>CM040910.1:49689804-49764804 GCA_023029165.1 Gobiocypris rarus
AGTAATTTAGATGTGTGTGTAGCTCAGATTCGTAGTAACTCAGATGTGTGTAGTAACTCAGATGCATGTAGTAACTCAGATGTGTGTAGTAACTCAGATGTGTGTAACTCAGATGTGTGTAGTAACTCAGATATGTGTAGTAATTTAGATGTGTGTAGCTCAGATGCATGTAGTAAATCAGATGTGTGTAACTCAGATGTGTGTAGTAACTCAGATGTGAGTAGTAATTTAGATGTGTGTGTAGCTCAGACGCGTGTAGTAAATCTGATGCGTGTAGTAACTCAGATGTGTGTAGTAGCTCAGATGTGTGTTGTAGCTCAGATGCGTAGTAACTCAGATGTGTGTAGTAGCTCAGATGTGTTGTAGCTTAGATGCGTGTAGTATCTCAGATGCGTGCAATAGCTCAGATGCGTGTAGTAACTCAGATGCGTGTAGTAGCTCAGATGCGTCTAGTAACTCAGATGCGTGTAGTAGCTCAGATGCGTGTAGTAGCTCAGATCGTCTAGTAACTCAGATGCGTGTAGTAGCTCAGATGCGTGTAGTAACTCAGATGTGTGTAGTAGCTCAGATGCGTGTAATAACTCAGATGCGTGTAGTAGCTCAGATGCGTGTAGTAACTCAGATACGTGTAGTAGCTCAGATGCGTGTAGTAGCTCAGGTGCGTGTAGTAGCTCAGATGTGTGCAGTAACTCAGATGCGTGTTGTAGCTCAGATGTGTGTAATAGCTCAGATCGTGTAGTAAATCTGATGCGTGTTGTAGCTCAGATGTGTGTAGTAGCTCAGATGCGTGTAGTAACTCAGATGCGTGTAGTAGCTCAGATGCGTGTAGTAGCTTAGATGCGTGTAGTAGCTCAGATGTGTGTTGTAGCTCAGATGCGTGTAGTAACTCTGATGCGTGTAGTAGCTCAGATGCGTGTAGTAACTCTGATGAGTGTAGTAGCTCCGATGTGTGTGTAGCTCAGATGTGTGTGTGTGTAGCTCAGATGTGTGTAGTAACTCAGATGCGTGTAGCAACTCAGCTGTATGTAGTAGCTAAGATGTGTATAGTAACTCAGACGTGTGTAGTACCTCAGATGTGTGTAGTACCTCAGATGTGTGTAGTAACTCAGATGTGTGTGTAACTCAGATGTGTGTAGTAACTCAGATGCGTGTAGTAACTCTGATGCGTGTAGTAACTCAGATGTGTGTGTAACTCAGATTTGTGTAGTAACTCAGATGCGTAGTAGCTTAGATGTGTGTAGTAGCTCAGATGCGTGTAGTAGCTTAGATGCGTGTAGTAGCTCAGATGTGTGTTGTAGCTCAGATGCGTGTAGTAACTCTGATGCGTAGTAGCTCAGATGCGTGTAGTAACTCTGATGAGTGTAGTAGCTCTGATGTGTGTGTAGCTCAGATGTGTGTGTGTGTAGCTCAGATGTGTGTAGTAGCTCAGATGCATGTAGTAACTCAGATGCGTGTAGCAACTCAGCTGTATGTAGTAGCTAAGATGTGTATAGTAACTCAGACGTGTGTAGTACCTCAGATGTGTGTAGTACCTCAGATGTGTGTGTAACTCAGATGTGTGTAGTAACTCAGATGCGTGTAGTAACTCAGATGCGTGTAGTAACTCTGATGCGTGTAGTAACTCAGATGTGTGTGTAACTCAGATTTGTGTAGTAACTCAGATGCGTGTAGTAGCTCAGATGTGTGTAGTAACTCAGATGTGTGTAGTAACTCAGATGTGTGTAGTAGCTCAGATGTGTGTTGTAGCTCAGATGCGTGTAGTAGCTTAGATGTGTGTAGTAGCTCAGATGCGTAGTAACTCAGATGCGTGTAGTAGCTTAGATGCGTGTAGTAGCTCAGATGTGTGTTGTAAGCTCAGATGCATGTAGTAGCTTAGATGCGTGTAGTAGCTTAGATGCTTGTAGTAACTCTGATGCGTGTAGTAGCTCAGATGTGTGTTGTAGCTCAGATGCGTGTAGTAACTCTGATGAGTGTAGTAGCTCAGATGCGTGTAGTAACTCTGATGAGTGTAGTAGCTCTGTGTGTGTAGCTCAGATGTGTGTAGTAGCTCAGATGCGTGTAGTAACTCAGATGTGTGTAGTAGCTCAGATGCGTGTAGTAACTCAGATGTGTAGTAACTCAGATGTGTAGTACCTCAGATGTGTGTAGTACCTCAGATGTGTGTGTAACTCAGATGTGTGTAGTAACTTAGATGTGTAGTAACTCTGATGCGTGTAGTAACTCAGATGTGTGTGTAACTCAGATTTGTGTAGTAACTCAGATGCGTGTAGTAACTCAGATGTGTGTAGTAACTCAGATGTGTGTAGTAGCTCAGATGTGTGTGTAACTCAGATGTGTGTAGTAACTCAGATATGTGTAGTAACTCAGATGCGTGTAGTAGCTCAGATGTGTGTAGTAACTCAGATGTGTGTAGTAGCTCAGATGTGTGTGTAACTCAGATGTGTGTGTAACTCAGATGTGTGTAGTAACTCAGATGTGTGCAGTAACTCAGATGTGTGTAGTAACTCAGATGTGTAGTAGCTCAGATTTGTGTAGTAACTCAGATGTGTAGTAGCTCAGATGTGTGTATTAACTCAGATGTGTGTAGTAGCTCAGATTTGTGTAGTAACTCAGATGCGTGTAGTAGCTCAGATGTGTAGTTACTCAGATGTGTGTAGCTCAGATGTGTGTAGTAGCTCAGATGTGTGTGTAACTCAGATGTGTGTAGTAGCTCAGATTTGTGTAGTAACTCAGATGTGTGTAGTAGCTCAGATTTGTGTAGTAACTCAGATGTGTGTGTAACTCAGATGTGTGTAGTAACTCAGATGTGTGTGTAACTCAGATGTTTGTATAGCTGAGATGTGTGTAGTAACTCAGATGTGTGTGTAACTCAGATGTGTGGGACACTCAGATGTGTGTATAGCTGAGATGTGTGTAGTAACTCAGATGTGTGTATAGCTGAGATGTGTGTAGTAACTCAGATGTTTGTGTAACTCAGATGTGTGTATAGCTGAGATGTGTGTAGTAACTCAGATGTTTGTGTAACTCAGATTTGTGTGTAGCTGAGATGTGTGTACTCAGATTTGTGTGTAGCTGAGATGTGTGTAGTAACTCAGATGTGTGTGTAGCTGAGATAAACCACTCAGGTTTTTTAAACCACTTATTAAAAAACCGCAACTTGATCCTACAGAATTAGTCAATTACAGGCAAATCTCGAATCTACACGTTTCTATCAAAAATATTAGAAAAGGCAGTGTCTTCACAATTATGCTCCTTTTTAGAAAGAAATGGTATATGTGAGGATTTCCAGTCAGGATTTAGACCGTATCATAGTACTGAGACTGCTCTAATTAGAGTTACAAATGATTTACTCTTATCATCTGATCGTGGTTGTATCTCTCTATTAGTGTTACTCGATCTTAGCGCTGCATTCGATACTATCGATCACAATATTCTTCAGAATAGACTCGAGGATTATGTTGGCATTAGTGGAACTGCATTGGCATGGTTTAAATCTTACTTATCTGACCGTTATCAGTTTGTAGCAGTAAATGAAGAGACGTCACACCGATCACAAGTTCAGTATGGAGTACGCATAGGCTCAGTGTTAGGACCGTTGCTTTTCACCCTGTACATGCTACCACTGGGAGATATCATTAGGAAGCATGGCTACCACTGGGAGATATCATTAGGAAGCATGGCTACCACTGGGAGATATTATTAGGAGCATGGCTACCACTGGGAGATATTATTAGGAAGCATGGCTACCACTGGGAGATATCATTAGGAAGCATGGCTACTACTGGGAGATATCATTAGGAAGCATGGCTACCACTGGGAGATATTATTAGGAAGCATAGCTACCACTGGGAGATATCATTAGGAAGCATGGCTACTACTGGGAGATATCATTAGGAAGCATGGCTACCACTGGGAGATATCATTAGGAAGCATGGCTACCACTGGGAGATATCATTAGGAAGCATGGCGTTAGTTTTCATTGTTATGCTGATGATACTCAGCTCTATATTTCTTCACACCCTGAAGAAACTTACCAATTCACAAGATTAACGGAATGTATAGATGATATAAAAAATTGGATGATCAGTAATTTCCTGCAACTTAATTCAGATAAAACTGAATTTTTAATTATTGGACAGAAAAGCTCCACAAGTAGTGCCCTAGAATACTGTCTAACCCTCGATGGCTGCTCTGTCAAGCCCTCGTCAGTGAGAACCTGGGTGTGCTCTTTGATACCAATCTCTCGTTTGAAAGCCACGTTTCTAGCATCTGTAAAACTGCATTCTACCATCTTAAAAATATATCTAAATTACGTCACATGCTCTCAATGCAAAATGCTGAACAGTTAATACATGCGTTCATGAGCTCAAGGCTAGATTATTGTAATGCTCTACTGGGTGGTTGCCCTGCTCGCAATAAATAAACTCCAGCTGGTCCAAACGCAGCAGCTCGAGTTCTTACTAGAACCAGGAAATGCGATCATATTAGTCCAGTTCTGTCAACACTGCACTGGCTCCTATTAAACATCGCATACATTTTAAAATCTTGCTTATTACTTACAAAGCAATAAATGGTTTATCTCCCCAGTACTTAAGCGAGCTCTTAACGCATTATACTCCATCACGTCTGCGCTCTCTAAACTCTGGCCAGTTGAAAATACCTAGAATATCTAAATCAACTGCAGGCGCTCGATCCTTTTCCTATTTAGCACCTAAACTCTGGAACAGTCTTCCTAGCATTGTTCGGGAAGCAGACACACTCTGTCAGTTTAAATCTAGACTAAAAACACATCTCTTTTCTATGGCATACACATAAAACACTTTTCAATTAAATGATTATTAGGCTGCATTATCTAGGTCAGCCGGAACCGGGAACACTTCCCATAACACCTGATGTACTCGTTACATCATCAGAAGAATGGCATCTACGCTAATGTTAGTGTCTCTGTTTTATCCCGAGGTCTACTGCAGTCAGCCGGATCCGGGCCGTATCCCGATCAGACGGTGGACCTGCACCCAGATGTGACCCATGACCCTGAAGTGTCTGCAGAGACCGTGTCATTTAGACTCCCCCTTAAGCTGCCTCATCCACACGGCATCCTCAATAAACCTGTCTCCGGCGGGATGACTCCGATTGTTTGAATATTCAGATCGATTATGACCTCTGACCTTTAAAATTGCCAGAATAATAATAATAATCGCTGTTTGTTAATTGGCCAGAGGAGAACTGCCCCCGACTGAGCCTGGTTTCTCCCAAGGTTTATTTTTCTCCATTAGGTCTTCTTTGAGTTTCCTCTGGCTTGGCTTGCTCAGTTGGGGAAAAACTATTTTTCAAATATATTTCAAATAAATCTAATTATTAAACTAAATTAACCATATAGACCAAATTACTGATCTAATTACTGATCTAAAGCCCACATTGTTACTGTATGATAATCGAAATATATTCTGTTGCATTATTTTTCTGTTTAACACTGTGAAGCTGCTTTGAAACAATCTGCATTGTTAAAAGCGCTATATAAATAAAGTTGACTTGACTTGACTTGAAAGAACTGAGATGTGTGTAGTAGCTCAGATGTGTGTAGTAGCTCAGATGTGTGTATAGCTGAGATGTGTGTGTAGCTGAGATGTGTGTGTAGCTGAGATGTGTGTGTAACTCAGATGTGTGTGTAGCTGAGATGTGTGTAGTAACTGAGATGTGTGTGTAGCTGAGATGTGTGTGTAACTCAGATGTGTAGTAACTCAGATGTGTGTGTAGCTGAGATGCGTGTGTAACTCAGATGTGTGTATAGCTGAAATGTATGTAGTAACTCAGATGTGTGTAGTAACTCAGATGTGTGTAGTAACTCAGATGTGTGTGTAGCTGAGATGCGTGTGTAACTCAGATGTGTGTATAGGTGAGATGTATGTAGTAACTCAGATGTGTGTAGTAACTCTGATGTGTGTATAGCTGAGATGTGTGTAGTAACTCAGATGTGTGTAGTAACTCAGATGTGTGTGTAGCTGAGATGTGTGTAGTAACTCAGATGTGTGTGTAGCTGAGATGTGTGTGTAGCTGAGATGTATGTAGTAACTCAGATGTGTGTAGTAACTCAGATGTGTGTGTAGCTGAGATGTATGTAGTAACTCAGATGTTGTAGTAACTCAGATGTGTGTATAGCTGAGATGTGTGTATAGCTGAGATGTGTGTGTAGCTGAGATGTGTGTGTAGCTGAGATGTGTGTGTGTAGCTGAGATGTATGTAGTAAAACAGATGTGTGTAGTAGCTCAGATGTGTGTAGTAACTCAGATGTGTAGTAACTCAGATGTGTGTGTAGCTGAGATGTATGTAGTAAATCAGATGTGTGTAGTAACTCAGATGTGTGTAGTAACTCAGATGTGTGTGTAGCTGAGATGTGTGTGTAGCTGAGATGTGTGTGTAGCTGAGATGTGTGTAGTAACTCAGATGTGTGTGTAGCTGAGATGTGTGTAGTAACTCAGATGTGTGTGTAGCTGAGATGTATGTAGTAAATCAGATGTGTGTAGTAACTCAGATGTGTGTAGTAACTCAGATGTGTGTATAGCTGAGATGTGTGTGTAGCTGAGATGTATGTAGTAAATCAGATGTGTGTAGTAGCTCAGATGTGTGTAGTAACTCAGATGTGTGTATTAGCTGAGATGTATGTAGTAACTCAGATGTGTGTAGTAACTCAGATGTGTGTATAGCTGAGATGTGTGTAGTAACTCAGATGTGTGTGTAGCTGAGATGTGTGTAGTAACTCAGATGTGTGTGTAGCTGAGATGTGTGTAGTAACTCAGATGTGTGTGTAGCTGAGATGTGTCCAGCTGTGCCCGTGTGTCGGATCGGAAGTAGTGTGTGCATATGCTAATGAAGGAGTTGTGCTCGTGATATTTACGTTCCGCGGGAGCCGCCCTTCATTCACCACATGGTTAAAAGCTGAGCGCGTTCGCGCCACCGCAATTTTACTACGCTATTGTATCGCTGCCCACGCGCTCGTGCTCGGACGCGTCGCGTGCGGCGGAGGCTTCATTTCTCCACAAGTTTGGCGCGTTTCGTTTCTGCGCGGAGCCGGAGCGGCGGCGGGGAACGGTAAGTGTGCACTGGTGAGTGAAGATGGTGGATTCTACACGCGCGCGGTGCTGACGCGGGACCTGTTGTTGTGATCACTTGGCGAAGTCTGGGACGCTCCTGAATGTATGGCGCTCGCGAGTCGCGTTCTGCGGCCGTGAGAGGAGCAGTGCAGCTGTAGTGAGCGGCGCGTGGTCGGGTCGCCTCCATACTGCGAGAATGAGGAGATTTGAAAAGCGTGCGCGCGCCAGTTTACACCGCATCGGCGCGGTTAAAGCGTTCCCGCGGATCTCCCGTAGCGCTGGCTGTGCGACAGACGCGTTATTCGCTGCGTTTGGGGAACGCTGGGGCTCGGGCAGAACAAAGCACAGCACATGGGGCAGCTGCAGGCCGTTAGCCACACTGCTAAAGCTAGCGGGCGTCCAGCGAGCCTCAGCGCGCGCGCTGGAGCCACACACGTGCACTCACGCATTCGGGAAGCGATCCTCGCGGGCGCGTTTCGGATAATCACTGGTTATCGAACGCGAACGGTTTCCCGCGAAATACGGGAATATGAGCAGCGCGCGTTCCACTGCATGTGCGGTGGCGCGCACGCGTTGGGCTGGTCGCGTTCTAAAACATGATCTCTAAGCGTTGTGTACATCATACAGGGTTTAGGCGCGCAGCGCACGGCTGTGGACGCGTCGAACCCTAATGTGCTCAGCTGCGAGCGAGAGCGGCCGGGGCTGGGGTTTGACGCGCTCTCACACGCGCTGGCGTTGCCAGGTCCACCACACCCCACACGCGCCGCGTTCTCTGTCCCCAGCGCCGCTACCGCGGGCTCTCCGGCGCCATGTTGGTGCAAGCCATGGGGAAGGGGTTTGCGCGCGGTCGCTGGAGTGCGCATGCGCGGCGGAGCACGCCGGTTACTGCGCTTATCAGTGCTGTAGTTTTAATGTAAAACACCCGCTTTACTTTGATTATCACCGAGGCGCGTGCATGTGTACCACGTGTGTAGTGCTTTACATCCCCAGATCTGAGCGTATGGTACACATGTCTACTGTGAGCATGTTTTGTTTTTGTGTCCTTGATGCACGTGTAGTAACTTTAGTAAGTTTTGCATAATTACACGCAGCTAACCCTATAGTTAGCACATGTACTGCTCACTGCCTGAGTGTATAACTGCACTGCAACATGGACCCTTTATTTTAAGTGTGTATTTACACTGTAAACAGTACTGGGTAATAACTAGATGTTCTTGCTGTAGGGTTATTTGCATGTTATTATGCATCATTTATAGTTGTTACTATAGTAACTACATATATCAATGACACAAATAGTGTTAACCCTTTTTTTCTTTATTAAAGTGAGTTTTACTCTTTCGCTACTCTTTATAGTACTGTAATGTTCTTTATTTGTGCAGTGCACTGTTTCTCTCTGAACTTTAGGGGCCCCTAGTACTTCTATGTGACCCCTGAGCCCCCACCACCCGTGGGCTTGGATTCTAAAAACTTTGACTAAATGAAAACAAGTCTAATAACGTTTCTTTTCCCTCTTGTTTCAGAAGATTGGCCCCCAGGTGGATCCGTTAGGATGGCGTGTGAGGCGGAGGAGCCGTTAGGATGGCGTGTGGCGGTGGAGCCGTTAGGATGGCGCGTGAGGCGGAGGAGCCGTTAGGATGGCGCGTGAGGCGGAGGAGCCGTTAGAGATGGCGTGTGGCGGAGGAGCCGTTAGGATGGCGTGTGGCGGTGGAGCCGTTAGAGATGGCGTGGCGGAGAGCCGTTAGATGGCGTGTGAGGCGGTGAGCCGTTGAGATGGCGTGTGGCGGTGGAGCCGTTAGGATGGCGCGTGGCGGAGGAGCCGTTAGAGATGGCGTGAGGCGGTGGAAAGCGTTAGAGATGGCGTGTGGCGGTGGAGCCGTTAGAGATGGCGCGTGGCGGAGGAGCCGTTAGAGATGGCGTGTGGCGGTGAGCCGTTAGGATGGCGTGTGGCGGAGGAGCGTTAGATGGCGTGTGGCGGCGGAGCTGAGATGGCGTGGCGGAGAGCCGTTAGGATGGCGCGTGGCGTGAGCCGTTAGAGATGGCGTGTGAGGCGGTGGCGGAGCCGTTAGAGATGGCGCGTGGCGGCGAGCCGTTAGGATGGCGCGTGGCGGAGAGCCGTTAGGATGGTGTGTGGCGGAGGAGCCGTTAGGATGGCGCGTGAGGCGGAGGAGCCGTTAGGATGGCGCGTGGCGGAGGAGCGTTAGATGGCGCGTGGCGCGGAGCGTTAGATGGCGCGTGAGGCGGAGGAGCCGTTAGAGATGGTGTGTGAGGCGGAGGAGCCGTTAGGATGGCGTGGCGGAGGAGCCGTTAGAGATGGCGCGTGGCGGAGCCGTTAGGATGGCGCGTGAGGCGGAGGAGCCGTTAGATGGCGTGAGGCGGTGGAGCCGTTAGGATGGCGCGTGAGGCGGAGGAGCCGTTAGGATGGCGCGTGGCGGAGCCGTTAGGATGGCGTGTGGCGGAGGAGCCGTTAGGATGGCGTGTGGCGGTGGAGCCGTTAGGATGGCGCGTGAGGCGGAGGAGCCGTTAGGATGGCGCGTGGCGGAGGAGCCGTTAGGATGGCGCGTGGCGGTGGAGCCGTTAGGATGGCGTGGCGGTGGAGCCGTTAGATGGCGCGTGGCGGAGGAGCCGTTAGGATGGCGTGTGGCGGAGGAGCCGTTAGGATGGCGCGTGGCGGTGGAGCCGTTAGAGATGGCGTGTGGCGGTGGAGCCGTTAGGATGGCGCGTGGCGGAGAGCCGTTAGAGATGGTGTGAGGCGGAGGAGCCGTTAGATGGCGCGTGAGGCGGAGGAGCCGTTAGGATGGCGTGTGGCGGTGGGCCGTTAGAGATGGTGTGTGGCGGAGAGCCGTTAGGATGGCGTGGCGGGCCGTTAGAGATGGCATGGCGGAAGCCGTTAGAGATGGCGTGTGGCGGTGGAGCCGTTAGAGATGGCGCGTGGCGGAGGAGCGTTAGATGGCGCGTGGCGGTGGAGCCGTTAGATGGCGCGTGGCGGAGGCCGTTAGAGATGGCGTGTGGCGGAAGAGCGTTAGAGATGGCGCGTGGCGGAGGAGCCGTTAGGATGGCGCGTGGCGGAGGAGCCGTTAGGATGGCGTGTGGCGGTGGAGCCGTTAGGATGGTGTGTGGCGGAGGAGCGTTAGGATGGCGCGTGAGGCGGAGAGCCGTTAGGATGGCGCGTGAGGCGGAGAGCCGTTAGGATGGCGCGTGAGGCGGAGGAGCCGTTAGGATGGCGCGTGAGGCGGAGGAGCCGTTAGGATGGCGCGTGAGCGGAGAGCCGTTAGGATGGCGCGTGGCGGAGGAGCCGTTAGGATGGCGTGTGAGCTGTTAGGATGGCGTGTGGCGGTGGAGCGTTAGGATGGCGCGTGGCGGAGGAGCCGTTAGGATGGTGTGTGAGGCGGAGGAGCCGTTAGGATGGCGCGTGGCGGAGGAGCCGTTAGGATGGTGTGTGAGGCAGAGGAGCCGTTAGGATGGCGTTTGGCGGAGGAGCCGTTAGATGGCGTGTGGCGGAGAGCCGTTAGGATGGCGCGTGAGGCGGTGGAGCCGTTAGGATGGCGTGTGGCGGAGCCGTTAGGATGGTGTGTGTAAGGCGGAGGAGCCGTTAGGATGGCGCGTAAGCGGAGGAGCCGTTAGGATGGCGTGGCGGAGAGCGTTAGAATGGCGTGGCGGAGAGCCGTTAGGATGCGCGTGGCGGAGAGCCGTTAGGAATGGCGTGTGGCGGAGGAGCCGTTAGGATGGCGCGTGGCGGAAAGCCGTTAGGATGGCGCGTGGCGGAGGAGCCGTTAGGATGGCGCGTGAGGCGGAGAGCGTTAGAGATGGCGTGTGGCGGAGCTGTTAGATGGCGTGTGGCGGTGGAGCCGTTAGGATGCGCGTGAGGCGGAGAGCCGTTAGGATGGCGCGTGGCGGAGAGCCGTTAGGATGGCGTGTGTGGCGGAGAGCCGTTAGATGGCGTGTGGCGGAGCTGTTAGGATGGCGCGTGGCGGAGCTGTTAGGATGGCGCGTGAGGCGGAGGAGCCGTTAGGATGGCGTTTGAGGCGGAGAGCCGTTAGGATGGCGCGTGGCGGAGAGCCGTTAGGATGGCGTGTGAGGCGGAGAGCCGTTAGGATGGCGTGTGGCGGAGCTGTTAGAGATGGCGCGTGAGGCGGAGGAGCCGTTAAGATGGCGCGTGAGCGGAGGAGCCGTTAGGATGGCGTGGCGGAGAGCCGTTAGGATGGCGCGTGGCGGAGGAGCCGTTAGGATGGCGTTGAGGCGGAGAGCCGTTAGAGATGGCGTGTGAGGCGGAGGAGCGTTAGGATGGCGCGTGGCGGAGGAGCCGTTAGGATGGCGTTTGGCGGAGGAGCTGTTAGGATGGCGCGTGGCGGAGGAGCCGTTAGGATGGCGTGTGAGGCGGAGAGCCGTTAGGATGGCGTGGCGGAGAGCCGTTAGAGATGGCGTGTGAGGCGGAGGAGCCGTTAGGATGGTGTGGCGGCGGAACCGTGCCGGCGTGAAACCAAAGTGCTTACAGTGCAGGTAGTTCTGATCATCTACTGCAGTGGGGCACTTCACGCTCTGCTCTGGCGCGAGCGACTCAAGCGCCGGCGACTGCTGCTTATGCTAAGGTGCATTTAGTGCAGATAGTGAAGTAGACTAGCACCTACTGCCCTAAGTGCCCCTTCTGGCATAAGGGTTGGTTAACCCTGACCGCTGCTCCTCCGCTTCTGTCTCATGCAGTGCTCTGCTAGTTTTGCCTAGTTGCACTACAAGAAATGTTGAGTTGTGCAAATCTATGCAAAACTGATGGTGTCCTGCTTCCCGTCTGTCCCTGTGCTTCTGCCCGTGTCTGCCCGTCCGTCTCTGCGCTCCAGCGGTATTAAAGTGCTTATAGTGCAGGTAGTTTCCTCAGACTCTCGTCTACTGCAGTGTGAGCACTTCAAGTACTTCTAGACGCGAGCGCCGCAGACGGAGCCGGACCTAACCTGTGCCTGCGCTGGTCAGTTTTGCTGGTTTGCTGTCAGCGTTCGTATCGTTGCTGTGCAAATCCATGCAAAACTGACCATGGCAGTGAAGAGTCTGCGCTTGAATCCCGCAGTCACATCCCAGAATCCCTCTCTTTGCAGGCTGGGACCGGCCGCAATGCTCAGAGCTGGAAGTATTGCACTTGTCCCGGCCTGTGAAGAGCGCAGGGATCCTTCAGCTTGGCCGCTTCTCCTCAAATAAACATGCTTGTTTGCTTTGGTGATCATCTCAATACTAGCTTTAAATGTGCATTCTGTGTATATGTGTGTGTGTGTGTGTGTGTGTGTGTGTATGTTTGTGTGTCTGTGTGTGTGTGCGTATCCTTATGGGTTTTATTCTCTGGATTGGTTTTATCAAAACATGATTATTATTGTATGTAAATGAGGTTTATTAGCTTCAGCTTTCAGCCACATGCTCTACCAGTCAAACTTTCTCTCTCCACATTATAGAATATCAGGAAAATCATGAGAAATGAGGTCTGGAAACTAACTGATGGATGCCTCAGTGTCAAGTTTTAAGCATTTTCATTAATAGCGAAAAATCCAATTATTATAATCCAATTAAATTATTACTCATGTTTAGGATTGTCACTGAGTAAAAAAAAATCTTTATGGAGCAAGGGAATGGACACTTTAGTTTGTGAATTTTGTTTTATAGATTTATATAAAATGCTTTTACTCATTTAAAAGGCCTTAATTTATAAAATGTAAGGATTATTACATTTTAAGGAATTTTTGCTTTTAATTGAAATGCTTAAATCATGAGAAAAAAAAGGCTTTAAAATATTAAAATAATAGTTGCAAGTTTATATCATATAATTCTGAGAAAAGTCAAAACTGTGCAAGAGGAAAAGCTTGTTTAGGTTTATTGTTGTCTTCAGTGCAGAAACAATCCTCAACACACCGGCTTCAGTCGGTTATTGAATTTTAGATTTGTACTTAAATGTGTTCAACCCCATATGGTTGTTGGTAATTTAGTTAATTTGGGTTTTTGCTTATTTTTCCTAAAGTGAGTATTGTAATAGCACTATGATGATGTATGTTTTATCTTGAGCACGTGCAGGACGCAGTGTGAACACTAGATGGAGGTGTGTGTTCATCATGTTCAGTTCCACAGACTTCTTCTGAAAACTGTATTGTCTGTCACTTCAGCAGAAACACATGCATTTACAAAATGTATAAAAACTAATAAATAACTGAAAGACATTCTTACCGTTGTGTTTATTGATCAGATGTTTTCTGTGATGTGTGCTTTCGTCAAGTTGCATTAAAGTCTTCAGGGTGATTGGGAAGCTTTTTCCAAGTCATCTCAATGGCAAAAGTGTCCCAATCCCCCTGAACTCACCATATTTAATTGAGCTGGAAATATTTAATATTTAGAATAAATTAATTAAAATACTGGCTGAAATTATACATGAGACTAAAGAGTTTAATGCCATTTTCATGACAATGTTATAAAGACAAAAGGTATAATCTAAGCAAAAGAGGACCTGAGTGAAGCCTTATCCTATCACGTTTATCATATATGATAACTCATAAACCACATCATTCTCATAAAGCATCTGAGATGAAAATATACGTGCTATTATGAGTCATTCCTGCTTAGTACAAGAAATTAATGCTTTTCAAAAGCATATTAAACTGATCAAAAGTCCCAGTAAAGACATTTATAATACACAAGATTCTATTTTTGAACTTTCTATTGATCAAAGAATCCTGAGAAATGAAATGTATGAGTTTCCATAGAAATATGAGCGGATAATAATCATTAATGTGTGTTGATCATCAGATCCTCATATGAGAATGACTCTTGAGTGTTTCTGAGCGTTACTCTTGAGTGTTCTCTGAGCGTTACTCTTGAGTGTTTTTGAGCGTTACTCTTGAGTGTTCTCTGAGCGTTACTCTTGAGTGTTCTCTGAGCGTTACTCTTGAATGTTCTCTGAGCGTTACTCTTGAATATTCTCTGGGCGTTACTCTTGAGTGTTCTCTGGGCGTTACTCTTAAGTGTTCTCTGGGCGTTACTCTTGAGTGTTCTCTGAGCGTTACTCTTGAATGTTCTCTGAGCGTTACTCTTGAGTGTTCTCTGAGCGTTACTCTTGAGTGTTCTCTGAGCGTTACTCTTGAGTGTTCTCTGAGCGTTACTCTTGAGTGTTCTCTGAGCGTTACTCTTGAGTGTTCTCTGAGCGTTACTCTTGAGTGTTTTCTGAGCGTTACTCTTGAGTGTTCTCTAGCGTTACTCTTGAGTGTTCTCTGGCGTTACTCTTGAGTGTTCTCTGAGCGTTACTTTTGAGTGTTCTCTGAGCGTTACTCTTGAGTGTTCTCTGAGCGTTACTCTTGAGTGTTTTCTAAGCGTTACTCTTGAGTGTTCTCTGAGCGTTACTCTTGAGTGTTCTCTGAGTGTTCCTCTTGAGTGTTCTCTGGCGTTACTCTTGAGTGTTCTCTGAGCGTTACTCTTGAATGTTCTCTGAGTGTTACTCTTGAGTGTTCTCTGAGCGTTACTCTTGAGTGTTCTCTGGGCGTTACTCTTGAGTGTTCTCTGAGCGTTACTCTTGAGTGTTCTCTGGCGTTACTCTTGAATATTCTCTGAGCGTTACTCTTGAGTGTTCTCTGAGCGTTATTCTTGAGTGTTCTCTGAGCGTTACTCTTGAGTGTACTCTGAGCGTTACTCTTGAGTGTACTCTGGCGTTACTCTTGAGTGTACTCTGAGCGTTACTCTTGAGTGTTATCTGAGCGTTACTCTTGAGTGTTCTCTGAGCGTTCCTCTTAAGTGTTCTCTGAGCGTTACTCTTGACTGTTCTCTGAGCGTTACTCTTGAGTGTTATCTGAGCGTTACTCTTGAGTGTTCTCTGGCGTTACTCTTGAGTGTTCTCTGAGCGTTACTCTTGAATGTTCTCTGAGCGTTACTCTTGAGTGTACTCTGAGCGTTACTCTTGAATGTTCTCTGAGCGTTACTCTTGAGTGTTACTCTGAGCGTTACTCTTGAGTGTTCTCTGGCGTTCCTCTTAAGTGTTCTCTGGCGTTACTCTTGAGTGTTCTCTGAGCGTTACTCTTGAATGCTCTCTGAGCGTTACTCTTGAGTGTTCTCTGGCGTTACTCTTGAGTGTTCTCTGAGCGTTACTCTTGAGTGTTCTCTGAGCGTTACTCTTGACTGTTCTCTGAGCGTTACTCTTGAGTGTTCTCTGAGCGTTACTCTTGAATGTTCTCTGAGCGTTACTCTTGAGTGTACTCTGAGCGTTACTCTTAGAATGTTCTCTGAGCGTTACTCTTGAGTGTACTCTGAGCGTTACTCTTGAGTGTTCTCTGAGCGTTCCTCTTAAGTGTTCTCTGAGCGTTACTCTTGAATGTTCTCTGAGCGTTACTCTTGAATGCTCTCTGAGCGTTACTCTTGAGTGTTCTCTGAGCGTTACTCTTGAGTGTTCTCTGGCGTTACTCTTGAGTGTTCTCTGAGCGTTACTCTTGAATGTTCTCTGAGCGTTACTCTTGAGTGTTCTCTGAGCGTTACTCTTGAATGTTCTCTGAGCGTTACTCTTGAATATTCTCTGAGCGTTACTCTTGAATAGTCTCTGGGCGTTACTCTTGAGTGTTCTCTGAGCGTTACTCTTGAGTGTTCTCTGAGCGTTACTCTTGAGTGTTCTCTGAGCGTTACTCTTGAGTGTTCTCTGGCGTTACTCTTGAGTGTTCTCTGAGCGTTACTCTTGAATGTTCTCTGGCGTTACTCTTGAGTGTTCTCTGGCGTTACTCTTGAGTGTTCTCTGGCGTTACTCTTGAGTGTTCTCTGAGTGTTCCTCTTGAGTGTTCTCTGAGCGTTACTCTTTAATGTGTTCTCTGAGTGTTACTCTTGAGTGTTCTCTGAGCGTTACTCTTGAGTGTTCTCTGAGCGTTACTCTTGAGTGTTCTCTGAGCGTTACTCTTGAGTGTTCTCTGAGCGTTATTCTTGAGTGTTCTCTGAGCGTTACTCTTGAGTGTACTCTGAGCGTTACTCTTAGTGTTCTCTGAGCGTTACTCTTGAGTGTTCTCTGGCGTTACTCTTGAGTGTTCTCTGGCGTTACTCTTGAGTGTTCTCTGAGCGTTCCTCTTGAGTGTTCTCTGAGCATTACTCTTGAGTGTTCTCTGAGCGTTCCTCTTGAGTGTTCTCTGAGCGTTACTCTTGAGTGTTCTCTGAGCGTTACTCTTGAGTGTTCTCTGAGCGTTACTCTTGAATGTTCTCTGAGCGTTACTCTTGAGTGTACTCTGGCGTTACTCTTGATATGTTCTCTGAGCGTTACTCTTGAGTGTACTCTGAGCGTTACTCTTGAGTGTTCTCTGAGCGTTACTCTTGAGTGTTCTCTGAGCGTTACTCTTGAGTGTTCTCTGCGTTACTCTTGAGTGTTCTCTGAGCGTTACTCTTGAGTGTTCTCTGAGCGTTACTCTTGAGTGTTCTCTGAGCGTTACTCTTGAATGTTCTCTGGCGTTACTCTTGAGTGTTCTCTGAGCGTTATTCTTGAGTGTTCTCTGAGCGTTACTTTTGAGTGTTCTCTGAGCGTTACTCTTGAGTGTTCTCTGGCGTTACTCTTGAATGTTCTCTGAGTGTTACTCTTGAGTGTTCTCTGAGCGTTACTCTTGAATATGTTCTCTGAGCGTTACTCTTGAGTGTTCTCTGAGCGTTACTCTTGAATATTCTCTGAGCGTTACTCTTGAGTGTTCTCTGAGCGTTACTCTTGAGTGTTCTCTGGCGTTACTCTTGAGTGTTCTCTGAGCGTTACTCTTGAGTGTTCTCTGAGTGTTACTCTTGATATTCTCTGAGCGTTACTCTTGAGTGTTCTCTGAGCGTTATTCTTGAGTGTTCTCTGAGCGTTACTCTTGAGTGTACTCTGAGCGTTACTCTTAAGTGTTCTCTGAGCGTTACTCTTGAGTGTTCTCTAGCGTTACTCTTGAGTGTTCTCTGAGCGTTACTCTTGAGTGTTCT
The DNA here is from genome assembly GCA_023029165.1 of Gobiocypris rarus. Classification (NCBI taxonomy): domain Eukaryota; kingdom Metazoa; phylum Chordata; class Actinopteri; order Cypriniformes; family Gobionidae; genus Gobiocypris; species Gobiocypris rarus. The sequence goes on from CM040910.1 coordinate 49,706,823, forward strand.
CTGAGCGTTCCTCTTGAGTGTTCTCTGAGCATTACTCTTGACTGTTCTCTGAGCGTTACTCTTGAGTGTTCTCTGGCGTTACTCTTGAGTGTTCTCTGAGCGTTACTCTTGAATGTTCTCTGGCGTTACTCTTGAGTGTCTCTGAGCGTTACTCTTGAATGTTCTCTGAGCGTTACTCTTGAGTGTACTCTGAGCGTTACTCTTGAGTGTTCTCTGAGCGTTACTCTTGAGTGTTCTCTGAGCGTTACTCTTGAGTGTACTCTGAGCGTTACTCTTGAGTGTTCTCTGAGCGTTACTCTTGAGTGTTCTCTGAGCGTTACTCTTGAGTGTACTCTGGCGTTACTCTTGAGTGTTCTCTGAGCGTTACTCTTGAGTGTTCTCTGAGCGTTACTCTTGAGTGTTCTCTGAGCTTTACTCTTGAGTGTACTCTGAGCGTTACTCTTGAGTGTTCTCTGAGCGTTACTCTTCAGTGTTCTCTGAGCGTTACTCTTGAATGTTCTCTGAGCATTACTCTTGAATGCTCTCTGAGCGTTACTCTTGAGTGTTACTCTGAGCGTTACTCTTGAGTGTCTCTGAGCGTTACTCTTGAGTGTACTCTGAGCGTTACTCTTGAGTGTTCTCTGAGCGTTACTCTTGAGTGTTCTCTGAGCGTTACTCTTGAATGTTCTCTGAGCGTTACTCTTGAGTGTTCTCTGAGCGTTACTCTTGAGTGTTCTCTGGCGTTACTCTTGAGTGTTCTCTGAGCGTTACTCTTGAGTGTACTCTGAGCGTTACTCTTGAGTGTTCTCTGCGTTACTCTTGAGTGTTCTCTGAGCGTTACTCTTGAGTGTTCTCTGAGCGTTACTCTTGAGTGTACTCTGAGCGTTACTCTTGAGTGTTCTCTGAGCGTTACTCTTCAGTGTTCTCTGAGCGTTACTCTTGAATGTTCTCTGAGCATTACTCTTGAATGCTCTCTGGCGTTACTCTTGAGTGTTCTCTGAGCGTTACTCTTGAGTGTTCTCTGAGCGTTACTCTTGAGTGTTCTCTGACGTTACTCTTGAGTGTTCTCTGAGCGTTACTCTTGAGTGTTCTCTGAGCGTTACTCTTGAGTGTTCTCTGAGCGTTACTCTTGAGTGTTCTCTGAGCGTTACTCTTGAGTGTTCTCTGAGCGTTACTCTTGAGTGTTCTCTGAGCGTTACTCTTGAATGTTCTCTGAGCGTTAATCTTGAGTGTTCTCTGAGCGTTACTCTTGAGTATTCTCTAGCGTTACTCTTGAGTGTTCTCTGAGTGTTACTCTTGAGTGTTCTCTGAGCGTTACTCTTGAGTGTTCTCTGAGTGTACTCTTGAGTGTTCTCTGAGCGTTACTCTTGAGTGTTCTCTGAGTGTTACTCTTGAATGTTCTCTGAGCGTTACTCTTGAATGTTCTCTGAGCGTTACTCTTGAGTGTTCTCTGAGCGTTACTCTTGAGTGTTCTCTGAGTGTTACTCTTGAGTGTTCTCTGAGCGTTACTCTTGAGTGTTCTCTGAGTGTTACTCTTGAATGTTCTCTGAGCGTTACTCTTGAATGTTCTCTGAGCGTTACTCTTGAGTGTTCTCTGAGCGTTACTCTTGAGTGTTCTCTGGCGTTACTCTTGAGTGTTCTCTGAGTTTTACTCTTGAGTGTTCTCTGAGCGTTACTCTTGAATGTTCTCTGAGCGTTACTCTTGAGTGTTCTCTGAGCGTTACTCTTGAATGTTCTCTGAGCGTTACTCTTGAGTGTTCTCTGAGCGTTACTCTTGAATGTTCTCTGAGCGTTACTCTTAAGTGTTCTCTGGCGTTACTCTTAAGTGTTCTCTGGCGTTACTCTTAAGTGTTCTCTGGCGTTACTCTTGAGTGTTCTCTGAGCGTTACTCTTGAGTGTTCTCTGAGCGTTACTCTTGAATGTTCTCTGAGCGTTACTCTTAAGTGTTCTCTAGCGTTACTCTTGAGTGTTCTCTGAGCGTTACTCTTAAGTGTTCTCTGAGCGTTACTCTTGAGTGTTCTCTGAGCGTTACTCTTGAGTGTTCTCTGAGCGTTACTCTTGAGTGTTCTCTGAGCGTTACTCTTGAGTGTTCTCTGAGCGTTACTCTTGAGTGTTCTCTGAGCGTTACTCTTGAATGTACTCTGGCGTTACTCTTGAATGTTCTCTGAGCGTTACTCTTGAGTGTTCTCTGAGCGTTACTCTTGAGTGTTCTCTGGCGTTACTCTTGAGTGTTCTCTGAGCGTTATTCTTGAATGTTCTCTGGCGTTACTCTTGAATGTTCTCTGAGCGTTACTCTTGAATGTTCCCTGGCGTTACTCTTGAGTGTTCTCTGGCGTTATTCTTGAATGTTCCCTGAGCGTTACTCTTGAATGTTCCTGAGCGTTACTCTTGAATGTTCTCTGAGCGTTACTCTTGAATGTTCTCTGAGCGTTACTCTTGAGTGTTCTCTGAGCGTTACTCTTGAATGTTCCCTGAGCGTTACTCTTGAGTGTTCTCTGAGCGTTACTCTTGAGTGTTCTCTGAGCGTTACTCTTGAGTGTTCTCTGGCGTTACTCTTGAATGTTCTCTGAGCGTTACTCTTGAGTGTTCTCTGAGCGTTATTCTTGAGTGTTCTCTGAGCGTTACTCTTGAGTGTACTCTGAGCGTTACTCTTAAGTGTTCTCTGAGCGTTATTCTTGAGTGTTCTCTGAGCGTTACTCTTGAGTGTACTCTGAGCGTTACTCTTAAGTGTTCTCTGAGCGTTACTCTTGAGTGTTCTCTGAGCGTTACTCTTAAGTGTTCTCTGAGCGTTACTCTTGAGTGTCTCTGAGCGTTACTCTTAAGTGTTCTCTGGCGTTACTCTTGAGTGTTCTCTGAGCGTTATTCTTGAGTGTTCTCTGAGCGTTACTCTTGAGTGTACTCTGAGCGTTACTCTTAAGTGTTCTCTGGCGTTACTCTTGAGTGTTCTCTGGCGTTACTCTTGAATGTTCTCTGAGCGTTACTCTTGAGTGTTCTCTGAGCGTTATTCTTGAGTGTTCTCTGAGCGTTACTCTTGAATGTTCTCTGGCGTTACTCTTGAGTGTTCTCTGAGCGTTATTCTTGAGTGTTCTCTGAGCGTTACTCTTGAGTGTGTACTCTGGCGTTACTCTTAAGTGTTCTCTGAGCGTTACTCTTGAGTGTTCTCTGAGCGTTACTCTTGAGTGTTCTCTGAGCGTTCCTCTTGAGTGTTCTCTGAGCGTTCCTCTTGAGTGTTCTCTGAGCATTACTCTTGACTGTTCTCTGAGCGTTACTCTTGAGTGTTCTCTGAGCGTTACTCTTGAGTGTTCTCTGAGCGTTACTCTTGAATGTTCTCTGAGCGTTACTCTTGAGTGTACTCTGAGCGTTACTCTTGAATGTTCTCTGAGCGTTACTCTTGAGTGTACTCTGAGCGTTACTCTTGAGTATTCTCTGAGCGTTACTCTTGAGTGTTCTCTGGCGTTACTCTTGAGTGTACTCTGAGCGTTACTCTTGAGTGTTCTCTGAGCGTTACTCTTGAGTGTTCTCTGAGCGTTACTCTTGAGTGTACTCTGAGCGTTACTCTTGAGTGTTCTCTGAGCGTTACTCTTGAGTGTTCTCTGAGCGTTACTCTTGAGTGTTCTCTGAGCGTTACTCTTGAGTGTACTCTGGCGTTACTCTTGAGTGTTCTCTGGCGTTACTCTTCAGTGTTCTCTGAGCGTTACTCTTGAATGTTCTCTGAGCATTACTCTTGAATGCTCTCTGAGCGTTACTCTTGAGTGTACTCTGAGCGTTACTCTTGAGTGTACTCTGAGCGTTACTCTTGAGTGTACTCTGAGCGTTACTCTTGAGTGTACTCTGAGCGTTACTCTTGAGTGTACTCTGAGCGTTACTCTTGAGTGTACTCTGGCGTTACTCTTGAATGTTCTCTGAGCGTTACTCTTGAGTGTACTCTGAGCGTTACTCTTGAGTGTTCTCTGACGTTACTCTTGAGTGTTCTCTGAGCGTTACTCTTGAGTGTACTCTGAGCGTTACTCTTGAGTGTTCTCTGAGCGTTACTCTTGAGTGTTCTCTGAGCGTTACTCTTGAGTGTTCTCTGAGCGTTACTCTTGAGTGTACTCTGAGCGTTACTCTTGAGTGTTCTCTGGTTACTCTTCAGTGTTCTCTGAGCGTTACTCTTGAATGTTCTCTGAGCATTACTCTTGAATACTCTCTGAGCGTTACTCTTGAGTGTTCTCTGAGCGTTACTCTTGAGTGTTCTCTGACGTTACTCTTGAGTGTTCTCTGAGCGTTACTCTTGAGTGTTCTCTGAGCGTTACTCTTGAGTGTTCTCTGAGCGTTACTCTTGAGTGTTCTCTGAGCGTTACTCTTGAGTGTTCTCTGAGCGTTACTCTTGAGTGTTCTCTGAGCGTTACACTTGAGTGTTCTCTGAGCGTTACTCTTGAGAATGTTCTCTGAGCGTTAATCTTGAGTATTCTCTGAGCGTTACTCTTGAGTGTTCCCTAAGCGTTACTCTTGAGTGTTCTCTGAGTGTTACTCTTGAGTGTTCTCTGTTACTCTTGAGTGTTCTCTGAGTGTTACTCTTGAGTGTTCTCTGAGCGTTACTCTTGAGTGTTCTCTGAGTGTTACTCTTGAATGTTCTCTGAGCGTTACTCTTGAATGTTCTCTGAGCGTTACTCTTGAGTGTTCTCTGAGCGTTACTCTTGAGTGTTCTCTGAGTGTTACTCTTGAGTGTTCTCTGAGCGTTACTCTTGAGTGTTCTCTGAGTGTTACTCTTGAATGTTCTCTGAGCGTTACTCTTGAATGTTCTCTGAGCGTTACTCTTGAGTGTTCTCTGAGCGTTACTCTTGAGTGTTCTCTGAGCGTTACTCTTGAGTGTTCTCTGAGTTTTACTCTTGAGTGTTCTCTGAGCGTTATTCTTGAATGTTCCCTGAGCGTTACTCTTGAGTGTTCTCTGAGCGTTACTCTTGAATCTTCTCTGAGCGTTACTCTTGAGTGTTCTCTGGCGTTACTCTTGAGTGTTCTCTGGCGTTCCTCTTGAGTGTTCTCTGAGCATTACTCTTGACTGTTCTCTGAGCGTTACTCTTGAGTGTTCTCTGAGCGTTACTCTTGAGTGTTCTCTGAGCGTTACTCTTGAATGTTCTCTGAGCGTTACTCTTGAGTGTACTCTGAGCGTTACTCTTGAATGTTCTCTGAGCGTTACTCTTGAGTGTACTCTGAGCGTTACTCTTGAGTGTTCTCTGAGCGTTACTCTTGAGTGTTCTCTGAGCGTTACTCTTGAGTGTTCTCTGAGCGTTACTCTTGAGTGTTCTCTGAGCGTTACTCTTGAGTGTACTCTGCGTTACTCTTGAGTGTTCTCTGAGCGTTACTCTTGAGTGTTCTCTGGCGTTACTCTTGAGTGTTCTCTGGCGTTACTCTTGAGTGTACTCTGAGCGTTACTCTTGAGTGTTCTCTGAGCGTTACTCTTCAGTGTTCTCTGAGCGTTACTCTTGAATGTTCTCTGAGCATTACTCTTGAATGTTCTCTGAGCGTTACTCTTGAGTGTACTCTGAGCGTTACTCTTGAGTGTACTCTGAGCGTTACTCTTGAGTGTACTCTGAGCGTTACTCTTGAGTGTACTCTGAGCGTTACTCTTGAGTGTACTCTGAGCGTTACTCTTGAGTGTACTCTGAGCGTTACTCTTGAATGTTCTCTGAGCGTTACTCTTGAGTGTACTCTGAGCGTTACTCTTGAGTGTTCTCTGAGCGTTACTCTTGAGTGTTCTCTGCGTTACTCTTGAGTGTACTCTGAGCGTTACTCTTGAGTGTTCTCTGAGCGTTACTCTTGAGTGTTCTCTGAGCGTTACTCTTGAGTGTTCTCTGAGCGTTACTCTTGAGTGTACTCTGAGCGTTACTCTTGAGTGTTCTCTGAGCGTTACTCTTCAGTGTTCTCTGAGCGTTACTCTTGAATGTTCTCTGAGCATTACTCTTGAATGCTCTCTGAGCGTTACTCTTGAGTGTTCTCTGAGCGTTACTCTTGAGTGTTCTCTGAGCGTTACTCTTGAGTGTTCTCTGAGCGTTACTCTTGAGTGTTCTCTGAGCGTTACTCTTGAGTGTTCTCTGAGCGTTACTCTTGAGTGTTCTCTGAGCGTTACTCTTGAGTGTTCTCTGAGCGTTACTCTTGAGTGTTCTCTGAGCGTTACACTTGAGTGTTCTCTGAGCGTTACTCTTGAATGTTCTCTGAGCGTTAATCTTGAGTGTTCTCTGAGCGTTACTCTTGAGTGTTCTCTAAGCGTTACTCTTGAGTGTTCTCTGAGTGTTACTCTTGAGTGTTCTCTGAGCGTTACTCTTGAGTGTTCTCTGAGTGTTACTCTTGAGTGTTCTCTGAGCGTTACTCTTGAGTGTTCTCTGAGTGTTACTCTTGAATGTTCTCTGGCGTTACTCTTGAATGTTCTCTGAGCGTTACTCTTGAGTGTTCTCTGAGCGTTACTCTTGAGTGTTCTCTGAGTGTTACTCTTGAGTGTTCTCTGAGCGTTACTCTTGAGTGTTCTCTGAGTGTTACTCTTGAATGTTCTCTGGCGTTACTCTTGAATGTTCTCTGAGCGTTACTCTTGAGTGTTCTCTGAGCGTTACTCTTGAGTGTTCTCTGAGCGTTACTCTTGAGTGTTCTCTGAGTTTTACTCTTGAGTGTTCTCTGAGCGTTATTCTTGAATGTTCCTGAGCGTTACTCTTGAGTGTTCTCTGAGCGTTACTCTTGAATCTTCTCTGAGCGTTACTCTTGAGTGTTCTCTGAGCGTTACTCTTGAATGTTCTCTGAGCGTTACTCTTAAGTGTTCTCTAGCGTTACTCTTGAGTGTTCTCTGAGCGTTACTCTTAAGTGTTCTCTGAGCGTTACTCTTGAGTGTTCTCTGAGCGTTACTCTTGAGTGTTCTCTGAGCGTTACTCTTGAATGTTCTCTGAGCGTTACTCTTAAGTGTTCTCTGCGTTACTCTTGAGTGTTCTCTGAGCGTTACTCTTAAGTGTTCTCTGAGCGTTACTCTTGAGTGTTCTCTGAGCGTTACTCTTGAATGTTCTCTGGGCGTTACTCTTGAATGTTCTCTGAGCGTTACTCTTGAGTGTTCTCTGAGCGTTACTCTTGAGTGTTCTCTGAGCGTTACTTGAGTGTTCTCTGAGCGTTACTCTTGAGTGTTCTCTGAGCGTTACTCTTGAGTGTTCTCTGAGCGTTACTCTTGAGTGTTCTCTGAGCGTTACTCTTGAATGTTCTCTGAGCGTTACTCTTAAGTGTTCTCTAAGCGTTACTCTTGAGTGTTCTCTGAGCATTACTCTTAAGTGTTCTCTGAGCGTTACTCTTGAGTGTTCTCTGAGCGTTACTCTTGAATGTTCTCTGGGCGTTACTCTTGAATGTTCTCTGAGCGTTACTCTTGAATGTTCTCTGAGCGTTACTCTTGAGTGTTCTCTGAGTGTTCCTCTTGAGTGTTCTCTGAGCGTTACGCTTGAGTGTTCTCTGAGCGTTACTCTTGAATGTACTCTGAGCGTTACTCTTGAATGTTCTCTGAGCGTTACTCTTGAGTGTTCTCTGAGCGTTACTCTTGAGTGTTCTCTGAGCGTTACTCTTGAGTGTTCTCTGAGCGCTACTCTGAATGTTCTCTGAGCGTTACTCTTGAGTGTTCTCTGAGCGTTACTCTTGAGTGTTCTCTGAGCGTTACTCTTGAGTGTTCTCTGAGCGCTACTCTGAATGTTCTCTGAGCGTTACTCTTGAGTGTTCTCTGAGCGTTACTCTTGAGTGTACACTGAAGTTACTCTTGAGTGTTTCTCTGACGTTACTCTTGAATGTTCTCTGAGCGTTACTCTTGAGTGTTCTCTGACGTTACTCTTGAATGTTCTCTGAGCGTTACTCTTGAGTGTTCTCTGAGCGTTACTCTTGAGTGTTCTCTGAGCGTTACTCTTGAGTGTTCTCTGAGCGTTACTCTTGAGTGTTCTCTGAGTGTTCTCGGAGCGTTACTCTTGAGTGTTCTCTGAGTGTTCTCTGAGCGTTACTCTTGAGTGTTCTCTGAGCGTTACTCTGAATGTTCCCTGAGCATTGCTCTTGAGTGTTTCTGAGCGTTACTCTTGAGTGTACTCTGAGCATTACTCTTGAGTGTTCTCTGAGCGTTACTCTTGATTGTTCTCTGAGTGTTACTCTTGAGTGTTCTCTGGCGTTACTCTTGAATGTTCTCTGAGCGTTACTCTTAAGTTTTCTCTGAGCGTTACTTTTGAGTGTTCTCTGAGCGTTACTCTTGAATGTTCTCTGAGTGTTCCTCTTGAGTGTTCTCTGAGCGTTACTCTTGAGTGTTCTCTGAGCGTTACTCTTGATATTCTCTGACGTTACTCTTGAATGTTCTCTGAGCGTTACTCTTGAATGTTCTCTGAGCGTTACTCTTGAGTGTTCTCTGAGTGTTCCTCTTGAGTGTTCTCTGAGCGTTACTCTTGAGTGTTCTCTGAGCGTTACTCTTGAGTGTTCTCTGAGCGTTACTCTTGAGTGTTCTCTGAGCGTTACTCTTGAGTGTTCTCTGAGCGTTACTCTTGAGTGTTCTCTGAGCGTTACTCTTGAGTGTTCTCTGAGCGTTACTCTTGAGTGTTCTCTGAGCGTTACACTTGAGTGTTCTCTGAGCGTTACTCTTGAATGTTCTCTGAGCGTTAATCTTGAGTGTTCTCTGAGCGTTACTCTTGAGTGTTCCCTAGCGTTACTCTTGAGTGTTCTCTGAGTGTTACTCTTGAGTGTTCTCTGAGCGTTACTCTTGAGTGTTCTCTGAGTGTTACTCTTGAGTGTTCTCTGAGCGTTACTCTTGAGTGTTCTCTGAGTGTTACTCTTGAATGTTCTCTGAGCGTTACTCTTGAATGTTCTCTGAGCGTTACTCTTGAGTGTTCTCTGAGCGTTACTCTTGAGTGTTCTCTGAGTGTTACTCTTGAGTGTTCTCTAGCGTTACTCTTGAGTGTTCTCTGAGTGTTACTCTTGAATGTTCTCTGAGCGTTACTCTTGAATGTTCTCTGAGCGTTACTCTTGAGTGTTCTCTGAGCGTTACTCTTGAGTGTTCTCTGAGCGTTACTCTTGAGTGTTCTCTGAGTTTTACTCTTGAGTGTTCTCTGAGCGTTATTCTTGAATGTTCTCTGAGCGTTACTCTTGAGTGTTCTCTGAGCGTTACTCTTGAATCTTCTCTGAGCGTTACTCTTGAGTGTTCTCTGAGCGTTACTCTTGAATGTTCTCTGAGCGTTACTCTTAAGTGTTCTCTGCGTTACTCTTGAGTGTTCTCTGAGCGTTACTCTTAAGTGTTCTCTGAGCATTACTCTTGAGTGTTCTCTGAGCGTTACTCTTGAGTGTTCTCTGAGCGTTACTCTTGAATGTTCTCTGAGCGTTACTCTTAAGTGTTCTCTAGCGTTACTCTTGAGTGTTCTCTGAGTTACTCTTAAGTGTTCTCTGAGCGTTACTCTTGAGTGTTCTCTGAGCGTTACTCTTGAATGTTCTCTGGCGTTACTCTTGAATGTTCTCTGAGCGTTACTCTTGAGTGTTCTCTGAGCGTTACTCTTGAGTGTTCTCTGAGCGTTACTTGAGTGTTCTCTGAGCGTTACTCTTGAGTGTTCTCTGAGCGTTACTCTTGAGTGTTCTCTGAGCGTTACTCTTGAGTGTTCTCTGAGCGTTACTCTTGAATGTTCTCTGAGCGTTACTCTTAAGTGTTCTCTAAGCGTTACTCTTGAGTGTTCTCTGAGCATTACTCTTAAGTGTTCTCTGAGCGTTACTCTTGAGTGTTCTCTGAGCGTTACTCTTGAATGTTCTCTGGCGTTACTCTTGAATGTTCTCTGAGCGTTACTCTTGAATGTTCTCTGAGCGTTACTCTTGAGTGTTCTCTGAGTGTTCCTCTTGAGTGTTCTCTGAGCGTTACTCTTGAGTGTTCTCTGAGCGTTACTCTTGAATGTACTCTGAGCGTTACTCTTGAATGTTCTCTGAGCGTTACTCTTGAGTGTTCTCTGAGCGTTACTCTTGAGTGTTCTCTGAGCGTTACTCTTGAGTGTTCTCTGAGCGCTACTCCTGAATGTTCTCTGAGCGTTACTCTTGAGTGTTCTCTGAGCGTTACTCTTGAGTGTACACTGAAGCGTTACTCTTGAGTGTTTTCTCTGAAGTTACTCTTGAATGTTCTCTGAGCGTTACTCTTGAGTGTTCTCTGACGTTACTCTTGAATGTTCTCTGAGCGTTACTCTTGAGTGTTCTCTGAGCGTTACTCTTGAGTGTTCTCTGAGCGTTACTCTTGAGTGTTCTCTGAGCGTTACTCTTGAGTGTTCTCTGAGTGTTCTCGGAGCGTTACTCTTGAGTGTTCTCTGAGTGTTCTCTGAGCGTTACTCTTGAGTGTTCTCTGAGCGTTACTCCTGAATGTTCTCTGAGCGTTGCTCTTGAGTGTTTTCTGAGCGTTACTCTTGAGTGTACTCTGAGCATTACTCTTGAGTGTTCTCTGAGCGTTACTCTTGAGTGTTCTCTGAATGTTACTCTTAAATGTTCTCTGAGCGTTACTCTTGAATGTTCTCTGAGCGTTACTCTTGAGTGTTCTCTGAGCGTTACTCTTGAGTGTTCTCTGGCGTTACTCTTGAATGTTCTCTGAGTGTTCCTCTTGAGTGTTCTCTGAGCGTTACTCTTGAGTGTTCTCTGAGCGTTACTCTTGAGTGTTCTCTGAGCGTTACTCTTGAGTGTTCTCTGAGCGTTACTCTTGAATGTTCTCTGAGCGTTACTCTTGAGTGTTCTCTGAGCGTTACTCTTGAGTGTTCTCTGAGCATTACTCTTAAGTGTTCTCTGAGCGTTACTCTTGAGTGTTCTCTGAGCGTTACTCTTGAATGTTCTCTGAGCGTTACTCTTGAATGTTCCCTGAGCGTTATTCTTGAATGTTCTCTGAGCGTTACTCTTGAATGTTCTCTGAGTGTTCCTCTTGAGTGTTCTCTGAGCGTTACTCTTGAGTGTTCTCTGAGCATTACTCTTGAATGTTCTCTGGCGTTACTCTTGAATGTTCTCTGAGCGTTACTCTTGAATGTTCTCTGAGCGTTACTCTTGAATGTTCTCTGAGCGTTACTCTTGAGTGTTCTCTGAGCGTTACTCTTGAGTGTTCTCTGAGCGTTACTCTTGAGTGTTCTCTGAGCGTTACTCTTGAGTGTTCTCTGAGCGTTACTCTTAAGTGTTCTCTGAGCGTTACTCTTGAGTGTTCTCTGAGCGTTACTCTTGAGTGTTCTCTGAGCGTTACTCTTGAGTGTTCTCTGAGCGTTACTCTTGAGTGTTCTCTGAGCGTTACTCTTGAGTGTTCTCTGAGCGTTACTCTTAAGTGTTCTCTGAGCGTTACTCTTGAGTGTTCTCTGAGCGTTACTCTTGAGTGTTCTCTGAGCGTTACTCTTGAGTGTTCTCTGAGCGTTACTCTTAAGTGTTCTCTGAGCGTTACTCTTGAGTGTTCTCTGAGCATTACTCTTAAGTGTTCTCTGAGCGTTACTCTTGAGTGTTCTCTGAGCGTTACTCTTGAATGTTCTCTGAGCGTTACTCTTGAATGTTCTCTGAGCGTTACTCTTGAATGTTCTCTGAGCGTTACTCTTGAATGTCTCTGAGTGTTCCTCTTGAGTGTTCTCTGAGCGTTACTCTTGAGTGTTCTCTGAGCATTACTCTTGAATGTTCTCTGCGTTACTCTTGAATGTTCTCTGAGCGTTACTCTTGAATGTTCTCTGAGCGTTACTCTTGAATGTTCTCTGAGCGTTACTCTTGAGTGTTCTCTGAGCGTTACTCTTGAGTGTTCTCTGAGCGTTACTCTTGAGTGTTCTCTGAGCGTTACTCTTGAGTGTTCTCTGAGCGTTACTCTTGAGTGTTCTCTGAGCGTTACTCTTGAATGTTCTCTGAGCGTTACTCTTAAGTGTTCTCTAAGCATTACTCTTGAGTGTTCTCTGAGCATTACTCTTGAGTGTTCTCTGAGCGTTACTCTTGAGTGTTCTCTGAGCGTTACTCTTGAATGTTCTCTGGCGTTACTCTTGAATGTTCTCTGAGCGTTACTCTTGAATGTTCTCTGAGCGTTACTCTTGAGTGTTCTCTGAGTGTTCCTCTTGAGTGTTCTCTGAGCGTTACTCTTGAGTGTTCTCTGAGCGTTACTCTTGAATGTACTCTGAGCGTTACTCTTGAATGTTCTCTGAGCGTTACTTTTGAGTGTTCTCTGAGCGTTACTCTTGAGTGTTCTCTGAGCGTACTCTTGAGTGTTCTCTGAGCGCTACTCCTGAATGTTCTCTGAGCATTACTCTTGAGTGTTCTCTGAGCGTTACTCTTGAGTGTACTCTGAGCGTTACTCTTGAGTGTTTCTCTGAACGTTACTCTTGAATGTTCTCTGAGCGTTACTCTTGAGTGTTCTCTGAACGTTACTCTTGAATGTTCTCTGAGCGTTACTCTTGAGTGTTCTCTGAGCGTTACTCTTGAGTGTTCTCTGAGCGTGCTACTCTTGAGTGTTCTCTGAGCGTTACTCTTGAGTGTTCTCTGAGTGTTCTCTGAGCTGCTACTCTTGAGTGTTCTCTGAGTGTTCTCTGAGCGTTACTCTTGAGTGTTCTCTGAGCGTTACTCCTGAATGTTCCTCTGAGCTGCTACTCTTGATTGTTCTCTGAGCGTTACTCTTGAGTGTACTCTGAGCATTACTCTTGAGTGTTCTCTGAGCGTTACTCTTGATTGTTCTCTGAGTGTTACTCTTGAGTGTTCTCTGAGCTGCTACTCTTGAATGTTCTCTGAGCGTTACTCTTAAGTTTTCTCTGAGCGTTTTTGAGTGTTCTCTGAGCGTTACTCTTGAATGTTCTCTGAGTGTTCCTCTGAGTGTTCTCTGAGCGTTACTCTTGAGTGTTCTCTGAGCGTGCTACTCTTGAGTGTTCTCTGAGCGTTACTCTTGAGTGTTCTCTGAGCGTTACTCTGAATGTTCTCTGAGCGTTACTCTTAAGTGTTCTCTAAGCGTTACTCTTGAGTGTTCTCTGAGCATTACTCTTAAGTGTTCTCTGAGCGTTACTCTTGAGTGTTCTCTGAGCGTTACTCTTGAATGTTCTCTGAGCGTTACTCTTGAATGTTCTCTGAGCGTTACTGTGGCGGAGGGGCGTGGTTCAGCGAGGTCTGCAGCGGAGAGAGAGTACAGAGCGGAGCGGCAGGTAAGTAGGTCAAGCACAGATGACGAACACCTGTTTCTGATTGCAGTAATTGGCAGGAGAGAGCGCATTTAAGCCGCGGCCGGGAGAGAGGAGAGAAGAGAGTTGGACTGGGACTTCGCATGCACTGCAGAGAGATTAAGAGACCGAGGGTCTGACAGAGAAGGAGCGATCCATATCGTGGAGAAACTGAGATACCACACATCCATGTGTGTTTGTTTTGTTTTGAAAAGACTGAATAAAGAAAGCGAGTCCCAGTCAAAGCCGACCCTGTCTTCTTCCTTCCTAACACAACGATCTTTACTACACTGGTGCCAAACCCGAAGGAAGAAGAGAGCCGCCGCCATGCAAACTCCGCTGAGGACGCCACTTGCGGACATTGTCCAATCGCTCGCGAGTCTTCACCAAGAACACCACCAGGACCTGCGGGCCGTGAGGGAGGAACAACAGAAAAGGTTTGAAGCTCTCCTCACGGCCCAGCATGAAGACCGCGAGCTGTTCCGGAGCTGGATGGACCGGGAGGTTCGGGCCGCTCAGAGACAGACCATCGACTCGGCCGCCCAAATGACTTTGGCCAAGATGGGTCCAGAAGATGACCCTGAGGCATTCCTGGAGTTATTTGAACGGGCGGCCGGGTATCGAATGGCCCAAAGCGGACTGGCCACGCGCTACTGCCTCTACTGTCCGGAGAGGCACAAGTAGCCGCCACCAACTGCCAGTCCAGAATCTCCTGGTCTATGACGACCTGAAGCGCGATCCTCCAGAGGGTCGGCCGGACTCGAACAACACCGCCAACGGTTCCGACGCTAACACTGGACGAGTTCGGTCGACCTTCGCTCGCGCACCAGCCCGGGACTCCTGCCGCAAGTGGTTGATGGCTGCTGGGAGTGACGCCGAGGACTTCATCGATCGCGGTGGCACTGGAGCAGTTTGTGGCAAGGCTGCCGAAGAGGACGGCTCATCGGGTCCAGTGCCACCGCCCGCGCCGCTAGACCAGGCCATCCAGCTGGCGGAGGACGAAATGGTGGCGTGCCGAGGGGTCGGCGAACCCATACCATCTGCTTCTCTCTCTCTCTCTCTCTTCTTCTTCCCTTCTCGCCTCTAAGCCTGTCCCAGTACCCAGGTCGCACAGTGCGCTGACACCCCGGCCGGCTCCACGGGGGAGGTCGGGAGCTCCAGCCGACCCAGCCGCCGGGTACCAGCTGTCAGCGAGAGGAGGGAGGACCTCAGGATCCCGGTCTGCCGGCTTCCCGGCACCCGCTCTCTCCCCGTCAATTCATGACCCCACTGCCAGCCACTAGGGCCGCGGGGAAACCTGGGCCGGCGTGCTGGCGTGGCGGGAACCCAGGACAGGTTATCGATCAGTGTCCGGGATGGAGGTGGGGACACTGGTCCGATCCCCGACGCGCCGCACGCCGCCCTCGATCAGGCTGGCCTGTACCAAATACCCGTGAGTATCAAGGGGGGTACTTATCAAGCTTTGGTGGATTCAGGTTGTAACCAGACCTCCATACACCAAAGCCTGATTCAACCCGGGCATGGGATAAGCGCCGCATGGTTATGGTGAGGTGTGTGCACGGGAGGTGAGAGAATACCCAAGTAGTGCCAATGGATTTTCTATTCAGGGTCAAAACATAGAGTTGAGGTGGCGTTAACCAGCACCTCCGGCATCCACTGATTTTGGGGACAAATTGGCCAGGTTTTAATAAATTATTGGGATGTTTGTGTGTGGATGCCTCTTGGGGAAAAAGAGAAAGGGAAGGTGGCGGTTGCACAGGCGGGGAGGTGGAACCGAGACCACTGGGCACTGATCCGGGAACCGAGCGCCCGGAAACGCCAGTGTTTTCGAACGCGATGACTTTCCCCTGAACAGTCCCAGGATGAGACGCTAAAAATGCGCTCAATCAGGTCTGTGCCATCGACGGCCATCCTCCGCCCTGGTCAACCGCCACCTTTCCTTATTTTACTCTGCTAAAGGACCGGTTGTATCGGGTGACCCAAGATGCCCAAACAAAACAGACTACAACCCAGTTGTTAATTCCTAAAAGCCGCCGGAAATGCTTTTCCAGGCGGCTCATCACAATCCTATGGCCGGGCATTTAGGGCAAACAGCGACACTAAACCGCCTCATGGCCCGATTCTTTGGCCGGGCATTCACGAATGTACGCCGGTGGTGTGCGCCTTGTCGGGAATGTCAGTTGGTAAACCCACCGCCCAACCAAAAGCACCATTGTGCCCTCCCGCTGATGCAGGTCCCTTCGAAGAATTGGTATGGACCTCATCGGGCCATTAGAGCGGTCAGCTCATGGACATCGCTTGCATTAGTCCTAGTGGATTATGCAACGCGATATCCGAGGCAGTGCCACTGCGTAACATTTCTGCGAAAAGTGTTGCGAGTGCACTGTTCTCCCTAATCTCCGGTGGGAATCCCGAAGAGATTCTCACCGATCAAGGCACGGCGCTCATGTCACGGACAATCCGCGAGCTGTACGAATTATTGGGCATTAAATCTATTCGACCAGCGCCTATCACCCACAAACAGACGGGCTGGTAGAAAGATTTAATCGCACGCTGAAAACAATGATTCGTAAGTTTGTTCACGAAGACGCCAAAAATTGGGACAAATGGCTAGAACCTCTCTTGTTCGCTGTCCGCGAGGTCCCCAAGCCTCCACGGGTTTTTCTCTTCGAGCTTCTCTATGGCCGCCAACCCCGAGGGGTGTTGGATGTCATTAGGGAAGCTTGGGAGGACGGACCATCCGCTAGTAAAACGAAATTCAGTTTGTGTTGGACCTGCGAACAAAACTCCACACGCTGGGGCGGCTTTCAATGGAGAATTTGTTACAGGCTCAAGACAAACAGAGACAGCTATACAACAAAGGGGCTAGATTACGACAATTTTCACCGGAGAGAAAGTACTTCTATTACTCCCCACCTCTAGTTCCAAATTACTCGCCAAGTGGCAAGGACCGCTTGAGGTTACACGACGAGTAGGGGATCTGAACTATGAGGTAATTCGTCCGACAGGGACGGGCACGCCAGATATACCACCTCAATTTATTAAAAATGGGTTGAGGCAGAGGCTGTGATGCTGGCGACGGTAGTGAGTGGAGAGGATGATCTCGACCAGAGGCGGTTCAAAAATCACAATCTCCCGCTCTGGTCCCGGGAGATCACCTCTCACCCTCCCAGCTCATAGACCTCAAACAATTACAGGCGGATTTCGCCGACGTGTTCTCGCTTCTGCCGGGTCGGACAGACCTCATCCAACACCACGTTGAGACCGAGCCGGGCGTGGTTGTACGCAGCCGATCAGATAGATTGCCTGAACACAAGAAAAAGTGGTTCAGGCAGAATTAGAGGCAATGCTAGAGATGGGGTTATAGAAGAGTCCAACAGTGACTGGGCGAGCCCGATCGCTTTGGTTCCAAAACCTGACGGCTCGGTCCGGTTCTGCGTGGATTACAGAAAAGTCAACGCGTGTCGAAATTTGATGCTTATCCCATGCCACGGATTGACGAATTGCTTGATCGGCTGGGTACTGCTCGCTTTTATTCGACACTGGATTCTGACAAAGGGTTACTGGCAGATCCTTGTCTCCAGTAACCAAAGAAAAACAGCTTTTACCACGCCGCTTGGATTGCACCAATTGTTACGCCTTTCGGCTGTTCGGGCACCGCGACTTTTCAGCGCCTGATGGACCGAATTCTTCGCCGCATGCTGCATATGCCGCTGCCTATCTGGATGATATCATCATTTATAGTGGTGACTGGCAGCGCCATATGCAGCATTTGCGAGCAGTCCTCAGGTCGCTGAGAAGGGCGGCTCACGGCCAACCCGAAGAAGTGTGCAATTGGGCGGTGGAAGTAAGATATCTGGGCTTCCACTTGGGTCATGGGCAGGTGCGTCCCCAAATTAATAAGACCGCAGCTGTTGCGGCCTGCCCAAGACCCAAGACCAAAAAGGAGGTTAGACAGTTCCTGGGGCTGGCGGGATATTATAGGAGGTTTGTACCTAATTATTCGGACCTCGCCAGCCCGCTGACTGATCTAACTAAAAAGGAAGAACCAGATACAGTTCGGTGGGCGGAGCAGTGCCAGCAGGCTTTCACTCAGTTAAAGCGGCTCTGTGTGGTGGGCAGCTCCTACAAGCTCTAACTTTTCTCTCCCTTTTTACTGCAGACTGACGCCTCGGACAGGGGCTGGGCGCTGTCCTGTCCCAGGAGGTGGAGGGTGAGCGGCCGGTGCTGTACATCAGTCGAAAGCTCTCTAAGAGAGAGGCGATGTACAGCACCATAGAAAGGAGTGTTTGGCCATCAGGTGGGCCGTCCTCACCCTTCGCTATTACCTCCTGGGGCGGGAGTTCACCCTCTGTTCGGATCACGCCCCCTTGCAGTGGCTCCACCGCATGAAGGATACCAGCGGATCACCCGTTGGTATCTAGCTTTACAACCTTTTAAGTTCAAGGTGATCCACAGGCCGGGTGTTCAGATGGCTGCGGCTGACTTCCTCTCCCGGAGGGAGGCTGCAGGCCGGATGGCTCCCGGCCTGAGTCGGGCGGTGAGGGGTATGTGGCGGAGGCGTGGTTCAGCGAGGTCTGCAGCGGGAGAGAGTACAGAGCGGAGCGGCAGGTAAATGGGTCAAGCACAGATGACGAACACCTGTTTCTGATTGCAGTAATTGGCAGGGAGAGCGCATTTAAGCCGCGGCCGGGAGAGAGAGAGGAGAGAGAGTTGGACTGGGACTTCGCATGCACCGCAGAGAGATTAAGAGACCGAGGGTCTGACAGAGAAGGAGCGATCCATATCGTGGAGAAACTGAGATACCACACATCCATGTGTGTTTGTTTTGTTTTGAAAAGACTGAATAAAGCGAGTCCCAGTCAAAGCCGACCCTGTCTTCTTCCTTCCTAACACAACGATCTTTACTACAGTTACTCTTGAATGTTCTCTGAGCGTTACTCTTGAATGTTCTCTGAGTGTTCCTCTTGAGTGTTCTCTGAGCGTTACTCTTGAGTGTTCTCTGAGCATTACTCTTGAATGTTCTCTAAACGTTACTCTTGAATGTTCTCTGAGTGTTACTCTTGAATGTTCTCTGAGCGTTACTCTTGAATGTTCTCTGAGCGTTACTCTTGAATGTTCTCTGAGCGTTACTCTTGAATGTTCTCTGAGCGTTACTCTTGAATGTTCTCTGAGCGTTACTCTTGAATGTTCTCTGAGCGTTACTCTTGAGTGTTCTCTGAGCGTTACTCTTGAATGTTCTCTGAGCGTTACTTTTGAGTGTTCTCTGAGCGTTACTCTTGAGTGTTCTCTGAGCGTTACTCTTGAGTGTTCTCTGAGCGTTACTCTTGAGTGTTCTCTGAGCGTTATTCTTGAATGTTCCCTGAGCGTTACTCTTGAATGTTCCCTGAGCGTTACTCTTGAATGTTCCCTGAGCGTTACTCTTGAATGTTCCTGAGCGTTACTCTTGAGTGTTCTCTGAGCGTTATTCTTGAATGTTCCTGAGCGTTATTCTTGAATGTTCCCTGAGCGTTACTCTTGAATGTTCCTGAGCGTTACTCTTGAATGTTCCCTGAGCGTTACTCTTGAGTGTTCTCTGAGCGTTATTCTTGAATGTTCCCTGAGCGTTACTCTTGAATGTTCCCTGAGCGTTACTCTTGAATGTTCCCTGAGCGTTACTCTTGAATGTTCTCTGAGCGTTACTCTTGAGTGTTCTGAGCGTTACTCTTGAATGTTCCCTGAGCGTTACTCTTGAGTGTTCTCTGAGCGTTATTCTTGAATGTTCCCTGAGCGTTACTCTTGAATGTTCCCTGAGCGTTACTCTTGAGTGTTCTCTGAGTTTTACTCTTGAGTGTTCTCTGAGCGTTACTCTTGAATGTTCTCTGAGCGTTATTCTTGAATGTTCCTGAGCGTTACTCTTGAGTGTTCTCTGAGCGTTATTCTTGAATGTTCCTGAGCGTTACTCTTGAGTGTTCTCTGAGCGTTACTCTTGAGTGTTCTCTGAGCGTTATTCTTGAATGTTCTCTGAGCGTTACTCTTGAATGTTCTCTGAGCGTTACTCTTGAGTGTTCTCTGAGTGTTACTCTTGAGTGTTCTCTGAGCGTTACTCTTGAGTGTTCTCTGAGCGTTACTCTTGAGTGTTCTCTGAGCGTTATTCTTGAATGTTCCCTGAGCGTTACTCTTGAATGTTCCTGAGCGTTACTCTTGAATGTTCCCTGAGCGTTACTCTTGAGTGTTCTCTGAGCGTTATTCTTGAATGTTCCTGAGCGTTACTCTTGAATGTTCCCTGAGCGTTACTCTTGAATGTTCCTGAGCGTTACTCTTGAATGTTCTCTGAGCGTTACTCTTGAGTATTCCTGAGCGTTACTCTTGAATGTTCCTGAGCGTTACTCTTGAGTGTTCTCTGAGCGTTACTCTTGAGTGTTATCTGAGCGTTACTCTTGAGTGTTCTCTGAGCGTTACTCTTGAGTGTTCTCTGAGCGTTACTCTTGAATGTTCTCTGAGCGTTACTCTTGAGTGTACTCTGAGCGTTACTCTTGAATGTTCTCTGAGCGTTACTCTTGAGTGTACTCTGAGCGTTACTCTTGAGTGTTCTCTGAGCGTTCCTCTTAAGTGTTCTCTGAGCGTTACTCTTGAATGTTCTCTGAGCGTTACTCTTGAATGCTCTCTGAGCGTTACTCTTGAGTGTTCTCTGAGCGTTACTCTTGAGTGTTCTCTGAGCGTTACTCTTGAGTGTTCTCTGAGCGTTACTCTTGAATGTTCTCTGAGCGTTACTCTTGAGTGTTCTCTGAGCGTTACTCTTGAATGTTCTCTGACGTTACTCTTGAATGTTCTCTGAGCGTTACTCTTGAATGTTCTCTGGGCGTTACTCTTGAGTGTTCCCTGGGCGTTACTCTTGAGTGTTCTCTGAGCGTTACTCTTGAATGTTCTCTGAGCGTTACTCTTGAGTGTTCTCTGAGCGTTACTTTTGAGTGTTCTCTGAGCGTTACTCTTGAGTGTTCTCTGAGCGTTACTCTTGAGTGTTCTCTGAGTGTTACTCTTGAGTGTTCTCTGAGCGTTACTCTTGAATGTTCTCTGAGCATTACTCTTGAGTGTACTCTGAGCGTTACTCTTGAGTGTTCTCTGAGCGTTCCTCTTAAGTGTTCTCTGAGCGTTACTCTTGAATG
This sequence comes from Gobiocypris rarus, assembly GCA_023029165.1. NCBI lineage: Eukaryota > Metazoa > Chordata > Actinopteri > Cypriniformes > Gobionidae > Gobiocypris > Gobiocypris rarus. The sequence goes on from CM040910.1 coordinate 49,727,080, forward strand.
TTCTCTGAGCATTACTCTTGAATGCTCTCTGAGCGTTACTCTTGAGTGTACTCTGAGCGTTACTCTTGAGTGTTCTCTGAGCGTTCCTCTTAAGTGTTCTCTGAGCGTTACTCTTGAATGTTCTCTGAGCATTACTCTTGAATGCTCTCTGAGCGTTACTCTTGAATGTTCTCTGAGCGTTACTCTTGAGTGTACTCTGAGCGTTACTCTTGAGTGTTCTCTGAGCGTTCCTCTTAAGTGTTCTCTGAGCGTTACTCTTGAATGTTCTCTGAGCATTACTCTTGAATGCTCTCTGAGCGTTACTCTTGAGTGTTCTCTGAGCGTTACTCTTGAGTGTTCTCTGAGCGTTACTCTTGAGTGTTCTCTGAGCGTTACTCTTGAGTGTTCTCTGAGCGTTACTCTTGAGTGTTCTCTGAGCGTTACTCTTGAGTGTTCTCTGAGCGTTACTCTTGAGTGTTCTCTGAGCGTTACACTTGAGTGTTCTCTGAGCGTTACTCTTGAATGTTCTCTGAGCGTTAATCTTGAGTGTTCTCTGAGCGTTACTCTTGAGTGTTCTCTGAGCGTTACTCTTGAGTGTTCTCTGAGTGTTACTCTTGAGTGTTCTCTGAGCGTTACTCTTGAGTGTTCTCTGAGTGTTACTCTTGAGTGTTCTCTGAGCGTTACTCTTGAGTGTTCTCTGAGTGTTACTCTTGAATGTTCTCTGAGCGTTACTCTTGAATGTTCTCTGAGCGTTACTCTTGAATGTTCTCTGAGTGTTACTCTTGAGTGTTCTCTGAGCGTTACTCTTGAGTGTTCCCTGAGCATTACTCTTGAGTGTTCTCTGAGTGTTACTCTTGAGTGTTCTCTGAGCGTTACTCTTGAGTGTTCTCTGAGTGTTACTCTTGAATGTTCTCTGAGCGTTACTCTCGAATGTTCTCTGAGCGTTACTCTCGAGTGTTCTCTGAGCGTTACTCTTGAGTGTTCTCTGAGCGTTACTCTTGAGTGTTCCTGAGCATTACTCTTGAGTGTTCTCTGAGCGTTACTCTTGAGTGTTCTCTGAGCGTTACTCTTGAGTGTTCTCTGAGCGTTACTCTTGAATGTTCTCTGAGCGTTACTCTTGAATGTTCTCTGAGCGTTACTCTTGAGTGTTCTCTGAGCGTTACTCTTGAGTGTTCTCTGAGTGTTACTCTTGAGTGTTCTCTGAGCGTTACTCTTGAGTGTTCTCTGAGCGTTACTCTTGAATGTTCTCTGAGCGTTACTCTTGAGTGTTCTCTGAGCGTTACTCTTGAGTGTTCTCTGAGCGTTACTCTTGAGTGTTCTCTGAGCGTTATTCTTGAATGTTCCCTGAGCGTTACTCTTGAGTGTTCTCTGAGCGTTACTCTTGAATGTTCTCTGAGCGTTACTCTTGAGTGTTCTCTGAGCGTTACTCTTGAATGTTCTCTGAGCGTTACTCTTAAGTGTTCTCTGCGTTACTCTTGAGTGTTCTCTGAGCGTTAGGCAAGGCAAGGCAAGGCAAGTTTATTTATATAGCACATTTCATACACAATGGCAATTCAAAGTGCTTTACATGAAAATGAAATTAAAATAGTGATAAGAATTAAGAATACCACGTGTAAGACTTAGAAATAAAACAGGATAATTAAAAACAGTTGTAAAGAGAATTTTTAAAATAAGAAGACAATAGAAATATATAGTTGTAAAGATATTTAAAAAGAATAAAATTATTACAGTGTATATATAGATAAAAAATAAAATAAAAATAAAAATTAAGATGATGCATAGATTAGAATAGGTGCAATCAGTGGGACGTACAGTGGCACAGTGCTCATTCAGTAAAGGCACAGCTGAACAGATGTGTTTTGAGTCTAGATTTGAATGTGGCTACTGTTGGAGCACATCTGATCTCTTCTGGAAGCTGGTTCCAGCTACGGCTGGCACAATAGCTGAACGCAGACTCTCCTTTCTTTGAGTGAACTCTTGGTATTTCTAGCTGACTTGATCCTGATGATCTGAGTGATCTGTTGGGTTTGTATTTAATCAGCATATCTGCAATGTATTGAGGTCCTAGGTCATTGAGTGATTTATAAACAAGTAATAATACTTTAAAATTGATCCTAAATGTAACTGGAAGCCAGTGTAAAGACCTGAGGACTGGCGTGATATGGTCATATTTTCTTGTTCTGCTCAGAATCCTGGCAGCGTTCTGTATGAGCTGCAGCTGTCTAATGGTCTTTTGGGAAGGCCGGTTAGAAGACCATTACAATAGTCCACCCTGCTGGTGATGAAAGCGTGAGCAGTTTCTCTAAGTCTTGCCTGGAAACAAAGCATCTAATTCTTGCAATATTTTTCAGATGATAGTAAGCTGATTTAGTTATTGCTTTGACATGACTATTGAAACTCAGGTCTGACTCCAAAATCACACCAAGATTCCTGACTTGATTTTTGTTATTAGACCTTTTGTCTCAAGATATCGTTCACCTTGAGAATTTCATCTTCGTTTCCAAATGTAATGATTTCAGTTTTGTTTTTGTTTAACTGGAGATAGTTTTGGCTCATCCAACTGTTAATTTCATCAATGCATTTGCACAGGAGTCAATGGGGCTATAGTCATTAGGTGATAGTGCTAAGTAGATCTGGGTGTCGTCAGCATAGCTGTGGTAAGCCATTTGGTTCTCTCTCATTATTTGGCTCAGTGGCAGCATGTACAGGTTGAATAGGAGTGGTGCTAGAATTGACCCTTGTGGGACTCCGAAGTCATGGATGTCCAGTCAGACTTATGGTCACCTATACTCACATAATAACCTCTTCCTTCTAAGTACGACCTGAACCATTTAAGGACCATCCCAGAAAGTCCGACCCAGTTCTCCAGCCTGTCAAGAAGTATGTTATGGTCAACAGTGTCGAATGCGGCACTGAGGTCGAGTAGCACCAGAATTGATGTTTTGCCTGTATCTGTATTGAGGCGAATATCATTTATGATCTTTATGAGCGCTGTTTCTGTGCTGTGATGTGGTGAAACCAGATTGAAAATTGTCAAAGTATCCGTTTGAGCTTAAGAATTTGTTCAGCTGACTGAAGACAACTTTTCAATGATCTTGCCTATGAAGGGAGATTTGAGATTGGTGGTAGTTGTTCAATATGGAGTTATCCAGATTTCTCTTTTTCAGAAGAGGCTTAACTACTGCGGTTTTAAGGGAGTTTGGAAAATTCCCATTGAGAAGTGATGAGTTTACCACTTCTAGCAGATCTGCTTCTAAACAGTTAAACACACTTTTGAAAAAGAAGTGGGAGTGTGTCAAGGAGGCAGGTTGATGTTTTAAGGTGCTGCACCGTTTCTTCTAAAATTTTATAATCAATTGCTTCAAAATCAGACATAGTAACTTTCCGAGGTTGTGGTCTGATCTGACTGACCCAAAGCAACTCACGGATGTGCTGATCGCCTTCCTGATATTATTTATTTTCTCTGAGAAGAAGGAAGCAAACTCACTGCATTTGCTGTCAGAGAGCATTTCACTGGGAATGTGACTCGGGGTTTGTCAGTCTCTCTACAGTAGCAAAAGAGTGCGCGTGTTGTTTATGTTTCTGTTTATAATATTTGAGAAGAAGGTCTGTCTAGCCTTGCCTAGTTCCACATTGAAATCATGAAGGCTGTCTTTATAGATGTTATAATGGATTATAAGTTTTGTCTTCCGCCACATGCGTTCAGATTTCCTGCATTGTCTTTTCATTATTTGCACTGCCGTTGAGTTTCTCCAAGGTGCTTTCTGTCTTCCACTCTTTTTCTTGACTTTCTCAGGAGCAATATTATCAATTACACTCTTAACTTTTGAGTTAAAGGAGTCAAGGAGAGAATCAACAGAGTCTGCAGATATGCTTGGTGTTAGAGATATAGCCTTCATAAATAGCTCACTAGTGTTCTCATTTAAGCTTCTCTTTTTGACAGCGACAGATCTAGCTTCAATGGCAGGAGAGATTGAAATATCAAAGAAAATACAGAAATGATCAGACAATGCTACATCTTTAACAACAATTGATGAAATGTTTAGACCCTTGCTGATAAGTAAGTCTAGAGTGTGTCCACGATTGTGTGTGGGACCATGTACATGCTGTGTCAAATCAAAAGTGTTAAGAACAGTCATGAGCTCTTTTGTTGTACTGGATTCAGCATTGTCTATGTGAACGTTAAAATCCCCAGCAATGGCAAAACAATCAAACTCTGAGGAGATTATTGATAACAGCTCTGTAAAGTCCTCAGTAAAGGATGAGAGTATTTTGGAGGCCTGTAAACAATGATAAGCAGGATGCGTGGAGCACCTTTAACACAATACCCAGATATTCAAAGACAGATAGTCACCAAATGACACTTGCTTACATTGATAGACATCTTTAAAAGAGCAGCAATACCCCCACCTCTTCTAAACGCTCTGGACATACTCATAAAAGTAAAGTTAGGAGGAGCTGTTTCATTGAGGACTGTTGCACTGCAGTTTTCTTCAAGCCAAGTTTCATTTAGAAGCAAAAAATCTAGGTTGTTTGTGGTTATTAAGTCATTGACTAGAAATGATTTGTTCTTAAGTGAGCGGATATTTAAAAGTGCTAACTTAACAGTATTTAATTTTTCCCCACAGTAATCTTAGTTTGACATGTAATAGGCAGCAGATTAGATGGGTTTGCTATACGGTCTGAGAAGGTCTTACACTTTCTATCACGTAACAGAACTGAAATAGAGAAAGAGACAGGCACACTGGGTTCCTTTCGTTCTGTAAACATTTGATAAAGTTACTGTTATCATGGCGGGGACCCAACACACATCACTGAGAGCTGGTATCAGTTGTTTTGGGTTCACCTACAACAGATGGAGGAGGGTGTTGGCCCTGGCGTTGTGACCGAAGAAATCTCACAGGAGGAGGCTGAGGCGAGCTGGGCCCACAGGCTTTGATGGTTGTGGGGCTCGGCGCTCTTTGGTTGATATCTGGGGGCTCGCAGAAATCGAGTGTGATAGTCTGGTTCCAGCATAGACCATTTGCTCCATTCTCTCTGAGAAGCTCAGAAGCGGGGATGCTGGTGAGAGGGATAACATGTCTGGTGAGGGTGGCTGTTGTTCTGGTGTTATCGGAGGCTGAATTATGTTATCATCCATTTCATGGAGTGACTTAGACATTTCATGCAGTTTCCTGTTCAGACTAGTCATAAAGCGTAACAGTTCACTAGTCTGACCCCCCTTAGAGCCCACCCTTTCGTGCACCTCCACAGTATGGGCAGAGATGTTACTGTTCAGTCCCTCAATCTGTGTTAGTTCTAATATGTCACAGTCTGTCTGTGGTGAGCACTGTGGGCGGGACTCAGATGGGAGTGTGTCCGTGAGCAGTGGCTGTTGTGGCTGCGTGATGTTATCAGTGTCCTTGTGGAGTGTGACATGTCCATTCAGATGCTGAAATGAAGTCCTGTAGTCGTCCATAGTCTGTTCAGGTGTGTGTGTGCCATTCAGGTCAGTGAGTTAGCACACACAGCTGAGGATGGTGTAGGGAAAAGTGAATATTGTCCTTTAGCACTCTTGCACCAAGTTTGTTTGGGTGAAGGCCATTTGATGTAAACAATTGTCTCTGGCTCCAGAATAGATTAAAGTTGTCGATGAAGTTCACTCCTTTATGTTGCAGGTTTTTGCAGCCATGTATTAAGCCCAAGTAACCGTGAAAACCTATTTGTTCCTCTTGCTGGAAGTGGTCCACTGATGAGCAGTTGAACTTTTAGTTTTCTAAGTGTTTCAAAAGTACATTGAAATCCCTCTTAATGAGTTCTGACTGCTCTCTCTGAATATCGATTTTCCCCACATGAATGACAAGTCGATTTGCAGTCTTATGTTTCATCAGAATGTTCTGAATTTCCCTGTTTACGTCAGAAACTGTTGCTTGTGGAAGGCAGCATGTAGTTGTATCCCTGCTGCTAATGTTTCTGACTGTGGAGTCCCCCACTATCAGAGTCCTGGGCTCGGCTGCACTCTGAGCTGAGTGCGCTGTCTGCTCGACCTTGGCGCCTGTTGGTATCAGTGTTAGCTGCGGGCTGATACAATCTGTGTTCGTTTACATTCATCACATTTGGGATTCATCACCCACATTCATTAATACTTCAAATCTGTTTTCAAGTTGTATAGTTGGTGGTAGGAAATCAGCGTTTGCAATCCTTGTGTCTGGGGTAGAGCATGCTAATGTTGCAGTATGTGGCCTTTCGTGACAATCTGATGTCTCGGGTCCCTTTGGGTCTTGCTCCCTGTTTGTGCCATCGATTAGTGTGTTGATCAGTTATTTGTTTCCCCTGTTGGGTAGCACTATGTTTATGGGACTCACCGGCAGTGTGCTGAGGCGTTCATTTTGAAGCTCTGTGTGATTCGTCTGGTTCGGTGGTTCCATAAATAACTTTGTTTCAAGAACTGCAATCCTCTGTAAAAGTCTGTGGCAGTTTGTGCAGCAAGTAGATTCTAGAGGAGGCATTTTCTTATCCTTTTGAATGTAGGCAGCTGTGTTTTCCCTTCTCCGGAATGTAAGCTGATGGCAGTGGGAGGCTGGTTGGATGAAATATTCCGCTTTTTGTAGTAATCCAGTCACCAGAGTTTCAAATTTTATCATTGAAGTCAAGCTTTGTTGTTTGAGCACTGTGCTGATTTACAGAAGTTGAAATTACGAAATTACGAGATAAAATATAGAAGCGATAGAGCAAAGCGCGGAGCAGTAAGCAAGAGCGTCGAACAGTAGCAAAGCAGGAAGCACAGTTACTCTTAAGTGTTCTCTGAGCGTTACTCTTGAGTGTTCTCTGGCGTTACTCTTGAGTGTTCTCTGAGCGTTACTCTTGAATGTTCTCTGAGCGTTACTCTTAAGTGTTCTCTAGCGTTACTCTTGAGTGTTCTCTGAGCGTTACTCTTAAGTGTTCTCTGAGCGTTACTCTTGAGTGTTCTCTGAGCGTTACTCTTGAATGTTCTCTGGGCGTTACTCTTGAATGTTCTCTGAGCGTTACTCTTGAGTGTTCTCTGAGCGTTACTCTTGAGTGTTCTCTGAGCGTTACTCTTGAGTGTTCTCTGAGCGTTACTCTTGAGTGTTCTCTGAGCGTTACTCTTGAATGTTCTCTGAGCGTTACTCTTGAATGTTCTCTGAGCGTTACTCTTAGATATGTTCTCTGAGCGTTACTCTTGAGTGTACTCTGAGCGTTACTCTTGAGTGTTCTCTGAGCGTTCCTCTTAAGTGTTCTCTGAGCGTTACTCTTGAATGTTCTCTGAGCGTTACTCTTGAATGCTCTCTGAGCGTTACTCTTGAGTGTTCTCTGAGCGTTACTCTTGAGTGTTCTCTGAGCGTTACTCTTGAGTGTTCTCTGAGCGTTACTCTTGAATGTTCTCTGAGCGTTACTCTTGAGTGTTCTCTGAGCGTTACTCTTGAATGTTCTCTGAGCGTTACTCTTGAATGTTCTCTGAGCGTTACTCTTGAATGTTCTCTGGGCGTTACTCTTGAGTGTTCTCTGGCGTTACTCTTGAGTGTTCTCTGAGCGTTACTCTTGAATGTTCTCTGAGCGTTACTCTTGAGTGTTCTCTGAGCGTTACTCTTGAGTGTTCTCTGAGCGTTACTCTTGAGTGTTCTCTGAGCGTTACTCTTGAGTGTTCTCTGAGTGTTACTCTTGAGTGTTCTCTGAGCGTTACTCTTGAATGTTCTCTGAGCATTACTCTTGAGTGTACTCTGAGCGTTACTCTTGAGTGTTCTCTGAGCGTTCCTCTTAAGTGTTCTCTGAGCGTTACTCTTGAATGTTCTCTGAGCATTACTCTTGAGTGTACTCTGAGCGTTACTCTTGAGTGTTCTCTGAGCGTTCCTCTTAAGTGTTCTCTGAGCGTTACTCTTGAATATTCTCTGAGCATTACTCTTGAATGCTCTCTGAGCGTTACTCTTGAATGTTCTCTGAGCGTTACTCTTGAGTGTACTCTGAGCGTTACTCTTGAGTGTTCTCTGAGCGTTCCTCTTAAGTGTTCTCTGAGCGTTACTCTTGAATGTTCTCTGAGCATTACTCTTGAATGCTCTCTGAGCGTTACTCTTGAGTGTTCTCTGAGCGTTACTCTTGAGTGTTCTCTGAGCGTTACTCTTGAGTGTTCTCTGAGCGTTACTCTTGAGTGTTCTCTGAGCGTTACTCTTGAGTGTTCTCTGAGCGTTACTCTTGAGTGTTCTCTGAGCGTTACTCTTGAGTGTTCTCTGAGCGTTACACTTGAGTGTTCTCTGAGCGTTACTCTTGAATGTTCTCTGAGCGTTAATCTTGAGTGTTCTCTGAGCGTTACTCTTGAGTGTTCTCTGAGCGTTACTCTTGAGTGTTCTCTGAGTGTTACTCTTGAGTGTTCTCTGAGCGTTACTCTTGAGTGTTCTCTGAGTGTTACTCTTGAGTGTTCTCTGAGCGTTACTCTTGAGTGTTCTCTGAGTGTTACTCTTGAATGTTCTCTGAGCGTTACTCTTGAATGTTCTCTGAGCGTTACTCTTGAATGTTCTCTGAGCGTTACTCTTGAGTGTTCTCTGAGCGTTACTCTTGAGTGTTCTCTGAGTGTTACTCTTGAGTGTTCTCTGAGCGTTACTCTTGAGTGTTCTCTGAGTGTTACTCTTGAATGTTCTCTGAGCGTTACTCTCGAATGTTCTCTGAGCGTTACTCTCGAGTGTTCTCTGAGCGTTACTCTTGAGTGTTCTCTGAGCGTTACTCTTGAGTGTTCTCTGAGCATTACTCTTGAGTGTTCTCTGAGCGTTACTCTTGAGTGTTCTCTGAGCGTTACTCTTGAGTGTTCTCTGAGCGTTACTCTTGAGTGTTCTCTGAGTGTTCTCTGAGCGTTACTCTTGAGTGTTCTCTGAGCGTTACTCTTGAGTGTTCTCTGAGCGTTACACTTGAGTGTTCTCTGAGCGTTACTCTTGAATGTTCTCTGAGCGTTAATCTTGAGTGTTCTCTGAGCGTTACTCTTGAGTGTTCTCTGAGCGTTACTCTTGAGTGTTCTCTGAGTGTTACTCTTGAGTGTTCTCTGAGCGTTACTCTTGAGTGTTCTCTGAGTGTTACTCTTGAGTGTTCTCTGAGCGCGTTACTCTTGAGTGTTCTCTGAGCGTTACTCTTGAGTGTTCTCTGAATGTTACTCTTAAATGTTCTCTGAGCGTTACTCTTGAATGTTCTCTGAGCGTTACTCTTGAGTGTTCTCTGAGTGTACTCTTGAGTGTTCTCTGAGTGTTACTCTTGAGTGTTCTCTGAGCGTTACTCTTGAGTGTTCTCTGAGTGTTACTCTTGAATGTTCTCTGAGCGTTACTCTTCGAATGTTCTCTGAGCGTTACTCTTGAGTGTTCTCTGAGCGTTACTCTTGAGTGTTCTCTGAGCGTTACTCTTGAGTGTTCTCTGAGCATTACTCTTGAGTGTTCTCTGAGCGTTACTCTTGAGTGTTCTCTGAGCGTTACTCTTGAGTGTTCTCTGAGTGTTACTCTTGAATGTTCTCTGAGCGTTACTCTTGAATGTTCTCTGAGCGTTACTCTTGAGTGTTCTCTGAGCGTTACTCTTGAGTGTTCTCTGAGTGTTACTCTTGAGTGTTCTCTGAGCGTTACTCTTGAGTGTTCTCTGAGCGTTACTCTTGAATGCTCTCTGAGCGTTACTCTTGAGTGTTCTCTGAGCGTTACTCTTGAGTGTTCTCTGAGCGTTACTCTTGAGTGTTCTCTGAGCGTTATTCTTGAATGTTCCCTGAGCGTTACTCTTGAGTGTTCTCTGAGCGTTACTCTTGAATGTTCTCTGGCGTTACTCTTGAGTGTTCTCTGAGCGTTACTCTTGAATGTTCTCTGAGCGTTACTCTTAAGTGTTCTCTGCGTTACTCTTGAGTGTTCTCTGAGCGTTACTCTTAAGTGTTCTCTGAGCGTTACTCTTGAGTGTTCTCTGAGCGTTACTCTTGAGTGTTCTCTGAGCGTTACTCTTGAATGTTCTCTGAGCGTTACTCTTAAGTGTTCTCTAAGCGTTACTCTTGAGTGTTCTCTGAGCGTTACTCTTGAGTGTTCTCTGAGTGTTACTCTTGAGTGTTCTCTGAGCGTTACTCTTGAATTCTCTGAGCGTTACTCTTGAATGTTCTCTGAGCGTTACTCTTGAATGTTCTCTGAGCGTTACTCTTGAGTGTACTCTGAGCGTTACTCTTGAGTGTTCTCTGAGCGTTACTCTTAAGTGTTCTCTGAGCGTTACTCTTGAATGTTCTCTGAGCGTTACTCTTGAATGCTCTCTGAGCGTTACTCTTGAGTGTTCTCTGAGCGTTACTCTTGAGTGTTCTCTGAGCGTTACTCTTGAGTGTTCTCTGAGCGTTACTCTTGAATGTTCTCTGAGCGTTACTCTTGAGTGTTCTCTGAGCGTTACTCTTGAATGTTCTCTGAAGCGTTACTCTTGAATGTTCTCTGAGCGTTACTCTTGAATGTTCTCTGGGCGTTACTCTTGAGTGTTCCCTGGGCGTTACTCTTGAGTGTTCTCTGAGCATTACTCTTGAATGTTCCCTGAGCGTTACTCTTGAGTGTTCTCTGAGCGTTACTCTTGAGTGTTCTCTGAGCGTTACTCTTGAGTGTTCTCTGAGCGTTACTCTTGAGTGTTCTCTGAGTGTTACTCTTGAGTGTTCTCTGAGCGTTACTCTTGAATGTTCTCTGAGCATTACTCTTGAGTGTACTCTGAGCGTTACTCTTGAGTGTTCTCTGAGCGTTCCTCTTAAGTGTTCTCTGAGCGTTACTCTTGAATGTTCTCTGAGCATTACTCTTGAGTGTACTCTGAGCGTTACTCTTGAGTGTTCTCTGAGCGTTCCTCTTAAGTGTTCTCTGAGCGTTACTCTTGAATGTTCTCTGAGCATTACTCTTGAATGCTCTCTGAGCGTTACTCTTGAATGTTCTCTGAGCGTTACTCTTGAGTGTACTCTGAGCGTTACTCTTGAGTGTTCTCTGAGCGTTCCTCTTAAGTGTTCTCTGAGCGTTACTCTTGAATGTTCTCTGAGCATTACTCTTGAATGCTCTCTGAGCGTTACTCTTGAGTGTTCTCTGAGCGTTACTCTTGAGTGTTCTCTGAGCGTTACTCTTGAGTGTTCTCTGATACTCTTGAGTGTTCTCTGAGCGTTACTCTTGAGTGTTCTCTGAGCGTTACTCTTGAGTGTTCTCTGAGCGTTACACTTGAGTGTTCTCTGAGCGTTACTCTTGAATGTTCTCTGAGCGTTAATCTTGAGTGTTCTCTGAGCGTTACTCTTGAGTGTTCTCTGAGCGTTACTCTTGAGTGTTCTCTGAGGGTTACTCTTGAGTGTTCTCTGAGCGTTACTCTTGAGTGTTCTCTGAGTGTACTCTTGAGTGTTCTCTGAGCGTTACTCTTGAGTGTTCTCTGAGTGTTACTCTTGAATGTTCTCTGAGCGTTACTCTTGAATGTTCTCTGAGCGTTACTCTTGAATGTTCTCTGAGCGTTACTCTTGAGTGTTCTCTGAGCGTTACTCTTGAATGTTCTCTGAGCGTTACTCTTGAGTGTTCTCTGAGCGTTACTCTTGAGTGTTCTCTGGCGTTACTCTTGAGTGTTCTCTGAGCATTACTCTTGAGTGTTCTCTGAGCGTTACTCTTGAGTGTTCTCTGAGCGTTACTCTTGAGTGTTCTCTGAGTGTTACTCTTGAATGTTCTCTGAGCGTTACTCTTGAATGTTCTCTGAGCGTTACTCTTGAGTGTTCTCTGAGCGTTACTCTTGAGTATTCTCTGAGCGTTACTCTTGAGTATTCTCTGGCGTTACTCTTGAGTGTTCTCTGAGCGTTACTCTTGAGTGTTCTCTGGCGTTACTCTTGATGTTCTCTGAGCGTTACTCTTGAGTGTTCTCTGGGCGTTACTCTTGAGTGTTCTCTGGCGTTACTCTTGAGTATTCTCTGAGCGTTACTCTTGAGTGTTCTCTGAGCGTTACTCTTGAGTGTTCTCTGAGCGTTACTCTTGAGTATTCTCTGAGCGTTACTCTTGAGTGTTCTCTGAGCGTTACTCTTGAGTGTTCTCTGAGTTACTCTTGAGTGTTCTCTAGCGTTACTCTTGAGTGTTCTCTGAGTGTTACTCTTGAATGTTCTCTGAGCGTTACTCTTGAATGTTCTCTGAGCGTTACTCTTGAATGTTCTCTGAGCGTTACTCTTGAGTGTTCTCTGAGCGTTACTCTTGAGTGTTCTCTGAGTTACTCTTGAGTGTTCTCTGAGCGTTACTCTTGAGTGTTCTCTGAGTGTTACTCTTGAGTGTTCTCTGAGCGTTACTCTTGAATGTTCTCTGAGCGTTACTCTTGAGTGTTCTCTGAGCGTTACTCTTGAGTGTTCTCTGAGCGTTACTCTTGAGTGTTCTCTGAGCGTTACTCTTGAGTGTTCTCTGAGCGTTACTCTTGAGTGTTCTCTGCGTTACTCTTGAGTGTTCTCTGAGCGTTACTCTTGAATGTTCTCTGAGCGTTACTCTTGAAGTGTTCTCTGAGCGTTACTCTTGAGTGTTCTCTGAGCGTTACTCTTGAGTGTTCTCTGAGCGTTACTCTTGAGTGTTCTCTGAGCGTTACTCTTGAGTGTTCTCTGAGCGTTACTCTTGAATGTTCTCTGAGCGTTACTCTTGAGTGTTCTCTGAGCGTTACTCTTGAGTGTTCTCTGAGCGTTACTCTTGAGTGTTCTCTGGCGTTACTCTTGAATGTTCTCTGAGCGTTACTCTTGAGTGTTCTCTGAGCGTTACTCTTGAGTGTTCTCTGAGCGTTACTCTTGAGTGTTCTCTGAGCGTTACTCTTGATATGTTCTCTGGCGTTACTCTTGAGTGTTCTCTGAGCGTTACTCTTGAGTGTTCTCTGAGCGTTACTCTTGAGTGTTCTCTGAGCGTTACTCTTGAGTGTTCTCTGAGCGTTACTCTTGAGTGTTCTCTGAGCGTTACTCTTGAATGTTCTCTGAGCGTTACTCTTGAGTGTTCTCTAGCGTTACTCTTGAGTGTTCTCTGAGCGTTACTCTTGAGTGTTCTCTGAGTGTTACTCTTGAGTGTTCTCTGAGCGTTACTCTTGAATATTCTCTGAGCGTTACTCTTGAGTATTCTCTGAGCGTTACTCTTGAATGTTCTCTGAGCGTTACTCTTGAGTGTCTCTGAGCGTTACTCTTGAGTGTTCTCTGAGCGTTACTCTTGAGTGTTCTCTGGCGTTACTCTTGAATGTTCTCTGAGCGTTACTCTTGAATGTTCTCTGAGCGTTACTCTTGAGTGTTCTCTGAGCGTTACTCTTGAGTGTTCTCTGAGCGTTACTCTTGAGTGTTCTCTGAGCGTTACTCTTGAGTGTTCTCTGAGCGTTACTCTTGAGTGTTCTCTGAGCGTTACTCTTGAATGTTCTCTGAGCGTTACTCTTGAAGTATTCTCTGAGCGTTACTCTTGAATGTTCTCTGAGCGTTACTCTTGAGTGTTCTCTGGGCGTTACTCTTGAGTGTTCTCTGAGCGTTACTCTTGAGTGTTCTCTGAGCGTTACTCTTGAGTGTTCTCTGAGCGTTACTCTTGAGTGTTCTCTGAGCGTTACTCTTGAGTGTTCTCTGAGCGTTACTCTTGAGTGTTCTCTGAGCGTTACTCTTGAGTGTTCTCTGGCGTTACTCTTGAGTGTTCTCTGAGCGTTACTCTTGAGTGTTCTCTGAGCGTTACTCTTGAGTGTTCTCTGGCGTTACTCTTGAGTGTTCTCTGAGCGTTACTCTTGAATGTTCTCTGAGCGTTACTCTTGAGTATTCTCTGGCGTTACTCTTGAGTGTTCTCTGAGCGTTACTCTTGAATGTTCTCTGAGCGTTACTCTTGAGTGTTCTCTGAGCGTTACTCTTGAGTGTTCTCTGAGCGTTACTCTTGAGTGTTCTCTGAGCGTTACTCTTGAGTGTTCTCTGAGCGTTACTCTTGAGTGTTCTCTGAGCGTTACTCTTGAATGTTCTCTGAGCGTTACTCTTGAGTGTTCTCTGAGCGTTACTCTTGAGTGTTCTCTGAGCGTTACTCTTGAGTGTTCTCTGAGCGTTACTCTTGAGTGTTCTCTGAGCGTTACTCTTGAGTGTTCTCTGAGCGTTACTCTTGAGTGTTCTCTGAGCGTTACTCTTGAATGTTCTCTGAGCGTTACTCTTGAGTGTTCTCTGAGCGTTACTCTTGAGTGTTCTCTGGTTACTCTTGAGTGTTCTCTGAGCGTTACTCTTGAGAATGTTCTCTGAGCGTTACTCTTGAGTGTTCTCTGAGCGTTACTCTTGAGTGTTCTCTGAGCGTTACTCTTGAGTGTTCTCTGAGCGTTACTCTTGAGTGTTCTCTGAGCGTTACTCTTGAGTGTTCTCTGAGCGTTACTCTTGAATGTTCTCTGAGCGTTACTCTTGAGTGTTCTCTGAGCGTTACTCTTGAGTGTTCTCTGAGCGTTACTCTTGAGTGTTCTCTGAGCGTTACTCTTGAGTGTTCTCTGAGCGTTACTCTTGAGTGTTCTCTGAGCGTTACTCTTGAGTGTTCTCTGAGCGTTACTCTTGAGTGTTCTCTGAGCGTTACTCTTGAGTGTTCTCTGAGCGTTACTCTTGAGTGTTCTCTGAGCGTTACTCTTGAATGTTCTCTGAGCGTTACTCTTGAGTGTTCTCTGAGCGTTACTCTTGAGTGTTCTCTGAGCGTTACTCTTTCTCTGAGCGTTACTCTTGAATGTTCTCTGAGCGTTACTCTTGAATGTTCTCTGAGCGTTACTCTTGAGTGTTCTCTGGCGTTACTCTTGAGTATTCTCTGAGCGTTACTCTTGAGTATTCTCTGAGCGTTACTCTTGAGTGTTCTCTGGCGTTACTCTTGAGTGTTCTCTGAGCGTTACTCTTGAGTGTTCTCTGAGCGTTACTCTTGAGTGTTCTCTGAGCGTTACTCTTGAATGTTCTCTGAGCGTTACTCTTGAGTGTTCTCTGAGCGTTACTCTTGAATTCTCTGAGCGTTACTCTTGAGTGTTCTCTGAGCGTTACTCTTGAATGTTCTCTGGCGTTACTCTTGAGTGTTCTCTGGCGTTACTCTTGAGTGTTCTCTGAGCGTTACTCTTGAATGTTCTCTGAGCGTTACTCTTGAGTGTTCTCTAGCGTTACTCTTGAGTGTTCTCTGAGCGTTACTCTTGAGTGTTCTCTGAGCGTTACTCTTGAGTGTTCTCTGAGTGTTACTCTTGAGTGTTCTCTGAGCGTTACTCTTGAATGTTCTCTGAGCATTACTCTTGAGTGTCTCTGAGCGTTACTCTTGAGTGTTCTCTGAGCGTTACTCTTAAGTGTTCTCTGAGCGTTACTCTTGAATGTTCTCTGAGCATTACTCTTGAGTGTCTCTGAGCGTTACTCTTGAGTGTTCTCTGAGCGTTACTCTTGAGTGTTCTCTGAGCGTTACTCTTGAATGTTCTCTGAGCATTACTCTTGAATGTTCTCTGAGCGTTACTCTTGAATGTTCTCTGGCGTTACTCTTGAGTGTTCTCTGAGCGTTACTCTTGAGTGTTCTCTGAGCGTTACTCTTGAGTGTTCTCTGAGCGTTACTCTTGAAGTGTTCTCTGAGCGTTACTCTTGAAGTGTTCTCTGAGCGTTACTCTTGAGTGTTCTCTGAGCGTTACTCTTGAGTGTTCTCTGAGCGTTACTCTTGAGTGTTCTCTGAGCGTTACTCTTGAGTGTTCTCTGAGCGTTACTCTTGAGTGTTCTCTGAGCGTTACTCTTGAGTGTTCTCTGAGCGTTACTCTTGAGTGTTCTCTGAGCGTTACTCTTGAAGTGTTCTCTGAGCGTTACTCTTGAGTGTTCTCTGAGCGTTACTCTTGAGTGTTCTCTGAGCGTTACTCTTGAGTGTTCTCTGAGCGTTACTCTTGAGTGTTCTCTGAGCGTTACTCTTGAGTGTTCTCTGAGTGTTACTCTTGAGTGTTCTCTGAGCGTTACTCTTGAGTGTTCTCTGAGTGTTACTCTTGAATGTTCTCTGAGCGTTACTCTTGAAGTGTTCTCTGAGCGTTACTCTTGAATGTTCTCTGAGCGTTACTCTTGAGTGTTCTCTGAGCGTTACTCTTGATGTTCTCTGAGCGTTACTCTTGAGTATTCTCTGGCGTTACTCTTGAGTGTTCTCTGAGCGTTACTCTTGAGTGTTCTCTGAGCGTTACTCTTGAGTGTTCTCTGGCGTTACTCTTGAGTGTTCTCTGAGCGTTACTCTTGAGTGTTCTCTGAGTGTTACTCTTGAATGTTCTCTGAGCGTTACTCTTGAATGTTCTCTGAGCGTTACTCTTGAGTGTTCTCTGAGCGTTACTCTTGAGTGTTCTCTGAGTGTTACTCTTGAGTGTTCTCTGGCGTTACTCTTGAGTGTTCTCTGAGCGTTACTCTTGAGTGTTCTCTGAGCGTTACTCTTGAGTGTTCTCTGAGCGTTACTCTTGAGTGTTCTCTGAGCGTTACTCTTGAGTGTTCTCTGAGCGTTACTCTTGAATGTTCTCTGAGCGTTACTCTTGAATGCTCTGAGCGTTACTCTTGAGTGTTCTCTGGCGTTACTCTTGAGTGTTCTCTGAGCGTTACTCTTGAGTGTTCTCTGAGCGTTACTCTTGAATGTTCTCTGAGCGTTACTCTTGAGTGTTCTCTGAGCGTTACTCTTGAGTGTTCTCTGGCGTTACTCTTAAGTGTTCTCTGAGCGTTACTCTTGAGTGTTCTCTGAGCGTTACTCTTGAGTGTTCTCTGAGCGTTACTCTTGAGTGTTCTCTGAGCGTTACTCTTGAATGTTCTCTGAGCGTTACTCTTGAATGTTCTCTGAGCGTTACTCTTGAGTGTTCTGTTACTCTTGAGTGTTCTCTGAGCGTTACTCTTGAGTGTTCTCTGAGCGTTACTCTTAAGTGTTCTCTGAGCGTTACTCTTGAGTGTTCTCTGAGCGTTACTCTTAGAATGTTCTCTGAGCGTTACTCTTGAGTGTTCTCTGAGCGTTACTCTTGAGTGTTCTCTGAGCGTTACTCTTGAGTGTTCTCTGAGCGTTACTCTTGAATGTCTCTGAGCGTTACTCTTGAGTGTTCTCTGAGCGTTACTCTTGAATGTTCTCTGAGCGTTACTCTTGAATGTTCTCTGAGCGTTACTCTTGAGTGTTCTCTGGCGTTACTCTTGAGTGTTCTCTGGCGTTACTCTTGAGTGTTCTCTGAGCGTTACTCTTGAGAATGTTCTCTGAGCGTTACTCTTGAGTGTTCTCTGAGCGTTACTCTTGAGTGTTCTCTGAGCGTTACTCTTGAGTGTTCTCTGAGCGTTACTCTTGAGTGTTCTCTGAGCGTTACTCTTGAGTGTTCTCTGAGCGTTACTCTTGAATGTTCTCTGAGCATTACTCTTGAGTGTTCTCTGAGCGTTACTCTTGAGTGTTCTCTGAGCGTTACTCTTAAGTGTTCTCTGAGCGTTACTCTTGAATGTTCTCTGAGCATTACTCTTGAGTGTTACTCTGAGCGTTACTCTTGAGTGTTCTCTGAGCGTTACTCTTGAGTGTTCTCTGAGCGTTACTCTTGAATGTTCTCTGAGCGTTACTCTTGAATGTTCTCTGGCGTTACTCTTGAATGTTCTCTGAGCGTTACTCTTGAGTGTTCTCTGAGCGTTACTCTTGAGTGTTCTCTGAGCGTTACTCTTAAGTGTTCTCTGAGCGTTACTCTTGAATGTTCTCTGAGTTACTCTTGAATGCTCTCTGAGCGTTACTCTTGAGTGTTCTCTGAGCGTTACTCTTGAGTGTTCTCTGAGCGTTACTCTTGAGTGTTCTCTGAGCGTTACTCTTGAGTGTTCTCTGGCGTTACTCTTGAGTGTTCTCTGAGCGTTACTCTTGAGTGTTCTCTGAGCGTTACTCTTGAGTGTTCTCTGAGCGTTACTCTTGAATGTTCTCTGAGCGTTACTCTTGAGTGTTCTCTGAGCGTTACTCTTGAGTGTTCTCTGAGCGTTACTCTTGAGTGTTCTCTGAGTGTTACTCTTGAGTGTTCTCTGAGCGTTACTCTTGAGTGTTCTCTGAGCGTTACTCTTGAGTGTTCTCTGAGCGTTACTCTTGAGTGTTCTCTGAGTGTTACTCTTGAATGTTCTCTGAGCGTTACTCTTGAATGTTCTCTGAGCGTTACTCTTGAATGTTCTCTGAGCGTTACTCTTGAGTGTTCTCTGAGCGTTACTCTTGAATGTTCTCTGAGCGTTACTCTTGAGTGTTCTCTGAGCGTTACTCTTGAGTGTTCTCTGAGCGTTACTCTTGAGTGTTCTCTGAGCGTTACTCTTGAGTGTTCTCTGAGCGTTACTCTTGAGTGTTCTCTGAGCGTTACTCTTGAGTGTTCTCTGAGCGTTACTCTTGAATGTTCTCTGAGCGTTACTCTTGAATGTTCTCTGAGCGTTACTCTTGAGTGTTCTCTGAGCGTTACTCTTGAGTGTTCTCTGAGCGTTACTCTTGAGTGTTCTCTGAGCGTTACTCTTGAGTGTTCTCTGAGCGTTACTCTTGAATGTTCTCTGAGCGTTACTCTTGAGTGTTCTCTGAGCGTTACTCTTGAGTGTTCTCTGAGCGTTACTCTTGAGTGTTCTCTGAGCGTTACTCTTGAATGTTCTCTGAGCGTTACTCTTGAATGTTCTCTGAGCGTTACTCTTGAGTGTTCTCTGAGCGTTACTCTTGAGTGTTCTCTGAGCGTTACTCTTGAGTGTTCTCTGAGCGTTACTCTTGAATGTTCTCTGAGCGTTACTCTTGAGTGTTCTCTGAGCGTTACTCTTGAGTGTTCTCTGAGCGTTACTCTTGAGTGTTCTCTGAGCGTTACTCTTGAATGTTCTCTGTTACTCTTGAGTGTTCTCTGGTTACTCTTGAGTGTTCTCTGAGCGTTACTCTTGAATGTTCTCTGAGCGTTACTCTTGAGTGTTCTCTGAGCGTTACTCTTGAGTGTTCTCTGAGCGTTACTCTTGAGTGTTCTCTGAGCGTTACTCTTGAGTGTTCTCTGAGCGTTACTCTTGAGTGTTCTCTGGCGTTACTCTTGAATGTTCTCTGAGCGTTACTCTTGAGTGTTCTCTGAGCGTTACTCTTGAGTGTTCTCTGAGCGTTACTCTTGAGTGTTCTCTGAGCGTTACTCTTGAATGTTCTCTGAGCATTACTCTTGAGTGTTCTCTGAGCGTTACTCTTGAGTGTTCTCTGAGCGTTACTCTTAAGTGTTCTCTGAGCGTTACTCTTGAATGTTCTCTGAGCGTTACTCTTGAATGTTCTCTGAGCGTTACTCTTGAAGTGTTCTCTGAGCGTTACTCTTGAGTGTCTCTGAGCGTTACTCTTGAGTGTTCTCTGAGCGTTACTCTTGAGTGTTCTCTGAGCGTTACTCTTGAATGTTCTCTGAGCGTTACTCTTGAATGTTCTCTGAGCGTTACTCTTGAGTGTTCTCTGAGCGTTACTCTTGAGTGTTCTCTGAGCGTTACTCTTGAGTGTTCTCTGAGCGTTACTCTTGAGTGTTCTCTGAGCGTTACTCTTGAGTGTTCTCTGAGCGTTACTCTTGAGTGTTCTCTGAGCGTTACTCTTGAGTGTTCTCTGAGCGTTACTCTTGAATGTTCTCTGAGCGTTACTCTTGAGTGTTCTCTGTTACTCTTGAGTGTTCTCTGAGCGTTACTCTTGAGTGTTCTCTGAGTGTTACTCTTGAGTGTTCTCTGAGCGTTACTCTTGAGTGTTCTCTGAGTGTTACTCTTGAGTGTTCTCTGAGCGTTACTCTTGAGTGTTCTCTGAGTGTTACTCTTGAATGTTCTCTGAGCGTTACTCTTGAGTGTTCTCTGAGCGTTACTCTTGAATGTTCTCTGGCGTTACTCTTGAGTGTTCTCTGAGCGTTACTCTTGAATGTTCTCTGAGCGTTACTCTTGAGTGTTCTCTGAGCGTTACTCTTGAGTGTTCTCTGAGCGTTACTCTTGAGTGTTCTCTGAGCATTACTCTTGAGTGTTCTCTGAGCGTTACTCTTGAGTGTTCTCTGAGCGTTACTCTTGAGTGTTCTCTGAGTGTTACTCTTGAATGTTCTCTGAGCGTTACTCTTGAATGTTCTCTGAGCGTTACTCTTGAGTGTTCTCTGAGCGTTACTCTTGAGTGTTCTCTGAGTGTTACTCTTGAGTGTTCTCTGAGCGTTACTCTTGAGTGTTCTCTGAGCGTTACTCTTGAATGTTCTCTGAGCGTTACTCTTGAGTGTTCTCTGAGCGTTACTCTTGAGTGTTCTCTGAGCGTTACTCTTGAGTGTTCTCTGAGCGTTACTCTTGAATGTTCTCTGAGCGTTACTCTTGAGTGTTCTCTGAGCGTTACTCTTGAATGTTCTCTGAGC
This sequence comes from Gobiocypris rarus, assembly GCA_023029165.1. Classification (NCBI taxonomy): domain Eukaryota; kingdom Metazoa; phylum Chordata; class Actinopteri; order Cypriniformes; family Gobionidae; genus Gobiocypris; species Gobiocypris rarus. The sequence goes on from CM040910.1 coordinate 49,747,303, forward strand.
GTTACTCTTGAGTGTTCTCTGAGCGTTACTCTTGAGTGTTCTCTGAGCGTTACTCTTGAGTGTTCTCTGAGCGTTACTCTTGAGTGTTCTCTGAGCGTTACTCTTGAGTGTTCTCTGAGCGTTACTCTTGAGTGTTCTCTGAGCGTTACTCTTGAGTGTTCTCTGAGCGTTACTCTTGAGTGTTCTCTGAGCGTTACTCTTAGTGTTCTCTGAGCGTTACTCTTGAGTGTTCTCTGAGCGTTACTCTTGAGTGTTCTCTGCGTTACTCTTGAGTGTTCTCTGAGCGTTACTCTTGAGTGTTCTCTGAGCGTTACTCTTGAGTGTTCTCTGAGCGTTACTCTTGAGTGTTCTCTGAGCGTTACTCTTGAGTGTTCTCTGAGCGTTACTCTTGAGTGTTCTCTGAGCGTTACTCTTGAGTGTTCTCTGAGCGTTACTCTTGAAGTATTCTCTGAGCGTTACTCTTGAGTGTTCTCTAGCGTTACTCTTGAGTGTTCTCTGAGCGTTACTCTTGAGTGTTCTCTGAGCGTTACTCTTGAGTGTTCTCTGGCGTTACTCTTGAGTGTTCTCTGAGCGTTACTCTTGAAGTGTTCTCTGAGCGTTACTCTTGAATGTTCTCTGAGCGTTACTCTTGAATGTTCTCTGAGTGTTACTCTTGAGTGTTCTCTGAGCGTTACTCTTGAGTGTTCTCTGAGCGTTACTCTTGAGTGTTCTCTGAGCGTTACTCTTGAGTGTTCTCTGAGCGTTACTCTTGAGTGTTCTCTGAGCGTTACTCTTGAGTGTTCTCTAGCGTTACTCTTGAGTGTTCTCTGAGCGTTACTCTTGAATGTTCTCTGAGCGTTACTCTTAAGTGTTCTCTAGCGTTACTCTTGAGTGTTCTCTGAGCGTTACTCTTGAGTGTTCTCTGAGCGTTACTCTTGAGTGTTCTCTGAGCGTTACTCTTGAATTCTCTGAGCGTTACTCTTGAATGTTCTCTGAGCGTTACTCTTGAGTGTTCTCTGAGCGTTACTCTTGAGTGTTCTCTGAGCGTTACTCTTGAGTGTTCTCTGAGCGTTACTCTTGAGTGTTCTCTGAGCGTTACTCTTGAATGTTCTCTGAGCGTTACTCTTGAGTGTTCTCTGAGCGTTACTCTTGAGTGTTCTCTGAGCATTACTCTTGAGTGTTCTCTGAGCGTTACTCTTGAGTGTTCTCTGAGCGTTACTCTTGAGTGTTCTCTGAGCGTTACTCTTGAATGTTCTCTGAGCGTTACTCTTGAATGTTCTCTGAGCGTTACTCTTGAGTGTTCTCTGAGTGTTACTCTTGAGTGTTCTCTGAGCGTTACTCTTGAGTGTTCTCTGAGCGTTACTCTTGAATGTTCTCTGAGCGTTACTCTTGAATGTTCTCTGGCGTTACTCTTGAGTGTTCTCTGAGCGTTACTCTTGAGTGTTCTCTGAGCGTTACTCTTGAGTGTCCTCTGAGCGTTACTCTTGAATGTTCTCTGAGCGTTACTCTTGAGTGTTCTCTGAGCGTTACTCTTGAGTGTTCTCTGAGCGTTACTCTTGAGTGTTCTCTGAGTTACTCTTGAATGTTCTCTGAGCGTTACTCTTGAGTGTTCTCTGAGCGTTACTCTTGAATGTTCTCTGAGCGTTACTCTTGAGTGTTCTCTGAGCGTTACTCTTGAGTGTTCTCTGAGCGTTACTCTTGAGTGTTCTCTGAGCGTTACTCTTGAGTGTTCTCTGAGTGTTCTCGGAGCGTTACTTTTGAGTGTTCTCTGAGCTGAGCGTTACTCTTGAGTGTTCTCTGAGCGTTACTCCTGAATGTTCCCTGAGCGTTACTCTTGAGTGTTCTCTGAGCGTTACTCTTGAGTGTTCTCTGAGCGTTACTCTTGAGTGTTCTCTGAGCGTTACTCTTGAGTGTTCTCTGAGCGTTACTCTTGAGTATTCTCTGAGCGTTACTCTTGAATGTTCTCTGAGCGTTACTCTTGAAGTGTTCTCTGAGCGTTACTCTTGAGTGTTCTCTGAGCGTTACTCTTGAATGTTCTCTGAGCGTTACTCTTGAGTGTTCTCTGAGCGTTACTCTTGAATGTTCTCTGAGCGTTACTCTTGAAGTTCTCTGAGCGTTACTCTTGAATGTTCTCTGAGTGTTCCTCTTGAGTGTTCTCTGAGCGTTACTCTTGAGTGTTCTCTGAGCGTTACTCTTGAGTGTTCTCTGAGCGTTACTCTTGAGTGTTCTCTGAGCGTTACTCTTGAATGTTCTCTGAGCGTTACTCTTGAGTGTTCTCTGCGTTACTCTTGAGTGTTCTCTGAGCATTACTCTTGAGTGTTCTCTGAGCGTTACTCTTGAGTGTTCTCTGAGCATTACTCTTGAATGTTCTCTGAGCGTTACTCTTGAGTGTTCTCTGAGCGTTACTCTTGAATGTTCTCTGAGCGTTACTCTTGAATGTCTCTGAGCGTTACTCTTGAGTGTTCTCTGAGCGTTACTCTTGAGTGTTCTCTGAGCGTTATTCTTGAATGTTCTCTGAGCGTTATTCTTGAATGTTCCCTGAGCGTTACTCTTGAATGTTCTCTGAGCGTTACTCTTGAATGTTCCTGAGCGTTACTCTTGAGTGTTCTCTGAGCGTTATTCTTGAATGTTCCTGAGCGTTACTCTTGAATGTTCTCTGAGCGTTACTCTTGAATGTTCCCTGAGCGTTACTCTTGAATGTTCTCTGAGCGTTACTCTTGAGTGTTCTCTGAGCGTTACTCTTGAGTGTTCTCTGAGCGTTACTCTTGAGTGTTCTCTGAGCGTTATTCTTGAATGTTCCCTGAGCGTTACTCTTGAATGTTCTCTGAGCGTTACTCTTGAGTGTTCTCTGAGTTTTACTCTTGAGTGTTCTCTGAGCGTTACTCTTGAATGTTCTCTGAGCGTTACTCTTGAATGTTCTCTGAGCGTTACTCTTGAGTGTTCTCTGAGCGTTACTCTTGAATGTTCTCTGAGCGTTACTCTTGAGTGTTCTCTGAGCGTTACTCTTGAGTGTTCTCTGAGCGTTACTCTTGAGTGTTCTCTGAGCGTTATTCTTGAATGTTCTCTGAGCGTTACTCTTGAATGTTCTCTGAGCGTTACTCTTGAGTGTTCTCTGAGTTTTACTCTTGAGTGTTCTCTGAGCGTTACTCTTGAGTGTTCTCTGAGCGTTACTCTTGAGTGTTCTCTGAGCGTTATTCTTGAATGTTCTCTGAGCGTTACTCTTGAGTGTTCTCTGAGCGTTATTCTTGAATGTTCCTGAGCGTTACTCTTGAGTGTTCTCTGAGCGTTACTCTTGAGTGTTCTCTGAGCGTTATTCTTGAATGTTCTCTGAGCGTTACTCTTGAATGTTCTCTGAGCGTTACTCTTGAGTGTTCTCTGAGTGTTACTCTTGAGTGTTCTCTGAGCGTTACTCTTGAGTGTTCTCTGAGCGTTACTCTTGAGTGTTCTGAGCGTTATTCTTGAATGTTCTGAGCGTTACTCTTGAATGTTCTCTGAGCGTTACTCTTGAATGTTCTCTGAGCGTTACTCTTGAGTGTTCTCTGAGCGTTACTCTTGAATGTTCTCTGAGCGTTACTCTTGAGTGTTCTCTGAGCGTTACTCTTGAATGTTCTCTGAGCGTTACTCTTGAGATGTTCTCTGAGCGTTACTCTTGAGTGTTCTCTGAGCGTTACTCTTGAATGTTCCCTGAGCGTTACTCTTGAGTGTTCTCTGAGCGTTACTCTTGAATTCTCTGGCGTTACTCTTGAATGTTCTCTGAGCGTTACTCTTGAGTGTTCTCTGAGCGTTACTCTTGAGTGTTCTCTGAGCGTTACTCTTGAATGTTCTCTGAGCGTTACTCTTGAGTGTTCTCTGAGTTTTACTCTTGAGTGTTCTCTGAGCGTTACTCTTTAGTGTTCTCTGAGCGTTACTCTTGAATGTTCTCTGAGCGTTACTCTTGAGTGTTCTCTGAGCGTTACTCTTGAATGTTCTGAGCGTTACTCTTGAGTGTTCTCTGAGCGTTACTCTTGAGTGTTCTCTGAGCGTTATTCTTGAATGTTCTCTGAGCGTTACTCTTGAATGTTCTCTGAGCGTTACTCTTGAGTGTTCTCTGAGCGTTACTCTTGAATGTTCTCTGAGCGTTACTCTTGAATGTTCCCTGAGCTTTACTCTTGAATGTTCTCTGAGCGTTACTCTTTAGTGTTCTCTGAGCGTTACTCTTGAATTTTCTGAATCAAGTAACATTTAAAATATGACAAATGTTCAAAGTAAAACATTTTAGAACAATGTATACATTTTTATGCTAATGTTTAGAGAACATTATAAAAGACCAGAAGAAATGCTGAAATGTTTATCTGGGCAGAAGCTCAAAGCGATGAGGATGATGATGAAGAAACAGCTGCAAACTTTAGGAAGTGTGTGTAAATAGATGAACAGCATTTGTTTACTGTAATCGGCATGGATGAAATGTTTTCTGAAATCTCCCAGGGGTCAAGAGGGCAAGGGGTTCAGACCTCTCCTCATATTTGGCACTGTTTCGTTCGAGCGCGTTCAGGGCGTATTGATGACGTATGACGCAGGTTGTCCGCGGTGAAGTCTCTCTTTCTCCCAGAAGTCTGAAGTCCAGCTGTGAGGAGGCTGTGACCGCATGCCATGCTCTCCGCTGTTTCCACTCCCCAATAGAGAGTCTGGAGGATTCGGATCCGCGTGTTTCCTCACAGATCAGCTCCACGGAATAAAGCGGCGGATTCCCCCGGAGGAGCTCGGGATGTTCGCCGCTCTGTGCGCGCTCCTGGTCCTGCGCGCGCCGGTCGCAGCGGATGTGAGCGCGCTGAACTGCAGTCAGGTGAAGGACTCGCTCGCGGCGCTGGGGTTCGGTCCGGACGGGCTTCCCGCCGAGGAGGCATCAGGTACCCTCCGGAGGTCCAGTTACCTGTCCGTGCGCGATTACACTCGGTCATAGTTTAGCATATTTAACTGCTCTGTAAGTGAACACAAAGTCCCTGTACATGTTTATACTGTGACAAACATTGCATTTGTAGTTGCACGATCTTGTTTATAGTTGTTTAGTTTATATTTAACTGAAAATCCTATAATTGTGACCGCTTGCCCCATACAGTGTTTTGGTGGAAGTGTGTGTGTGTGTGTGTGTGTGTGTGTGTGTGTGTGTGTGTGTCTCATTAGATGCTCCTTATCCCAAATATCATTCAGTGTGTCCGGTTAGTTTGAGCCTCTAAACGGAAAGCCGATCACATCAATAATTGGTAACTGGTAATAATTAATCTCTCTCCATAACCCATTTCTGCCCCTTCAGTGAGAGTAAAGTGATTACAGCTCATTCTGTTCTGATGGCCTTTATTCATGACTCATGGCTTTAATTGGAGGTTTGCTTTAAAAATAAAAGTCTCAAGGTTCCTCTAACCCTTCGCCGTGGCTTTAACAGTATTTTGTGGTTTGAAAGGATTTTGGGCTTTTGGCCAATCTCTCTTCCATGTTTGCTGCTCGACACTGTTTGCAATAAATCATAAACCTGTTCCGTATTAGTGTTAAAATGATAATACATGATTAGATTGATACAGTTTTATGAATTCAAATGTTTAGACTATTAATTTATGATCAGAAAAATAGTTTTGAAGAAGAAATCAAAAGGATTTGCCTGTGCGTATGAAACAGACCATAATACTGCAATAAGATGATAAGTAACCCGGACGCTCACAGTAATGAACTGGTCTGAGTTCAGCCGACTCAAATAACACAAACGAGTTTCTTTTATGAGTATTTACAACTTTCTCTTTCTTTTGAGTTCTCAAAACTGACACATTTTCAGAATCTGAATTATTTCACTGTTTTGAGTTTCATGAACTTGTTTCTTTTCATTTGGACAAACTTAAATTTAACTGAAACTGGACTGGGATTAATATTTCCCAGCATGCTTTGCCATGACACTCAAAAGGGAGAGGAAATGCTCAGATTGAGTGTTATATAATGTGTTTTAGTGCAAGATTAATGTTAAGGTGGAGATTTGGTGGTGTTTAGTGTTTTGTTTTGCTAGTTTAGAAGAGTTTCTGTTATGATGGGTTTGGTTTCCATCATGTGACGAAGAGCGGGAGCTTAGACAACAGATTTATGATCAATGTGTTATATTATAGGTGCTATGCTATGCTAATGCTATCAGTGCATTGTGTGGCATTTATTGAATTAGCCAGTTACAGCTATAAAGACAAGTTTACACTTTTAATAATAAAGCTGATATTTTTAAGTTAAATGTATGAATGAGCTTACTCAAGTATTACAAGTTAAGAGCAAGTAAAACAAGTTCTGCTTACTTTAAATCAACTTAAAATGTGATGTATATGATCGCCTCAATTATTTGCCAACTCATTCGAGCCTGTCAGTGCATTCTTAAGTAATAACCAAAGGTTCAATCAAGGAAACAAAGTGCGAGTTATAAATTAATGCTTTGGTCAATTTGGGTAATTACATATTTTACCCAAAATTGGGTTAAAACAACACAGCATTTTTAAGAGTGAATAAATAAATATGTACAGGGAAACCTTTAAAACATGTTAAGTTAGCAGTAAGAGCAATGAATTAAAATTAAAATGTCATTGGCCGCTAATGCTCTTTTATTAATGCTCTCTGGTCAGGAAAACTATAACACAGCCGGATTGGATTTCTAAATGTGCGGTTTTCTAATGAAATTACTGCTTGATAAATAAATAAAGGTATGGTTGGTTCAACCCAAATGTGGGTAAAATATGGACTAACCCAACCATATCTTTTTAACCAATTTGTTAGATCCATTTTCATGCAAATCTGTGTTGAAACAGCTCAGCATTTTTTAGAGCAAAGAAGGCTTTAACACGTGAAGATACAGCAATAATTCTCTTAATGAGCTAACGTTAGACTATTGGGCATTAAACCACACTTAAGAACATTTCGATTATTGATGTGTACCAACATTTCATCACGAGGCATTTCTAACGAAACACAGTGGAGATCTGGACTGAGCTGTTGGTTTGTAACTTACTGAATTTGTTGCTTTGTCAAGACTAAATAAGAAATTACATGTTACAAAAATACATACATACATACTTCGTTTGTGGCACAATATTTTGTTCCAGAATGATAGTTTTGTTTTGCAGCCATACACATTATTATCTGCCACACTACATGATGTCTGAGGCCAAAACAGCTATCGAATAAATATAAATCAATATTAATATTAATAAAATATTTCCACAAGAGTCCGCAAAATGTTATACACTATGTGATGTTTTATTAACACATTTCGGGAGGAGCACGTGCAGATAATTAAACACAAGTGGAGCACATCAAGCTAATCAATTTAATCAATGATTAGAGGTGTATATAAACAGCAGATTTATCTCCTCACTTTGATTCTAAAAAAACTCTTATTAGATGTCAACACAATCCATAATATAATACAGTCTTGTTCTATACGAGAAGGCCTGGCTCGCAGTCTCCGCTCTAATTCATCCCAAAGGTGTTCTATCGGGATGAGCTCAGGACTCTGTGCAGGCCAGTCCAGTTCCTCCACACCAAACTCGCTCATCCATGTCTTTATGGAGCGACGCTTTGTGCACTGGAGCGCAGTCATGTTGGGACAGGAAGGGGCCGTCCCCAAACTGATCCCACAAAGTTGGGAGCATAAAATTGTCCAAAATGTCTTGGTGAAGCATTAAGAGTTCCTTTCACTGGAACTAAGGCGCCAACCCCTGAAAAACAACCCCATCCCATAATCCCCCCTCCACCAAACTTTATACTTGGCACAATGCAGTCAGGCGAGTCCCGTTCCCCTGGCAACCGCCAAACCCAGACTCGTCCATGGGATGGTCAGACAGAGAAGCGTGATTGGTCACTCAGAGAACACGTCTCACTACTCTAGAGTCCAAAATTATACATTTTATTTTTCAGGATTCTTTGATGAATAGAAAGTTCAAAAGAACAGCATTTATTAGAGATATAAGTATTTTAAATGTGAGTTTTGATCAGTGTAATGCGTCCCTGATGGATGAAATCCCTGCGGTGGTTCTGCTGTGCCCTGAGCCGTGTCTCTCTCCGTGTCAGGAGTGAATCTGCAGGTTTGTGCCGCTCAGAGATCCTGCTGTAACGCAGAGATGGAGCAGATGTTCATCCGCAGGAGCGCGCGGGACTTCCAGAAGCTGATGGACGACGTCAGCGAGGAGCTCAGGGATGCGTTTGTGAGCGGACACAAAAGGTTTGATGGTAGGATTAGATCTGAATCATCCCCTGATTTACTGAAATGAGAGGAACTTCTAAAACCCTCTGATAACCACAACTCTTACAGTGTTATCTAAACGATTGGTTGCTTTGCCAGATTTCTTCCTGGAGCTGCTGGAGAACACAGAGCGCTCTCTGAACGAGATGTTCCTGCGCACCTACGGCAAGCCCTACCTGCAGAACGCGGAGGTGTTCCAGGGCCTTTTCTCCGAGCTGAAGCGCTACTACACCGGCGGGAGCGTCCATCTGGAGGAGATGCTGAACGAGTTCTGGACGCGTCTCCTGGAGCGCATGTTCCGGCTGCTGAACTCCCAGTATCTCATCACTGAAGACTATCTGGAGTGCATCAGCAAGGACATGGAGCAGCTGAAGCCCTTCGGAGACGTTCCCAGAAGCTCAAGGCTCAGGTCACCACGGCGTTCATCGCTGCGCGTGCTTTTGTCCAGGGCCTCGCGGTGGGACGGGATGTGGCTAACAGGCTGTCGAGGTGAGACACACACGAGTGCATGTGCTTGTGTGAGGATGACCTGTCTGACCGTAGAAGCTCATCAGTGTAAGAGAAGGTGAAGTGGTGTTAAATCAGAGCAAACACTGCCGTCACAAGTCTGAAATACCCTCATGTTGAATAAAAATAACCAGTAAAATACAAACAGAAATGGAAAAGTGCAGATAATGTTTAAATAGTGCAACTGGGCTGAAAAACACCACACAATAAAAATCACGCACAATAATAACTCTCAACAATAGTGCGAACAGCAAAAGTAAAACCCCAACCATGTTTTCAGAAAGGTTACAAAATTACAAGAGAGTGCATATTATTGGGCATTATTTAATGATAGAGCTTAAGTAATTAGAACCATGAAAGAATGAAAACATATGCATGCATTTATATCATTTGAACTGAGCTGGTGTTGGTCATTCAGTGTTTTATTCATTACACATGCTTATATAAAAGTAATGCGTGTGTGTGTGTGTGTGTGTGTGTGTGGCAGGTCAGCTTGAGCCCGGTGTGTGTCGGCCGCTTCACGAGGATGCTGTACTGCTCTCAGTGCCGAGGTCTGTCTGCTCTGAAGCCCTGCAGCGGATACTGTCTGACCGTGATGAAGGCCTGCCTGACCCAGCTGGAGCCGGAGTGGAGCCGCTACATCGGTAAGAGCTGACGCAGCACGTGTGTGTGTGTGTGTGTGTGTGTGTTAGGAATGGGCATTCGATTACATTTTCTTAGTCGATCGTCGGAGAATTATCCATTAATCATTCATATTTTTATAGTAAAATGAATTTTTTAACTTTTATAATTCAAAAATGCAATGAATACAAAAATAGAGCGTGTTTTTGTAAAACAGCATTCACATAGGCCTACAAACATTTTTTTGGAGTGGGCCATTCACTGCCGGAGTGGATGTCACGTTCACCGGCACAAACCTAGACCACCGCTGTGGAAAAAAAAAACTGCCACCATCACACATGTTTTGTGCTAAATATAAGCATGTTGACATGATCTGGGGTCAGATGTGACCGGCCGGTGACAGTCAGTCCAGCCGCCGAACACACCCGCTCTGAGTGGACTGATGTTACGGGATGCACAGACCTCCGCTAACTTGGCCAGCCCGGGAAAACTTATTCCGTTCCCTTTTCACCGGTCTGTAGATGTGTAATTCAATATAGGCTACGTTTTCTATACCCCTCTGTCTGATGAGAGCGCAGGTGCTACGCGTTCTGATGGATTCTTTCCTTAATGACAGAGGAAACGACTCAGAACGCTCCGTCTTTTTAGCCATACAGATAAGACAATTAAAAACTATAAACTGTCTGCTTTTATTTGTGTAGGCCTAGACTCACAATAACAAGGGCCGTGGATTAAGGAAACAGGTTATTTTGCATGCGCTGCTCTCCGTCCAAACGCCGTCTTCATTTCAAAAATGTATTTTGTTTATTAACGCATAAAGTTTTTCATTTAAAAAGCATTTCTAAATTCAGTTTATATTTTCAAGAAACGAAATTTCAAGCCAAAATAACGAAATGGTTTAAAAAAACAAAAACAAAAAAACTGAAAAGTTACCACCATACAAATTCAAACATTTCCCTCTTTTAATTTTAATAAATGCTTGAATAACAGGCCTATGACTCCTTCCATTAAATAATGGTTATTGCGGTGACTGGGATACACATAAACCTACTAACTTATGTGGCATAATCTTTTGAATGACATAAAAAAAAACGTTTTAGTTGCATAACACCGGTTAATGGAAATGCAATCATTTTGTAATAGTTTTTTATCCACATTTAGAAAATATCGCTAAATGTATAAGTTAAATAGGCCAATTTATAAATAAAATTTTATAAATAAGTTTTGCCCAAATATGTAGGCTTAATGGAAATGCGGCTAATGAAACTGTAAGTTCGCAATATTTATCTTGCATATTTTGATTGATATTAGTATATAACGTTAGATGTGTTGTAAATATTACGTTTTGCTTATTGGATGTTTATAGAATATTTTGTGAATGTAATGGATGTGTTGCCTACATCAAAGTGAAAATGAAGTGTATTTCCAACTCTGAACTCAGTCCACAAGTAAATTCTGTTATTAAATAAACGCATAGCAAAACGAGTTGTGCCCCCACCACTTTTCAAAGCAAAGTTACGCCACTGCATTTATCTCATTTAGCAGCGAGTATTTTTTTCCATCTGCATCTATGACACATAAAGACTCCCATATACCAGACGTGCCTGACGTGGGTTTCTTAGCTGTAAACTGAGCATTTTCCAGTCCTTCGAGGACACTGTATCCATATTCTGCTCTGTCAGTCATCGACAACCTGCTTGTTCTTTCTGAGGGCCGTATATTTACATTATATTTATTGCCGTATTTTATATACAGTGCAGGCTGTATATTGGGTGGTCAATAAGATTAAGTAAAGCGAAGATATGCTGTTCTGAAAGGACGTCGGGAACATGATATTGAATGACCGACCGCTCCCGTTCAAATTACACCAGAGTTACCGACCGCTACCGTGTTGTAGTCGGAAACGTAATCCCGCGGCGCAAAATATCTGGTCGGTTCCCGCGGGAATACAGACCTCACCTCTACCTCGATGCCAGCCTCGCATTGAGTGGTATTGCACCCTGGCGGTAAAATGTTTAATCGCTGACTCACACTACGCAACGCAACCTGCATTAAATAAAATAAAATAAAAATGCATTAGATTAATCGATAACAAATTAACGTGATCGAAGAAATTCTTAACAATCAATAATCGATCGTCGATTAATCATGCCCATCCCTAGTATGTGTGTGCGCATCCCTGTGTGTGTAATAATCAGAGTGTGTGTGTGTTGTGTTCCGCCTATAGGCTCATATTACTAATACACCCTTTAAATAACACATAAATACTACACTATTGACTTTAGAGCAGGTGTGTGTTGGTCAATGGTCAGTGGTTTTCAGTTCCTCACAATAGCAACGCTCCAGCAATGCTCCTGAACACACCTGGTGTGAACACTATATATTCACACAGAGAACAGCTGATCTACACTGAGGAATATTACACTGATACTGGAGTTATGATCAGATAATGAGCAGAAGCACTATATATTCACACAGAGAACAGCTGATCTACACTGGAGGAATATTACACTGATACTGGAGTTATGATCAGATAATGAACAGAAGCGCTATATATTCACTCAGAGAACAGCTGATCTACACTGGAGGAATATTACACTGATACTGGAGTTATGATCAGATAATGAACAGAAGCACTATATATTCACACAGAGAACAGCTGATCTACACTGGAGGAATATTACACTGATACTGGAGTTATGATCAGATAATGAACAGAAGCGCTATATATTCACACAGAGAACAGCTGATCTACACTGGAGGAATATTACACTGATACTGGAGTTATGATCAGATAATGAACAGAAGCACTATATATTCACACAGAGAACAGCTGATCTACACTGAGGAATATTACACTGATACTGGAGTTATGATCAGATAATGAACAGAAGCACTATATATTCACACAGAGAACAGCTGATCTACACTGGAGGAATATTACACTGATACTGGAGTTATGATCAGATAATGAACAGAAGCACTATATATTCACACAGAGAACAGCTGATCTACACTGGAGGAATATTACACTGATACTGGAGTTATGATCAGATAATGAACAGAAGCACTATATATTCACACAGAGAACAGCTGATCTACACTGGAGGAATATTACACTGATACTGGAGTTATGATCAGATAATGAACAGAAGCACTATATATTCACACAGAGAACAGCTGATCTACACTGAGGAATATTACACTGATACTGGAGTTATGATCAGATAATGAACAGAAGCTCTATATATTCACACAGAGAACAGCTGATCTACACTGGAGGAATATTACACTGATACTGGAGTTATGATCAGATAATGAACAGAAGCACTATATATTCACACAGAGAACAGCTGATCTACACTGGAGGAATATTACACTGATACTGGAGTTATGATCAGATAATGAACAGAAGCACTATATATTCACACAGAGAACAGCTGATCTACACTGGAGGAATATTACACTGATACTGGAGTTATGATCAGATAATGAACAGAAGCACTATATATTCACACAGAGAACAGCTGATCTACACTGGAGGAATATTACACTGATACTGGAGTTATGATCAGATAATGAACAGAAGCACTATATATTCACACAGAGAACAGCTGATCTACACTGGAGGAATATTACACTGATACTGGAGTTATGATCAGATAATGAACAGAAGCGCTATATATTCACACAGAGAACAGCTGATCTACACTGGAGGAATATTACACTGATACTGGAGTTATGATCAGATAATGAACAGAAGCACTATATATTCACACAGAGAACAGCTGATCTACACTGGAGGAATATTACACTGATACTGGAGTTATGATCAGATAATGAACAGAAGCACTATATATTCACACAGAGAACAGCTGATCTACACTGGAGGAATATTACACTGATACTGGAGTTATGATCAGATAATGAACAGAAGCACTATATATTCACACAGAAGAACAGCTGATCTACACTGAGGAATATTACACTGATACTGGAGTTATGATCAGATAATGAACAGAAGCACTATATATTCACACAGAGAACAGCTGATCTACACTGGAGGAATATTACACTGATACTGGAGTTATGATCAGATAATGAACAGAAGCACTATATATTCACACAGAGAACAGCTGATCTACACTGGAGGAATATTACACTGATACTGGAGTTATGATCAGATAATGAACAGAAGCACTATATATTCACACAGAGAACAGCTGATCTACACTGGAGGAATATTACACTGATACTGGAGTTATGATCAGATAATGAACAGAAGCACTATATATTCACACAGAGAACAGCTGATCTACACTAGAGGAATATTACACTGATACTGGAGTTATGATCAGATAATGAACAGAAGCACTATATATTAACACAGAGAACAGCTGATCTACACTGGAGGAATATTACACTGATACTGGAGTTATGATCAGATAATGAACAGAAGAGACACTTTCAGAAACATTGACACAGTAGTGAATATTCTGCATGTTTTCTGCTGATACTCTATTGCAGGGTCACAGTCTGATGTGTGTGTGTGTTGGGAGATAAACGCTTGTTTCCTCCGATGACCCGTGGATTCAGTCCCAGCTGTTGGCTTTTGAGACAGGGTTAAACTAACACTAATGAGCCCTGAGCGAGTGGAAACGCTGAATAATCACAGCTGTGATCGTGCTTTAGCACCAGCAGAACATCATGGCATATAAAGATTGCAGGTTTTCCTGCTATTTTCTGTTTGCAGGAATAAATTAATGCTATTGAGCGATTCTCAGACGAGGTTAGCAGTCACTCCTGTAGACTCAACTCAATCAGGGCAGAGTTTAATGGATCCGCTCTCTCAGACACTTCAGGGAGGAGATGGTCATGTCCAGATGCAGGTCAATCATCTGATCCGGATCCGGCTGACTGCAGTAAACCTCGGGATAAACAGAGAGACTAACATTAGGGTAGATGCCATTCTTCTGATGATGTAACGAGTACATCAGGTGTTATGGGAAGTGTTCCCGGTTCCGGCTGACCTAGATAATGCAGCCTAATAATCATTTACTGATCTGAATAATATAAACTGATAATGTTTTATGTGTATGCCATAGTAAAGAGATGTGTTTTTAGTCTAGATTTAAACTGACAGTGTGTGTCTGCTGGAGTTTGTTTATTAAGCGAGCAGGGCAACCACCCAGTAGAGCATTACAATAATCTAGCCTTGAGCTCATGAAGCATGTATTAACTGTTCAGCATTTTGCATTGAAAGCATGTGACGTAATTTAGATATATTTTTAAGATGGAAGAATGCAGTTTTACAGATGCTAGAAACGTAGCTAGATATAATTAGCCAGATTTTAAAATGTATGCGATGTTTAATAGGGAGCCGGTGCAGTGTTGACAGAACTGAGCTAATGTGGTCATACTTCCTGGTTGTAGTGAGAACTCGAGCTGCTGCGGGAGTACCATGTTCCTCATCATGACTCCACAGTAAAATCAGAGCCGCTGATATAATATTCCTGAGTCCTTTCAGGCTCCCACCGTGACATAAACTACTCAGACATCACACAAAACAACATAGAGACAAATCTTCATTCGTTCCCTGATGGAGAAGACATGGAATATCCAACATTTCCTGAACATAATTTCTGACACTTTTTGACCCATTTGGAAACTGTGGACACATTTTTCGAGCTTAAGTTTCTGTGAAGGTGATGAGGAATGTTTCCTGTCCCAGCCGTGTCGTCTGGCCAGTGTGTTATTAAAGCCAGCGACGCATGTTTGGAGCTTTCTGCGGCGTCTGCAGCCCACGCCTGGGGGAAGAGTGTTGACACGACAGAAACGTTTTCCTCCATCATATTTGTGGATGGATTCGTTACCACGCCCGTGTCAGCTGACTGAGAGTATTAGAGGCATTATGTGCATCCATCAGCTTGCTTTAAAGGGACTGGAATCTTCATGGTTGAGGAAAAACATCAGAACATTTAAAATAATAAATAAATATCATATGTATGTTTTGCTTTAAAAGAAAATAAAGCCTGTTTTAAGAACCAATTTTGCGTTATGTGAAAGTCTTGAGCTGTTAACCAAATGCATTGCCTTCTTTAGACCAAGACGATGCTCTTCTGCAGGTCGGACACTCTTAGATAACACGAATCTCGCTCTCTTTCCCTCTGTGTGTTTGGACAGATG
Organism: Gobiocypris rarus; assembly: GCA_023029165.1. Lineage (NCBI taxonomy): Eukaryota > Metazoa > Chordata > Actinopteri > Cypriniformes > Gobionidae > Gobiocypris > Gobiocypris rarus. The sequence continues at coordinate 49,762,835 of CM040910.1, forward strand.
CCATGCTGCTGGTGACGGAGCGACTGGAGGGCCGTTCAACATGGAGTCGGTCATGGAGCCCATCGATGTGAAGATATCTGAAGCCATCATGAACATGCAGGAGAACAGCATGCAGCTCTCCTATCAGGTCTGTCCCTAATCACTGTGTCTTGAGCGAGCAAGCCTAGAATTTAGCCATCTGTGGGTTTCACTGCATGCAGGTCCAAACCCCGAGCCCTGTCATCCCGCTTCCAGTCTTATTTTTAACAACATAGTTGCGGTCAGAAATTTGTAGTTCTGTGTTCAGGCACTGAAGCATCTCGGTGCGCTCCGCCACTAATCACAGTTTCTGTAGCAGAAGTTTGGTTAGCTGGCAGGAGACGGCGGTATCCAGCGCCCGAGCGCACGGCTTTCAGTTTCGTGGAATAGTTAAAGGTGATGTTAAAATACTTTCTCTCATGCCTTATGCCAGAGTTTCAGGCGGGCCGCAGCTTGATGGCGAAACACTAGACTTTAGGCCAGGTGTCGCAGTAAACCGGGAGTGAAGCAGGCTTTGATAACTGGTAACCGCTTCTGTTGCTCATGAGAACACCGAGCAGAAAGACCACTGTGAGTTCTGTTCATCATGTTCCCTCAATGCCTGTGGTTACGCCTCTGAATGACATGTGGTCAGGAATGAATCTAACTTTAGGCAGGAAAGATCCAGCTAACTTAGACGTGACCATTTTGTTTTCATTCGTCATTTTATTTTGGAGTGAGAACAGCGTTCCCTCCACACTGGTCAGTGTTTGTGTCTCTGTGTTCAGCTGCTAGATCACGTCCTCTCCGTGTAATTGCAGGTTTTCCAAGGTTGTGGTCAGCCGGAGCCTTCAGGAATGAGCCGGTCCGCCCGCGACGTCCCAGACACGTTCAGCGGCCGCCTACAGCCCTGAGGAGCTTCCCACCACGCAGCCGGCTCTCGACTGGACCGCCTGGTGAGAGACAAACACACGACGCACCTGCGGGACCGCCGGCTCCGCTCCAACCCCTACACACACACACTTCTGTCTGAAGACATCGCTTTCATTCAGCATTAAACTGACCAAAAGTGACAGTAAACTCATGTATAATGTTACAAAAGATTCTAATGCCTTTCTATTCATCAGAGAACCCTGAAAATAACATTTATGACAGTTTTCACAAAAACTGTTGGTGCTTTCGGCGGGTCAGGGGTCAGCATGGGCACCTGACTGGTCAGCGGCTGTGCCGCCCCATACGCAACAAACTGCGATGCTCTGTGTATTCTGAGCCCTTTCTATCAGAACCAGCATTAACTTCTTGAGCAGTTTGAGCTCCAGTAGCTCGTCTGTTTGATCGGACCACACGGGCCAGCCTTCGCTCCACACGTGCATCAATGAGCCTGGGCCGCCCATGACCCTGTGGCCGGTTCTCCACTGTTCCTTCCTTGGAGCACTTTTGATAGATCCTGACCACTGCAGACCGGGAACACCCCACAAGAGCTGCAGTTTTGGAGATGCTCTGACCCAGTCGTCTAGCCATCACAATCTGGCCCTTGTCAAACTCGCTCAAATCCTTACGCTTGCCCATTTTTCCTGCTTCTAACACATCAACTCTGAGGACAAAATGTTCACTTGCTGCCTAATATATCCCACCCACTAACAGGAGCTGTGATGGAGAGATCATCAGTGCTATTCACTTCACCGGTCATGATGTTATGCCTGATTGGTATATTCACATAGAAAACAACTGTTTAATGTTAATATAAACAGCTATAATATAAAAACCAGAATGATATTTCACTGATTTTACTGTTTGTAACATTATAAATGTCTTTACTGTCACCTTTGATCAGTTTAATGCGTCCTTGATGAATAATAGTGTTCATCTTGTTAGTTGTGTCTCCCTGACCCTCCATGACATCAACACTTTCACTTAAATAATCACATCATAATCCATGTGTTTTGTAGCCGCTGTGTGTTGATGCATGTATT
>CM040910.1:49769804-49834804 GCA_023029165.1 Gobiocypris rarus
GTGTATTCACATGAGCTGCTAATATTAATGAGTGTATTCACATGAGCTGCTAATATTAATGAGCGTATTCACATGAGCTGCTAATATTAATGAGTGTATTCACATGAGCTGCTAATATTAATGAGTGTATTCACATGAGCTGCTAATATTTGTATTCACATGAGCTGCTAATATTAATGAGTGTATTCACATGAGCTGCTAATATTAATGAGCATATTCATGAGCTGCTAATATTAATGAGTGTATTCACATGAGCTGCTGATATTAATGAGTGTATTCACATGAGCTGCTAATATTAATGAGTGTATTCACATGAGCTGCTGATATTAATGAGCATATTCATGAGCTGCTAATATTAATGAGTGTATTCACATGAGCTGCTAATATTAATGAACATATTCACATGAGCTGCTAATATTAATGAGTGTATTCACATGAGCTGCTGATATTAATGAGCATATTCACATGAGCTGCTAATATTAATGAGTGTATTCACATGAGCTGCTAATATTAATGAGTGTATTCACATGAGCTGCTGATATTAATGAGTGTATTCACATGAGCTGCTAATATTAATGAGTGTATTCACATGAGCTGCTGATATTAATGAGCATATTCACATGAGCTGCTAATATTAATGAGTGTATTCACATGAGCTGCTAATATTAATGAACATATTCACATGAGCTGCTAATATTAATGAGTGTATTCACATGAGCTGCTAATATTAATGAGTGTATTCACATGAGCTGCTGATATTAATGAGTGTATTCACATGAGCTGCTAATATTAATGAGTGTATTCACATGAGCTGCTGATATTAATGAGCATATTCACATGAGCTGCTAATATTAATGAGTGTATTCACATGAGCTGCTAATATTAATGAGCATATTCATGAGCTGCTAATATTAATGAGTGTATTCACATGAGCTGCTGATATTAATGAGTGTATTCACATGAGCTGCTAATATTAATGAGTGTATTCACATGAGCTGCTGATATTAATGAGCATATTCACATGAGCTGCTAATATTAATGAGTGTATTCACATGAGCTGCTGATATTAATGAGCATATTCACATGAGCTGCTAATATTAATGAGTGTATTCACATGAGCTGCTAATATTAATGAGTGTATTCACATGAGCTGCTAATATTAATGAACATATTCACATGAGCTGCTAATATTAATGAGTGTATTCACGAGCTGCTAATATTAATGAACATATTCACATGAGCTGCTAATATTAATGAGTGTATTCACATGAGCTGCTAATATTAATGAGTGTATTCACATGAGCTGCTGATATTAATGAGTGTATTCACATGAGCTGCTGATATTAATGAGTGTATTCACATGAGCTGCTAATATTAATGAGTGTATTCACATGAGCTGCTAATATTAATGAGCGTATTCACATGAGCTGCTAATATTAATGAGTGTATTCACATGAGCTGCTAATATTAATGAGTGTATTCACATGAGCTGCTAATATTAATGAGTGTATTCACATGAGCTGCTAATATTAATGAGTGTATTCACGAGCTGCTAATATTAATGAGCATATTCACATGAGCTGCTAATATTAATGAGTGTATTCACATGAGCTGCTGATATTAATGAGTGTATTCACATGAGCTGCTAATATTAATGAGTGTATTCACATGAGCTGCTAATATTAATGAGCATATTCATGAGCTGCTAATATTAATGAGTGTATTCACATGAGCTGCTAATATTAATGAACATATTCACATGAGCTGCTAATATTAATGAGTGTATTCACATGAGCTGCTAATATTAATGAGCGTATTCACATGAGCTGCTAATATTAATGAGCATATTCACATGAGCTGCTGATATTAATGAGTGTATTCACATGAGCTGCTAATATTAATGAGCGTATTCACATGAGCTGCTAATATTAATGAGCATATTCACATGAGCTGCTGATATTAATGAGTGTATTCACATGAGCTGCTAATATTAATGAACATATTCACATGAGCTGCTAATATTAATGAGCATATTCACATGAGCTGCTAATATTAATGAGCATATTCACATGAGCTGCTAATATTAATGAGTGTATTCACATGAGCTGCTAATATTAATGAGCATATTCACATGAGCTGCTAATATTAATGAGTGTATTCACATGAGCTGCTAATATTAATGAGTGTATTCACATGAGCTGCTAATATTAATGAGCATATTCACATGAGCTGCTAATATTAATGAGTGTATTCACATGAGCTGCTGATATTAATGAGCATATTCACATGAGCTGCTAATATTAATGACCATATTCACATGAGCTGCTAATATTAATGAGCATATTCACATGAGCTGCTAATATTAATGAGCGTATTCACATGAGCTGCTAATATTAATGAACAGATGCACTGAAGTTGAAATGGTTTTCTGTCTTTTTCTTTTCAAACTGATGGATGTGATTTTATAACTGTGTAAATGAGCTGAACGCTATGCGTTGGTCTTGCTGAACGATCCAGTTGTTTTGTTCCAGATTCGTCCCTGAGGTTCAGACGGATGGACAGACTCATCAGAAGAATGACCCGGAGGACAGCGCGGACGCTTCCAGACCGGATGCTCTCATCCGACAGCAGATCATGGCTCTCCGGGTGATGAGCAACAAGCTGAAGAACGCTCACGACGGCAATGACTTCTACTTTCAGGACTCCAGTAAGTCCCACACACTCATCTTCACTCATACTAGCGTCGGGGGTTTCACTCTTCTGGTGTGTGTGCTAGAGAAGCTAGAAGTTTTTCTGAGCCAGAGCTTTGAATGTTGAGATCCTGACGTTTGTCTCTGTCTCAGATGAAGAGCAGCGGCTCGGATCCGGCTCGGCGTCACAGACTCGACTCCTTCATGACCGACGCACCCGTTCAGGAGGCAGAGAACAGGGACGAGGCCTCTTCAGCGTCCAGCGTCTGGCCGGACGTCCTGCTGCTGTTCTTCAGTGCGCTGGCCGTCAGAGATGGCGGGAGATAGCGTCGGCTCACACACACACACACACACACACACACACACACACACACACACACACACACACACACACACACACACACACACACACACACACACACACACACACACACACACACACACACACACACACACACGCGGGCTCTGCCTGGACTGATGCCAGCGGCCGGACGTTCTTCAGGAGGTCGGACGCATCACACGCCTGATGTATGAACGATGTCCAGTACCGCATATTTAAGGGTTAGTTCACCCAAAAACTGAAACTGTCATAATTTACTCTCTCATGCAGACCTCTCCTGAGGAAATGATGACAGAACTGTTCCTTCAACTGCAACACGCTCATCTGTTTTACATTCTCATGTGTTTCTCTCACTAATGATCTATATATTCACACAGCCACCAGGGAATACCGTTCCCATGAAAGGCTGTACATGGTCTCAGCAATGCTTAGGTAGGTGGGACGTGTCAAAGGAACATCCACATGGATGGCAGGACCCAAGGTTTCCCAGCAGAACATTGCCCAAAGCATCACCTCCGCCGGCTCGCCTTCTTCCCATAGTGCATCCTGGGGCCATGTGTTCCCCAGGTAAGCCACGCACACACACCCGGCCATCCACGTGATGTAAAAGAACACGTGATCATCAGACCAGGCCACCTTCTTCCATTGCTCCGTGGTCCAGTTCTGATGCTCACGGGCCACTGTTGGTGCTTTCGGGCGGGTCAGGGTCAGCATGGGCACCTGACTGGTCAGCGGCTGTGCCGCCCCATACGCAACAAACTGCGATGCTCTGTGTATTCTGAGCCCTTTCTATCAGAACCAGCATTAACTTCTTGAGCAGTTTGAGCTCCAGTAGCTCGTCTGTTTGATCGGACCACGGGCCAGCCTTCGCTCCACACGTGCATCAATGAGCCTGGGCCGCCCATGACCCTGTGGCCGGTTCTCCACTGTTCCTTCCTTGGAGCACTTTTGATAGATCCTGACCACTGCAGACCGGGAACACCCCACAAGAGCTGCAGTTTTGGAGATGCTCTGACCCAGTCGTCTAGCCATCACAATCTGGCCCTTGTCAAACTCGCTCAAATCCTTACGCTTGCCCATTTTTCCTGCTTCTAACACATCAACTCTGAGGACAAAATGTTCACTTGCTGCCTAATATATCCCACACACTTTTATGAACAGCTTTATGAAAGTCCATATGGACACATCAGTGTGAATCTCACGTTATTATTATGAATGGTGTTATTTTTGTGATGTTACTTCAGTTTTCCTTTGCTATGCTTTTTTATTATTATTATTATGTACACGTGCGCTGCAAAACTCATTTTCTTAATCAGTTTTTTATTTTTCTTGCAAAATGTGTATCTTTAATGGAGAATGATTTTAATAAGCAAGATTGAGACTTCAATTGCGTTTGCATTTCTTACTCCAGAGACAGGTTTGGTTTTTAAAGTGTTTGAAAAAGAGGAGAGTACATTAACTCCATGATATGTATTTTTTGTATCTAAGATTAATCTTGTTTTAAGGTTATTTTAATATTTTACTGAAAAAAATACAGAAACACAGAGTGATATTTTGTGCAGTTTTTTCAGTGATCAATCGGATCATTACTGCGTTCCGTCCGGATGTTTTGAGAATGTAATGTGAGCACTTTCATATTAATATGTGCAATGCTCCTTGTTTTTATAACACAGGGATAATACAGGGAAATGAATATAGAAATACTCCGCTAACTAAAAAACATGAAGAGATTTTGAACAAATCAGAACTCAATTAAAACAATAATCCGTGTGAGAACGGTGGCTTTATCTCGCGTTGAGCTCAGGCTTACTGTGAAGAGCTCAAGTCTTGAATGAGTCTAAGCAGGTTATGAATGTGGGAGGAGGTTATAAAGAAACGTAAAGCTTCAGTTTCGTGGTCAGACAGGCGATGATGTGTATGTGTGTAAACATTAATTCATCGACTGTGCAGCAAAAAAAAGATGTTTGTAAAGATTTGTTATAAGAAGCGGAGCTGAAGTATTTTGAACAGAGCGAGTGTTTGTGATGGTGCGTTAGTCTCTGACAATGGGAGATTGGGACAGAATCAGGACAATACTTTACTTTAAATTCAAATGTTCATGTGAAATGTTCTGGAGTTTTCCTTCACAGGACTAATCTAAATGTTGTCATTGTCCAGCCTGAAGTCCTGCAGATCTCAGATCAGTGTTTCTGCGAGCGATGGCTCACATGACGGAGCTCAGTGTAATCTCCTCTTAAGCATCATGTGACTGGAGCGCGAGCCGTATGAACCACTGGAGAGTAAATGATGCTTTTCTTTTCCTGTCAACTCTAACCTTAAACTAGTGGCACAGCAGTTTGACCTTTACCGTAGTAAAGCTGTAATGAAGAGAAAATGACAAACACCGTAAACATTTAAACTTTTATTTACAATATGATAAAGCTTTAAAGTTGAATTTATGATTTGTCCCTATTTTCTCTTTTTTGATTAATCAAAGATTCATGCTATTATTCAAGCGTTTGGACTGAGATGTTGGACTGAGATGGTGAGATGTTTCTCTGAGTCTCTTCTGCTCATTATCTGATCATAACTCCAGTATCAGTGTAATATTCCTCCAGTGTAGATCAGCTGTTCTCTGTGTGAATATATAGCGCTTCTGTTCATTATCTGATCATAACTCCAGTATCAGTGTAATATTCCTCCAGTGTAGATCAGCTGTTCTCTGTGTGAATATATAGCGCTTCTGTTCATTATCTGATCATAACTCCAGTATCAGTGTAATATTCCTCCAGTGTAGATCAGCTGTTCTCTGTGTGAATATATAGCGCTTCTGTTCATTATCTGATCATAACTCCAGTATCAGTGTAATATTCCTCAGTGTAGATCAGCTGTTCTCTGTGTGAATATATAGTGCTTCTGTTCATTATCTGATCATAACTCCAGTATCAGTGTAATATTCCTCCAGTGTAGATCAGCTGTTCTCTGTGTGAATATATAGTGCTTCTGTTCATTATCTGATCATAACTCCAGTATCAGTGTAATATTCCTCAGTGTAGATCAGCTGTTCTCTGTGTGAATATATAGTGCTTCTGTTCATTATCTGATCATAACTCCAGTATCAGTGTAATATTCCTCCAGTGTAGATCAGCTGTTCTCTGTGTGAATATATAGCGCTTCTGTTCATTATCTGATCATAACTCCAGTATCAGTGTAATATTCCTCCAGTGTAGATCAGCTGTTCTCTGTGTGAATATATAGTGCTTCTGTTCATTATCTGATCATAACTCCAGTATCAGTGTAATATTCCTCCAGTGTAGATCAGCTGTTCTCTGTGTGAATATATAGTGCTTCTGTTCATTATCTGATCATAACTCCAGTATCAGTGTAATATTCCTCCAGTGTAGATCAGCTGTTCTCTGTGTGAATATATAGTGCTTCTGTTCATTATCTGATCATAACTCCAGTATCAGTGTAATATTCCTCCAGTGTAGATCAGCTGTTCTCTGTGTGAATATATAGTGCTTCTGTTCATTATCTGATCATAACTCCAGTATCAGTTGTAATATTCCTCCAGTGTAGATCGGCTGTTCTCTGTGTGAATATATAGTGCTTCTGTTCATTATCTGATCATAACTCCAGTATCAGTGTAATATTCCTCAGTGTAGATCAGCTGTTCTCTGTGTGAATATATAGTGCTTCTGTTCATTATCTGATCATAACTCCAGTATCAGTGTAATATTCCTCAGTGTAGATCAGCTGTTCTCTGTGTGAATATATAGTGCTTCTGTTCATTATCTGATCATAACTCCAGTATCAGTGTAATATTCCTCAGTGTAGATCAGCTGTTCTCTGTGTGAATATATAGTGCTTCTGTTCATTATCTGATCATAACTCCAGTATCAGTGTAATATTCCTCCAGTGTAGATCAGCTGTTCTCTGTGTGAATATATAGTGCTTCTGTTCATTATCTGATCATAACTCCAGTATCAGTGTAATATTCCTCAGTGTAGATCAGCTGTTCTCTGTGTGAATATATAGTGCTTCTGTTCATTATCTGATCATAACTCCAGTATCAGTGTAATATTCCTCCAGTGTAGATCAGCTGTTCTCTGTGTGAATATATAGTGCTTCTGTTCATTATCTGATCATAACTCCAGTATCAGTGTAATATTCCTCCAGTGTAGATCAGCTGTTCTCTGTGTGAATATATAGTGCTTCTGTTCATTATCTGATCATAACTCCAGTATCAGTGTAATATTCCTCCAGTGTAGATCAGCTGTTCTCTGTGTGAATATATAGTGCTTCTGTTCATTATCTGATCATAACTCCAGTATCAGTGTAATATTCCTCCAGTGTAGATCAGCTGTTCTCTGTGTGAATATATAGTGCTTCTGTTCATTATCTGATCATAACTCCAGTATCAGTGTAATATTCCTCAGTGTAGATCAGCTGTTCTCTGTGTGAATATATAGCGCTTCTGTTCATTATCTGATCATAACTCCAGTATCAGTGTAATATTCCTCCAGTGTAGATCAGCTGTTCTCTGTGTGAATATATAGCGCTTCTGTTCATTATCTGATCATAACTCCAGTATCAGTGTAATATTCCTCAGTGTAGATCAGCTGTTCTCTGTGTGAATATATAGTGCTTCTGTTCATTATCTGATCATAACTCCAGTATCAGTGTAATATTCCTCAGTGTAGATCAGCTGTTCTCTGTGTGAATATATAGCGCTTCTGTTCATTATCTGATCATAACTCCAGTATCAGTGTAATATTCCTCAGTGTAGATCAGCTGTTCTCTGTGTGAATATATAGTGCTTCTGCTCATTATCTGATCATAACTCCAGTATCAGTGTAATATTCCTCCAGTGTAGATCAGCTGTTCTCTGTGTGAATATATAGTGCTTCTGTTCATTATCTGATCATAACTCCAGTATCAGTGTAATATTCCTCCAGTGTAGATCAGCTGTTCTCTGTGTGAATATATAGTGCTTCTGTTCATTATCTGATCATAACTCCAGTATCAGTGTAATATTCCTCCAGTGTAGATCAGCTGTTCTCTGTGTGAATATATAGCGCTTCTGTTCATTATCTGATCATAACTCCAGTATCAGTGTAATATTCCTCCAGTGTAGATCAGCTGTTCTCTGTGTGAATATATAGTGCTTCTGTTCATTATCTGATCATAACTCCAGTATCAGTGTAATATTCCTCCAGTGTAGATCAGCTGTTCTCTGTGTGAATATATAGCTTCTGTTCATTATCTGATCATAACTCCAGTATCAGTGTAATATTCCTCCAGTGTAGATCAGCTGTTCTCTGTGTGAATATATAGTGCTTCTGTTCATTATCTGATCATAACTCCAGTATCAGTGTAATATTCCTCCAGTGTAGATCAGCTGTTCTCTGTGTGAATATATAGTGCTTCTGTTCATTATCTGATCATAACTCCAGTATCAGTGTAATATTCCTCCAGTGTAGATCAGCTGTTCTCTGTGTGAATATATAGTGCTTCTGTTCATTATCTGATCATAACTCCAGTATCAGTGTAATATTCCTCCAGTGTAGATCAGCTGTTCTCTGTGTGAATATATAGTGCTTCTGTTCATTATCTGATCATAACTCCAGTATCAGTGTAATATTCCTCCAGTGTAGATCAGCTGTTCTCTGTGTGAATATATAGTGCTTCTGTTCATTATCTGATCATAACTCCAGTATCAGTGTAATATTCCTCCAGTGTAGATCAGCTGTTCTCTGTGTGAATATATAGTGCTTCTGTTCATTATCTGATCATAACTCCAGTATCAGTGTAATATTCCTCCAGTGTAGATCAGCTGTTCTCTGTGTGAATATATAGCGCTTCTGTTCATTATCTGATCATAACTCCAGTATCAGTGTAATATTCCTCCAGTGTAGATCAGCTGTTCTCTGTGTGAATATATAGTGCTTCTGTTCATTATCTGATCATAACTCCAGTATCAGTGTAATATTCCTCCAGTGTAGATCAGCTGTTCTCTGTGTGAATATATAGTGCTTCTGTTCATTATCTGATCATAACTCCAGTATCAGTGTAATATTCCTCCAGTGTAGATCAGCTGTTCTCTGTGTGAATATATAGCGCTTCTGTTCATTATCTGATCATAACTCCAGTATCAGTGTAATATTCCTCCAGTGTAGATCAGCTGTTCTCTGTGTGAATATATAGTGCTTCTGTTCATTATCTGATCATAACTCCAGTATCAGTGTAATATTCCTCCAGTGTAGATCAGCTGTTCTCTGTGTGAATATATAGCGCTTCTGTTCATTATCTGATCATAACTCCAGTATCAGTGTAATATTCCTCCAGTGTAGATCAGCTGTTCTCTGTGTGAATATATAGTGCTTCTGTTCATTATCTGATCATAACTCCAGTATCAGTGTAATATTCCTCCAGTGTAGATCAGCTGTTCTCTGTGTGAATATATAGTGCTTCTGTTCATTATCTGATCATAACTCCAGTATCAGTGTAATATTCCTCCAGTGTAGATCAGCTGTTCTCTGTGTGAATATATAGCGCTTCTGTTCATTATCTGATCATAACTCCAGTATCAGTGTAATATTCCTCCAGTGTAGATCAGCTGTTCTCTGTGTGAATATATAGTGCTTCTGTTCATTATCTGATCATAACTCCAGTATCAGTGTAATATTCCTCCAGTGTAGATCAGCTGTTCTCTGTGTGAATATATAGTGCTTCTGTTCATTATCTGATCATAACTCCAGTATCAGTGTAATATTCCTCCAGTGTAGATCAGCTGTTCTCTGTGTGAATATATAGCGCTTCTGCTCATTATCTGATCATAACTCCAGTATCAGTGTAATATTCCTCCAGTGTAGATCAGCTGTTCTCTGTGTGAATATATAGTGCTTCTGTTCATTATCTGATCATAACTCCAGTATCAGTGTAATATTCCTCCAGTGTAGATCAGCTGTTCTCTGTGTGAATATATAGCTTCTGTTCATTATCTGATCATAACTCCAGTATCAGTGTAATATTCCTCCAGTGTAGATCAGCTGTTCTCTGTGTGAATATATAGTGCTTCTGTTCATTATCTGATCATAACTCCAGTATCAGTGTAATATTCCTCCAGTGTAGATCAGCTGTTCTCTGTGTGAATATATAGCTTCTGTTCATTATCTGATCATAACTCCAGTATCAGTGTAATATTCCTCCAGTGTAGATCAGCTGTTCTCTGTGTGAATATATAGAGCTCTGTTCATTATCTGATCATAACTCCAGTATCAGTGTAATATTCCTCCAGTGTAGATCAGCTGTTCTCTGTGTGAATATATAGTGCTTCTGTTCATTATCTGATCATAACTCCAGTATCAGTGTAATATTCCTCCAGTGTAGATCAGCTGTTCTCTGTGTGAATATATAGTGCTTCTGTTCATTATCTGATCATAACTCCAGTATCAGTGTAATATTCCTCCAGTGTAGATCAGCTGTTCTCTGTGTGAATATATAGTGCTTCTGTTCATTATCTGATCATAACTCCAGTATCAGTGTAATATTCCTCAGTGTAGATCAGCTGTTCTCTGTGTGAATATATAGTGCTTCTGTTCATTATCTGATCATAACTCCAGTATCAGTGTAATATTCCTCCAGTGTAGATCAGCTGTTCTCTGTGTGAATATATAGTGCTTCTGTTCATTATCTGATCATAACTCCAGTATCAGTGTAATATTCCTCCAGTGTAGATCAGCTGTTCTCTGTGTGAATATATAGTGCTTCTGTTCATTATCTGATCATAACTCCAGTATCAGTGTAATATTCCTCCAGTGTAGATCAGCTGTTCTCTGTGTGAATATATAGCGCTTCTGTTCATTATCTGATCATAACTCCAGTATCAGTGTAATATTCCTCCAGTGTAGATCAGCTGTTCTCTGTGTGAATATATAGTGCTTCTGTTCATTATCTGATCATAACTCCAGTATCAGTGTAATATTCCTCCAGTGTAGATCAGCTGTTCTCTGTGTGAATATATAGTGCTTCTGTTCATTATCTGATCATAACTCCAGTATCAGTGTAATATTCCTCCAGTGTAGATCAGCTGTTCTCTGTGTGAATATATAGCGCTTCTGCTCATTATCTGATCATAACTCCAGTATCAGTGTAATATTCCTCAGTGTAGATCAGCTGTTCTCTGTGTGAATATATAGTGCTTCTGTTCATTATCTGATCATAACTCCAGTATCAGTGTAATATTCCTCAGTGTAGATCAGCTGTTCTCTGTGTGAATATATAGTGCTTCTGTTCATTATCTGATCATAACTCCAGTATCAGTGTAATATTCCTCCAGTGTAGATCAGCTGTTCTCTGTGTGAATATATAGTGCTTCTGTTCATTATCTGATCATAACTCCAGTATCAGTGTAATATTCCTCCAGTGTAGATCAGCTGTTCTCTGTGTGAATATATAGTGCTTCTGTTCATTATCTGATCATAACTCCAGTATCAGTGTAATATTCCTCCAGTGTAGATCAGCTGTTCTCTGTGTGAATATATAGCGCTTCTGTTCATTATCTGATCATAACTCCAGTATCAGTGTAATATTCCTCCAGTGTAGATCAGCTGTTCTCTGTGTGAATATATAGTGCTTCTGTTCATTATCTGATCATAACTCCAGTATCAGTGTAATATTCCTCCAGTGTAGATCAGCTGTTCTCTGTGTGAATATATAGCGCTTCTGTTCATTATCTGATCATAACTCCAGTATCAGTGTAATATTCCTCCAGTGTAGATCAGCTGTTCTCTGTGTGAATATATAGCGCTTCTGTTCATTATCTGATCATAACTCCAGTATCAGTGTAATATTCCTCCAGTGTAGATCAGCTGTTCTCTGTGTGAATATATAGCGCTTCTGTTCATTATCTGATCATAACTCCAGTATCAGTGTAATATTCCTCCAGTGTAGATCAGCTGTTCTCTGTGTGAATATATAGTGCTTCTGTTCATTATCTGATCATAACTCCAGTATCAGTGTAATATTCCTCCAGTGTAGATCAGCTGTTCTCCGTGTGAATATATAGTGCTTCTGTTCATTATCTGATCATAACTCCAGTATCAGTGTAATATTCCTCCAGTGTAGATCAGCTGTTCTCTGTGTGAATATATAGTGCTTCTGTTCATTATCTGATCATAACTCCAGTATCAGTGTAATATTCCTCCAGTGTAGATCAGCTGTTCTCTGTGTGAATATATAGTGCTTCTGTTCATTATCTGATCATAACTCCAGTATCAGTGTAATATTCCTCCAGTGTAGATCAGCTGTTCTCTGTGTGAATATATAGTGATTTCTGTTCATTATCTGATCATAACTCCAGTATCAGTGTAATATTCCTCCAGTGTAGATCAGCTGTTCTCTGTGTGAATATATAGTGCTTCTGTTCATTATCTGATCATAACTCCAGTATCAGTGTAATATTCCTCCAGTGTAGATCAGCTGTTCTCTGTGTGAATATATAGTGATTTCTGTTCATTATCTGATCATAACTCCAGTATCAGTGTAATATTCCTCAGTGTAGATCAGCTGTTCTCTGTGTGAATATATAGTGCTTCTGTTCATTATCTGATCATAACTCCAGTATCAGTGTAATATTCCTCCAGTGTAGATCAGCTGTTCTCTGTGTGAATATATAGTGCTTCTGTTCATTATCTGATCATAACTCCAGTATCAGTGTAATATTCCTCCAGTGTAGATCAGCTGTTCTCTGTGTGAATATATAGTGCTTCTGTTCATTATCTGATCATAACTCCAGTATCAGTGTAATATTCCTCCAGTGTAGATCAGCTGTTCTCTGTGTGAATATATAGTGCTTCTGTTCATTATCTGATCATAACTCCAGTATCAGTGTAATATTCCTCCAGTGTAGATCAGCTGTTCTCTGTGTGAATATATAGTGCTTCTGTTCATTATCTGATCATAACTCCAGTATCAGTGTAATATTCCTCCAGTGTAGATCAGCTGTTCTCTGTGTGAATATATAGTGCTTCTGTTCATTATCTGATCATAACTCCAGTATCAGTGTAATATTCCTCCAGTGTAGATCAGCTGTTCTCTGTGTGAATATATAGTGCTTCTGTTCATTATCTGATCATAACTCCAGTATCAGTGTAATATTCCTCCAGTGTAGATCAGCTGTTCTCTGTGTGAATATATAGTGATTTCTGTTCATTATCTGATCATAACTCCAGTATCAGTGTAATATTCCTCCAGTGTAGATCAGCTGTTCTCTGTGTGAATATATAGTGCTTCTGTTCATTATCTGATCATAACTCCAGTATCAGTGTAATATTCCTCCAGTGTAGATCAGCTGTTCTCTGTGTGAATATATAGTGATTTCTGTTCATTATCTGATCATAACTCCAGTATCAGTGTAATATTCCTCAGTGTAGATCAGCTGTTCTCTGTGTGAATATATAGTGCTTCTGCTCATTATCTGATCATAACTCCAGTATCAGTGTAATATTCCTCCAGTGTAGATCAGCTGTTCTCTGTGTGAATATATAGTGCTTCTGTTCATTATCTGATCATAACTCCAGTATCAGTGTAATATTCCTCCAGTGTAGATCAGCTGTTCTCTGTGTGAATATATAGTGCTTCTGTTCATTATCTGATCATAACTCCAGTATCAGTGTAATATTCCTCCAGTGTAGATCAGCTGTTCTCTGTGTGAATATATAGTGATTTTCTGTTCATTATCTGATCATAACTCCAGTATCAGTGTAATATTCCTCAGTGTAGATCAGCTGTTCTCTGTGTGAATATATAGTGCTTCTGCTCATTATCTGATCATAACTCCAGTATCAGTGTAATATTCCTCCAGTGTAGATCAGCTGTTCTCTGTGTGAATATATAGTGCTTCTGTTCATTATCTGATCATAACTCCAGTATCAGTGTAATATTCCTCCAGTGTAGATCAGCTGTTCTCTGTGTGAATATATAGTGCTTCTGTTCATTATCTGATCATAACTCCAGTATCAGTGTAATATTCCTCCAGTGTAGATCAGCTGTTCTCTGTGTGAATATATAGTGCTTCTGTTCATTATCTGATCATAACTCCAGTATCAGTGTAATATTCCTCCAGTGTAGATCAGCTGTTCTCTGTGTGAATATATAGTGCTTCTGTTCATTATCTGATCATAACTCCAGTATCAGTGTAATATTCCTCCAGTGTAGATCAGCTGTTCTCTGTGTGAATATATAGTGCTTCTGTTCATTATCTGATCATAACTCCAGTATCAGTGTAATATTCCTCCAGTGTAGATCAGCTGTTCTCTGTGTGAATATATAGCGCTTCTGTTCATTATCTGATCATAACTCCAGTATCAGTGTAATATTCCTCAGTGTAGATCAGCTGTTCTCTGTGTGAATATATAGTGCTTCTGTTCATTATCTGATCATAACTCCAGTATCAGTGTAATATTCCTCCAGTGTAGATCAGCTGTTCTCTGTGTGAATATATAGTGCTTCTGTTCATTATCTGATCATAACTCCAGTATCAGTGTAATATTCCTCCAGTGTAGATCAGCTGTTCTCTGTGTGAATATATAGTGCTTCTGCTCATTATCTGATCATAACTCCAGTATCAGTGTAATATTCCTCCAGTGTAGATCAGCTGTTCTCTGTGTGAATATATAGTGCTTCTGTTCATTATCTGATCATAACTCAGTATCAGTGTAATATTCCTCCAGTGTAGATCAGCTGTTCTCTGTGTGAATATATAGCGCTTCTGTTCATTATCTGATCATAACTCCAGTATCAGTGTAATATTCCTCAGTGTAGATCAGCTGTTCTCTGTGTGAATATATAGTAAAGTGTGATTTATCATCATTACTCCAGTCTTCAGTGTCACATGATTCTTCACTAATCATTCTCATATGAGGATCTGATGATCAACACACATTTATGATTACTATCAGTTCATATTTCTGTGGAAACTCATACATTTGATTTCTCGGATTTTCAGCATTTATTTAAAATAGAATCTATTGTAACATTATAAATGTAATTTTTGATCAATTTAATGTGTCCCTGATGAATAAAAGTTTTAATTTCTTTTAAAAAAAATGAACCTCACACTTTTGCGTCATTTATAAAGATTTATTATACACATCTCAGTTTTTTCTGTGACATGGCATGCCAGCTGATACAAACATTGCTCTTCTCTCATTTGAATAACCAGGAGTTTGAGATTTACTGAATGTTTTATTCATCATTGCGTGTTTGCTCCACACACTCGTGGACGGCAGTGATCTGTGTGTGGTGTGTCTGGAGTGTGTGTTGAGAGTTAAGCTTCCTCTGTGTATTTGGTGTTGGTGAAGTCTGCGCTCAGGAGAGGCTGGAACTGGCGTCTTCTCCTCCGCTGGACATACAGCAGCAGTAGCAGCAGCCCGAGGAAGATTCCTCCCAGTGTGCTTCCAAACACAAACACTGCAGGTCCGGCGTCTGTCTCTGGACACACACACACACACACACACTCAACTACACGTTACAGACTAGCGTCGAATGACTGGCATCACTACGGTTGATTCTGAAACAGTCTCTTCTGCTCAACAAAGCTGTATTTATTTGATCAAAATACAGTCAAATATTATTACATAATATTCTATATTTCTGTGTGGCAAGCAGCGGGCGAGGACGCGAGAGCGGGACCGGTGACGAGTGATAATGAGTGCCAGCTGCGCGTCACACCGGTCTCGTCTCGCGGCCGAGTGGCGGGAGCATAAAAGGAGGAGCGAAGGCAGCAGCGGAAGTCGAGAGGACCAGGCCTGGAATTTGTGTTGAGTTTTGTTTATGTTTTGTTGTGTCGGTGGGCAGTCGTCCGTGAGGGCTGCCCACGTTTTATTATGTGTGTGTGTGTGTGTTTGCGGGCAGTCGTCCGTGAGGGCTGCCAGCGGTTTACTTTGTTTTGTTTATTTAATTTCATTAAAATCTTTTGAACGTTCGCGGTTCCGCCTCCTTCCTGCCCACAACAACGAACATCGTTACACTGTGGAATCCATGATACACAACCGTTTATAAGATTTGATCCATCAGATCGTCTTATGAAAATGATTAGTGAAGGATCATGTGACACTGAAGACTGGAGTGATGATAATAAATCACACTTTACTATATATTCACACAGAGAACAGCTGATCTACACTGAGGAATATTACACTGATACTGGAGTTATGATCAGATAATGAGCAGAAGCACTATATATTCACACAGAGAACAGCTGATCTACACTGGAGGAATATTACACTGATACTGGAGTTATGATCAGATAATGAACAGAATCGCTATATATTCACACAGAGAACAGCTGATCTACACTGGAGGAATATAACACTGATACTGGAGTTATGATCAGATAATGAAAAGAAGCACTATATATTCACACAGAGAACAGCTGATCTACACTGGAGGAATATTACACTGATACTGGAGTTATGATCAGATAATGAACAGAAGCACTATATATTCACACAGAGAACAGCTGATCTACACTGGAGGAATATTACACTGATACTGGAGTTATGATCAGATAATGAACAGAAGCGCTATATATTCACACAGAGAACAGCTGATCTACACTGGAGGAATATTACACTGATACTGGAGTTATGATCAGATAATGAACAGAAGCACTATATATTCACACAGAGAACAGCTGATCTACACTGGAGGAATATTACACTGATACTGGAGTTATGATCAGATAATGAACAGAAGCGCTATATATTCACACAGAGAACAGCTGATCTACACTGGAGGAATATTACACTGATACTGGAGTTATGATCAGATAATGAACAGAAGCGCTATATATTCACACAGAGAACAGCTGATCTACACTGGAGGAATATTACACTGATACTGGAGTTATGATCAGATAATGAACAGAAGCACTATATATTCACACAGAGAACAGCTGATCTACACTGGAGGAATATTACACTGATACTGGAGTTATGATCAGATAATGAACAGAAGCGCTATATATTCACACAGAGAACAGCTGATCTACACTGGAGGAATATTACACTGATACTGGAGTTATGATCAGATAATGAACAGAAGCACTATATATTCACACAGAGAACAGCTGATCTACACTGAGGAATATTACACTGATACTGGAGTTATGATCAGATAATGAACAGAAGCACTATATATTCACACAGAGAACAGCTGATCTACACTGGAGGAATATTACACTGATACTGGAGTTATGATCAGATAATGAGCAGAAGCGCTATATATTCACACAGAGAACAGCTGATCTACACTGGAGGAATATTACACTGATACTGGAGTTATGATCAGATAATGAACAGAAGCACTATATATTCACACAGAGAACAGCTGATCTACACTGGAGGAATATTACACTGATACTGGAGTTATGATCAGATAATGAACAGAAGCACTATATATTCACACAGAGAACAGCTGATCTACACTGGAGGAATATTACACTGATACTGGAGTTATGATCAGATAATGAGCAGAAGCGCTATATATTCACACAGAGAACAGCTGATCTACACTGGAGGAATATTACACTGATACTGGAGTTATGATCAGATAATGAACAGAAGCACTATATATTCACACAGAGAACAGCTGATCTACACTGGAGGAATATTACACTGATACTGGAGTTATGATCAGATAATGAACAGAAGCGCTATATATTCACACAGAGAACAGCTGATCTACACTGGAGGAATATTACACTGATACTGGAGTTATGATCAGATAATGAACAGAAGCAATATATATTTACACAGAGAACAGCTGATCTACACTGGAGGAATATTACACTGATACTGGAGTTATGATCAGATAATGAACAGAAGCACTATATATTCACACAGAGAACAGCTGATCTACACTGGAGGAATATTACACTGATACTGGAGTTATGATCAGATAATGAACAGAAGCGCTATATATTCACACAGAGAACAGCTGATCTACACTGGAGGAATATTACACTGATACTGGAGTTATGATCAGATAATGAACAGAAGCACTATATATTCACACAGAGAACAGCTGATCTACACTGGAGGAATATTACACTGATACTGGAGTTATGATCAGATAATGAACAGAAGCGCTATATATTCACACAGAGAACAGCTGATCTACACTGGAGGAATATTACACTGATACTGGAGTTATGATCAGATAATGAACAGAAGCACTATATATTCACACAGAGAACAGCTGATCTACACTGGAGGAATATTACACTGATACTGGAGTTATGATCAGATAATGAACAGAAGCGCTATATATTCACACAGAGAACAGCTGATCTACACTGGAGGAATATTACACTGATACTGGAGTTATGATCAGATAATGAACAGAAGCACTATATATTCACACAGAGAACAGCTGATCTACACTGGAGGAATATTACACTGATACTGGAGTTATGATCAGATAATGAACAGAAGCGCTATATATTCACACAGAGAACAGCTGATCTACACTGGAGGAATATTACACTGATACTGGAGTTATGATCAGATAATGAACAGAAGCGCTATATATTCACACAGAGAACAGCTGATCTACACTGGAGGAATATTACACTGATACTGGAGTTATGATCAGATAATGAACAGAAGCACTATATATTCACACAGAGAACAGCTGATCTACACTGGAGGAATATTACACTGATACTGGAGTTATGATCAGATAATGAACAGAAGCGCTATATATTCACACAGAGAACAGCTGATCTACACTGGAGGAATATTACACTGATACTGGAGTTATGATCAGATAATGAACAGAAGCACTATATATTCACACAGAGAACAGCTGATCTACACTGGAGGAATATTACACTGATACTGGAGTTATGATCAGATAATGAACAGAAGCACTATATATTCACACAGAGAACAGCTGATCTACACTGGAGGAATATTACACTGATACTGGAGTTATGATCAGATAATGAACAGAAGCGCTATATATTCACACAGAGAACAGCCGATCTACACTGGAGGAATATTACACTGATACTGGAGTTATGATCAGATAATGAACAGAAGCACTATATATTCACACAGAGAACAGCTGATCTACACTGGAGGAATATTACACTGATACTGGAGTTATGATCAGATAATGAACAGAAGCGCTATATATTCACACAGAGAACAGCTGATCTACACTGGAGGAATATTACACTGATACTGGAGTTATGATTAGATAATGAACAGAAGCACTATATATTCACACAGAGAACAGCTGATCTACACTGAGGAATATTACACTGATACTGGAGTTATGATCAGATAATGAACAGAAGAGACTCTTTCAGAAACTTTTAAAAATCGTAACTGTTCCAAACTTTTGACAGTAGCGCCGAATTACGGATAGTTTCAAATATAAGTTCTGGTCTTGTTCTGAGGTTCGAATGAACTGTCCTTACTAAATACCAGCATATGAGTTTGGTCCAGCCGCCTCAATAATGACAGAATGTGCATTTTCTGATGAATATGATGAAATGGTGTGCATGTTTCTTACCTTCGAGTTCAACTGCGTAGGAATATCCCAGCTGTTCAGATGCCACGTAGATCTCCTCATTGGTCACGGGTGGGAAGAAGGGAACCATGTTATAATGCCGGTTGTGTCCAATAGGGGCCATCTCATCCGGAAAGCTGGCATTTTCTCGGGAACGTCTCATCCATTCCTCAAATATGGCGTCTGTGAATGCGTGAAGCACCTGTTCGGTAAGAGAAAGCGTGTCGTGATGCAGGATCAGAGTTCAGACTGAATGTGATTGTCATTGAATGTCTGGTGTTATGTTACCAGGAAGATGGGGTCGTTGGCGGCGGAGTGGGACAGGGCGCTGGTCCCGCTCAGGAACTGATGCACCAGGTTGTGCAGGTTGGACACAGAATCGTGCTCAGCTCACCGTCCGCCGGTCGTATCCTTCCAGTGCGTTTCTACAGGGAGAGAACATCACTCACATTGTGCTAAAGTGTTTGGTTGAAAATCACTTGTATTGAGAGACAGAATATACACTATATTGCCAAAAGTGTTGACGCCTGCCTTTCCACACATGAGCTTTAATGGCATCCCATTCCTAATCCGTAGGGTTTAATATGGAGTCGGCCCACCCTTTGCAGCTCTAACAGCTTCAGCTCTTCTGGGAAGGCTTTCCTCAAGGTTTAGGAGTGTGTTTATGGGAATTCTTCTAGAAGCGCATTTGTGAGGTCAGGCACTGATGTTGGACGAGAAGGCCTGGCTCGCAGTCTCCGCTCTAATTCATCCCAAAGGTGTTCTATCGGGATGAGGTCAGGACTCTGTGCAGGCCAGTCCAGTTCCTCCACACCAAACTCGCTCATCCATGTCTTTATGGAGCGACGCTTTGTGCACTGGAGCGCAGTCATGTTGGGACAGGAAGGGGCCGTCCCCAAACTGATCCCACAAAGTTGGGAGCATGAAATTGTCCAAAATGTCTTGAAGTATTAAGAGTTCCTTTCACTGGAACTAAGGGGCCAAGCCCTGAAAAACAACCCCATCCCATAATCCCCCCTCCACCAAACTTTACACTTGGCACAATGCAGTCAGGCAAGTCCCGTTCTCCTGAATTCAATGATTTGCATTGGGTGTCAAAATACGTTTGGCAATAGTGTACGCATTTGTTTTTTTTATCAGTTTTACATCATAAATCATCTCTTATTTAACTGTACACTCACTGTCTTACTCCTCCTTTTGTGTTGCATGGAGATGTAGAAACTCTGCGAGATTACCTGAAGCTGAAGGTGGAGTTGGTGAAGTACGGCGGACTGTCGAACTCTTGCAGGTTCAGGCAGCTCCTGACGTCACTCATGGTTGGTAAAGTCACATTAGTGTCCTGCATGAGTCCCCTACGCAGGGATCCCTCGCGGTGCCGTTGCACAGAGTCACCTGGCGATTATATTCATCCAGACTGGAGGAGGAGGAAGAGGAATCATTACGGGATTCTGGAGCGAGAGTCTCATTCTTCTCCTAGATTAGAAGTAAGTGCACTGACGTCCTAATATCCTCATTGACTTGGACAAAGACAGTGCATGCCAGATTTCCAGTAATTTAGACTAGCAGTTGGGTGGTTATAGCCATTCAATTTTTTTTGCATGTTATAGCGCTTCCAGTGGCCAATCGTTGCAATTTTTTCATAAATATTGATATTCACACTCCAGAGAATATTTCTGCACTGTTTTGGTTCCAATCAGGCACAAAATGACTAGTTTTTAAATTTGACTTGAGCTAAGGATTCCAACGATATAAGCCACTTGCATCGACTAACGATTTAGGACGATTTAGTTATGAGCTATTTTTTACTTTTGAGAACTGTAGCGCCCCCGTCAGGCCAATTGGGAGGATCTTTGGTGACGTTGTAGGCGCTGTGAGTATTACCAGCCCTCTTAGTTTCAAGTCTCTTCGATCAGTTTCAGCTCTTGAACACCTAATAAAAAGGATGTTTTGAGGATGTTGTTCTAGTGGCTCTGTAGACATTACTCTGTCGTCTTAATTTATTTTCTAACACTTTTTTGCTACTTTTCCTGATAAAATGACAATATGATCCCTAACCGCAGATCGTAAACACTTTTAATAGTGTCACAGATGAATCATCTGCTTCTCCTCTAACAGCAGAGACGGGTTACCCGGACGCACCTGTCACACACCACGGACCAGCGGGCGAAGCGGGAGCTGGGGCTGATGCGGGACGGGTCCCCGGGGTCTCGTCCTCCCAACAGAGCATCAGTGCAGACGTCACACTCCGGCTGGCCCGTCGCAAACTTCCAGTACGGCACAGCGAAGTTCTCGTTACCTGTGAGTTTCTGATGGGAAGAAAACACATGCTGCTTTTGCCTGGGAAAGTTCAGTGGCACACTGAAATAGTGGCAAATATGCTTATGTGCTTATTTTGCATCAGTTTGGACAGCAGATACTGTGCAGCAGCTCAAATTTATCTGGTTCTTTAAATAATGATCTGAACAGAGCAAGTTAGAGTTAGTGTAGTTATGACCTGTAGTTCTGACCTGTAGTTACGGTTAGTGTAGTTCTGACCTGTAGTTAGGGTTAGTGTAGTTCTGACCTGTGGTTAGGGTTTGTGTAGTTCTGACCTGTAGTTAGTTAGTGTAGTTCTGACCTGTAGTTAGTTAGTGTAGTTCTGACCTGTAGTTAGTTAGTGTAGTTCTGACCTGTAGTTAGAGTTAGTGTAGTTCTGACCTGTAGTTAGAGTTAGTGTAGTTCTGACCTGTAGTTAGTTAGTGTAGTTCTGACCTGTAGTTAGAGTTAGTGTAGTTCTGACCTGTAGTTAGGGTTAGTGTAGTTCTGACCTGTTGTTAGAGTTAGTGTAGTTCTGACCTGTAGTTAGAGTTAGTGTAGTTCTGACCTGTAGTTAGGGTTTGTGTAGTTCTGACCTGTAGTTAGGGTTAGTGTAGTTCTGACCTGTAGTTAGGGTTAGTGTAGTTCTGACCTGTAGTTAGAGTTAGTGTAGTTCTGACCTGTAGTTAGGGTTTGTGTAGTTCTGACCTGGAGTTAGGGTTTGTGTAGTTCTTACCTGTAGTTAGAGTTAGGGTAGTTCTAACTAACTCTAGTGTAGTTCTAACTAACCTTTAGAGTTAGTGTAGTTCTGACCTGTAGTTAGAGTTAGTGTAGTTCTAACTAACTCTAGTGTAGTTCTAACTAACCTTTAGAGTTAGTGTAGTTCTGACCTGTAGTTAGAGTTAGTGTAGTTCTGACCTGTTGTTAGAGTTAGTGTAGTTCTAACTAACTCTAGTGTAGTTCTATCTAACCTTTAGAGTTAGTGTAGTTCTGACCTGTAGTTAGGGTTAGTGTAGTTCTGACCTGTAGTTAGGGTTAGTGTAGTTCTGACCTGTAGTTAGGTTTAGTGTAGTTCTATCTAACCTTTAGAGTTAGTGTAGTTCTGACCTGTAGTGAGGGTTAGTGTAGTTCTGACATGTAGTTAGGGTTAGTGTAGTTCTGACCTGTAGTTAGGGTTAGTGTAGTTCTGACCTGTAGTTAGAGTTAGTGTAGTTCTGACCTGTAGTTAGGGTTAGTGTAGTTCTGACCTGTAGTTAGGTTTAGTGTAGTTCTGACCTGTAGTTAGGGTTAGTGTAGTTCTGACCTGTAGTTACGGTTATTGTAGTTCTGACCTGTAGTTACGGTTTCTGTAGTTCTGACCTGTAGTTAGGTTTTGTGTAGTTCTGACCTGGAGTTAGGGTTTGTGTAGTTCTTACCTGTAGTTAGAGTTAGTTAGAGTTAGTGTAGTTCTGACCTGTAGTTAGGGTTAGTGTAGTTCTGACCTGTAGTTCTCTCCAGGCTGAGCAGATGGTAGCGATGCCAGGTGATGAATGCCGGACCCTTGTGGGAAAAGTCGATGGCTTTGAAAGGACGTCCTGGACCTGAAATCAGAAATCAGGTCAATATCATAATCACACCACCTGATCTACATTAGCAGAGACCAATCAAATCCATATATTTCCCCAAATGTATTCCCTCCAGTTTTACATGTTTGGTATTAAATTTTAATGGTAATAATGGTATATTTATATATATATATTTTTTTATTTATTTTTTATTTATTTTTTTATATTAAATACTTTTTTCCTCTCCAAAATTCCGTTTATTTTCCCAAATTCTGTATTTTCCATTAAAATTTTCTGGATCCCATTTCAATGGTTGATCAATTTAATTAATAAAATTTAAACAAATAATGTATTACATTTGTACAATATCAGGGCCCTATGAAATGTGTATTTTTTCTGAAAATTCTTTGTTTGACTTTTTCTGGATTTGTGATTTAACATAAAATTATTGTCAAAAACGATGGTAATCAAGTGATGGAGAGGAAGGAAAAGGCGTGAAAGGAAAGCACTGTTGTGACATCAGTGAGAAGAGCCTCGGGTAAGGGTCCTTCACCTAGCAGCGTGTCCCGGACGGAGTAGTAGTGCTGCCAGACGAACAGGTCGTAGATGGAGATGTTGCTGAACTGCGGCTCGTGCCGTTGGGGCCCAGCAGACCCAGCCAGTGCTGCGTGGCGATGACGTAGTCCGGGTGGACGCTGGTTTTGGCCCGGTCCAGGACACTGAGGAACTCCTGCAGCTCTCCAGCGCTCAGGGAGTGGATGTCCTTCCTCACGACGGGAGCTTTACGCCGCTCACACTCGGCCGGTCCAGCCGAACTTACACTCGCCACAGTTATAACCCGCCAAAGTTCCCTACGCAACACCGAACACACTCATTAATGTTTAATTATATTCAAATCAATTAAAAAATAGGAGTATGTAAACAGCCATAAACAAGTTAAACAATTTGACAGCTGAAATGATGTTTCATACAAACCAAAGCATCGGCAGGTCCGGTTGAAGAATTTGGTTGGCCATTTTTCCCGGTCGTCCACGTTCCTCAGTCTGTACGGTCCTCCCCAGGGTTTGGAGTCCACGTGAACATCGCTGCAGTTTCCCCGGCCGGACAGAACTCCGCAGCGGTTCTCCGGGTCGGATCCCAGCGCCGGACAGCACTCTTTGGACAGGATGCCCTCCACGGTGCAGCAGACTCGAGGAAACTGAGCCTCCGCCGGCCCAACCCACCCCAGCCCGATCAGAGCCCACACGGCCAGCACCAGCGTCCGTCCCTGCCTCATGACTGACCGCTCTATCACTGTGTGCTCAAGGATTTCATGCAGTGATACGCGTGTAACGCTCTCCTTCCGCACATTACATGCTCATTCTCCCGTGGCTGGATTTATACGCTGGAATGGCAGGATTACTCCGGACGTCCCGTGGTCATCACCTGACACAGAGGCCCGCTAATGCCAGGACAAGCCCTGAGGGGAAAAGCCCGTTCCTCAATGGTTCAACTCTTCTACAGCAGATGTGTCGATGCTTCAGATCATATCACACTGTTTATATTTGTATTAGCTGAGACTCCCATGATTGCGTCTCAGTCGACCGCAGGCACAGAGGCTTCTGTGTCTCAGTCTTATGCTCGGCGCTTTTAAATATATCTGTTTTTAGCTTTAATTAGTTTTAGTATTTCAAGTTTTTCATTTATTTCAGCCTTATTTCAATGAATGAGGATATTTTTAGTAGTTTTAGTTAACAATAACACTGATTTATGAATGCCATTGCATTAAACACGACAAAATCTCTTTATGTTTCTAACAAACGTACTTTTAAATAAATGCAAACTTAGTCTGAGCTTTGTCTTTTGAGAGAGAAAAAACAAGATTTTCTTGTTTATTTAAAATATTTTTCATATTTTATATATTATATAATCATACATTTTTCATTTCTTATGAAATGTTTTTTCTAGTCTAGAGAAAACCATGAAAACATTTAAATACATATAAAAGATTAAAATAAATAAATAAGTGACTAATGGTTAAATTAACATAAACATGCACAAAGATTAATAATAAAATGAGCAAATAAATACATTTGCTTAATTTTTTATTTATATGAAATAAATGAATAAATTAAAATAAATATATGTGGAAAAGTAAAAATGTAAAACTGTGAATATAATAATAATAATAAAATTAATAAATACATTAGCTTAAAGAAACGTGCAAAAGTTTAGAGAACCCACATGTATTAAATTAAGTGCATAAATAAAAATGTATTAAAATAAATAAATAATAATAAAATGTCAAATAAAAAATGAAAAATAAGATTAAAATAAAAATTCTATTAATATATTAAATTAACGATGAATATAAATTCATAAAAACTGGATTTAAATATGATGCGATTGACTGTACGTTGTTATAGTGAGTAGAAAGATATATAATAGTGAATTAATAACTAATGTTAGATATATAATATTAGAATTATATGAATGTCATTGTATTAAAAACTGCAAAATGTCAGTCATTTTTCAACACTTTTTAAAGAAATGCAAACCAGTCTGAGTTTCATCTTTTGAGAGAGAGATTTTCTATTTATGGATTTGTTTATAGATGTATTAATATTTTGCATATGATATAATGATTATTCTGTGCTTATGTAATGGTCGGGTCGTTCTCGTGACTGACCGGGTCACTGACCAAAGCCTTTCTCAATCCCTCGGGACTCAGACGGTCTCAGGAAACCCTCGGCGTGTGAATGAGGAGAGCAGGAGAATCCTCACCTTTCTCTCCAGGAGCCGCAGAAACGCTGCACTGTTCTGGAATTATCAGCCGGTCACACATCTCACCGGAGGCTAGCCATGTAAAGACGGGACAGACGGGACAGACGGGACAGACGGGACAGACGGGACAGACGGGACAGATGCTCCTGCAGGCGTCATGTGTTCCTGTGCATCCGTTCTGTACATTTCTCACATCTCATGATCCTGAGATTAATAACAGACAGAGCACTTCATTATTAACATGCCTGATCCATGTCTCTGTTATTATTATCTACTGCACTAACATGAACATGTTTATTAACTAACATTAATAAAGGCTGTGTTCATCTGTTCATGCACTAATGTTAGGAAACACGTGTTTGTGCTCATAACTTTACTGTTATTCTCAGATAAAGAATGAGACGGCCTAAACGAATAAAGCATCCACATCATTTAGGGATGTGATTGGGATTGGTTTGATTTCAAATGAATTACAATAAAGAGTATGGAAATATAAATAATCAGATGTTTTTGTGTCCTGATCAGTGAATGCAATCACAGAAGAGCAGGTTTTGATTCTGTGCTTCTGAATCTGTATTGTATGATGTATTGTCACTGCAGGAGGGGTCATATTCATCTGGCGATTCTGCAGATTGTCATCATTGTTCTCTGAGCTTCATATGAAGATGTTCAGCAGGAGGTGGCGCTGCAGAGCTGATTTACTCCAGCGGAGGAGGTGTGTGTGTGTGTGTGTGTGTGTGTGTGTGTGTGTGTGTGTGGACTGGTAATCCCTACGGTATGGGGACAAAATGTCCCCACAAAGATGGCAATATCCAAATTTTTGTCCTTGTGGGGACATTTTTGGTCCCCATGAGGAAAACATCTTATAAATCACACTAAGTGATTTTTTTGAAAAGTAAAAATGCAGCATGTCTCCTGTGATGGGTAGGTTTAGGGGGCAGTGTAGGGGATAGAAAATACGGTTTGTACAGTATAAAATGCATTACGCCTATGGAATGTCCCCATAAAACATGGAAACACAACATGTGTGTGTGTGTGTGTGAGTGTGTGAGTGTGTGAGTGTGAGTGTGTGTGTGTGTGTGTGTGTGTGTGTGTGTGTGTGTGTGAGTGTGTGAGTGTGTGTGTGTGTGTGTGTGTGTGTGTGTGTGTGTGTGTGTGTGTGTGTGTGTGTGTGTGTGTGTGTGTGGTTTCATGAAGGGCAAGTTGTCACACATGTTAAAGATATGTGGTGTTGACTAGAGTTAGGGTTTCAAACTGAGGTCCGGGGAAAAGTCCAGAGAAAACACATTAACTAATTTAAGTAAATAAAAATAAATGAGATTAAAATAAATACAAAATAAATGATTGAATGGAATATTAACATATGATAAAAATGTAAAAAAAAATTATAAATGAGATTAAAATAAATATATGTGGAAATCTTAGCCCACATTGTTACTGTATGATAATCGAAATATATTGTTGCATTATTTTTCTGTTTAACACTGTGAAGCTGCTTTGAAACAATCTGCATTGTTAAAAGCGCTATATAAATAAAGCTGACCTGACTTGAAAACTGTGACTAAATAAGAAATTAATTAAATAATAAATTATGGGATTAATATCCTGCCATGATTCAAAACTGAAAATAAAGTTCTGAAAGGTTGAAACTACGTGTTGAAAACTCAAAATCTTACAAAAGAAGTTTTGCAAGATCGAAAAATAAGATTTGCAAGCTTGCAAAATGTAAAAAAATAAAAAAATCTCTGCAAACATTGTTGTTGTTTTTAGATTTCCTTCTTCAGAACTGCAACATTTTACGATGTCGGGCAAACAATTTTTCAGAGTTTGAATTTGTCACTGTTCTCCCAGTGTATAGTTTGTTTTCCACGTTTGAAACCTTGTAAATGATGATCTGAAAACTGGTGTGCGAATGTGTGAAAAAAAAGTTTTGAAACTCTGAAAACTGAGTTTGCAGGCTTGCAAAGTGGTAAAAAAAATTAAATCTCTGCAAACATAATTTTGTTTTGAGATTTCCTTCTTCAAGTGCAACACTCTTTTTATGGTGTTGTGCAATCATTTTTCAGAGTTTTGAATTTGTCACTGTTCTCCCAGTGTATTTTTGTTTTCCAGATTTGAAACCTTGTAAATGCTGATCTGAAAACTGGTGTGTGAATGTGTGAAATAAAGTTTTGAAACTCTGAAAACTGGGGTTGAAAAGTGAAACTTATTACATTACATTACATTTGCTATCCTATTGCAGTCTATTTTTTCAGAGCTGAGTTTACAACACCCACTTTGCGGAGATACGGCCATACAGTTCTGAGCTTGCGACTCACGTCATTTGTGGCAGCGTTGTCACGCAGCTCTGCTCTGAATCTCTGAAACTCAGACTGAGCGAAAATGAAGCTTCGCAACCTTAACTTAAAAAAAAGCCTGGAGGGAGGGCCTTAATGCTCTTGGCCAATGCTTTGCTGTCTGCTGACGTACAGTCCAATCAAGTCATATTTACTGGAGAGGTGGGACTGACCGACTGGTGGACCAAACCTATGGAGGACCAAACCTGCATAAATTAAAAATAAATAAATGAATAAGTAAATAAATGAATAAATATACAAATATGTAAATAAGCAGATACATAGATAAATAAATGTTATAAAATTGTGTATTTTTCCCTTTTATACATTTTATAAAAATATTTTTAACTTGTATTTATTTGTTAATTAATTATTTTTATATTTATGCATTCATTTATTTTTACATTTATTTATTGATTCATTCATTCATTTTTACTTTTCCTTGTGCAACATGGAAATGAGGAGGGCGGTCCTTGAGTAGCTTCAGCGCATCATTGGTTGAGAGCTCATAATCGTCAGACCAAAGTTGGCGTCCGGATAGTTCTTACACAGTCTCAGACACCAAACAACAATGTTTCCAGCAGTTTGACCCATTGAGAGATAAGTTTCAATGGTACTTATGTACGATGGATGTCACATCCCACCTTAGTGCCATCTGACTCTATGATTTTGAATGTTCTGGGGAATATTTTGCAGAGTGCCTTACAATTCAGTCTGTACTTCCACATTCATATCAGCATATAGCCCCCCTAAAACATCGATTAGTACATCTAATATAAACAACAGTCATTTGATGCGTTGTTTTCGACTTCATTCGCTAAATTGCGCAACTCTCTAACGTTAGCTATTTGTGAAACGTCCGCCATAGTGTACATGCAAAAGCTACAACCTGTCAAGTTCAAAATCTGTGCGAGTCAGATGGCACTACGGTTGTAGTGACGTCTATCGTACCTACTTCCGATAAGTACACCTGAAACTTATCTCTCAATGGGTCAAACTGCTGGAAACACTGATATGTTGTTTGGTGTCTGTGAAAGAACCATCTGGCCGCAATGTGCTTTGAAACTCTCCTCTATCGCTTTATCAATGCTTGAGCTCTCAACCAATGATGCGCTGAAGCTACTCAAGGACCGCCCTCCTCATTTCCATGTTGCACAAGGAAAAGTAAAAATGAATCAATAAATAAATGTAAAAATAAATGAATGCATAAATATAAAAATAATTAATTAACAAATAAATACAAGTTAAAAATATTTTTATAAAATGTATAAAAGGAAAAATACACAATTTTATAACATTTATTTATCTATGTATCTGCTTATTTACATATTTGTATATTTATTCATTTATTTACTTATTCATTTATTTATTTTTAATATATGCAGGTTTGGTCCTCCATAGGTGTGTGTGTCAGTCAGTCCCACCTCTCCAGTAAATATGACTTGATTGGACTGTACGTCAGCAGACAGCAAAGCATTGGCCAAGAGCATTAAGGCCCTCCCTCCATGTGTGTGTGTGTGTGTGTGTGTGTGTGTGTGTGAAGCTTCATTTTCGCTCAGTCTGAGTTTCAGAGATTCAGAGCAGAGCTGCGTGACAACGCTGCCACAAATGACGTGAGTCGCAAGCTCAGAACTGTATGGCCGTATCTCCGCAAAGTGGGTGTTGTAAACTCAGCTCTGAAAAAATAGACTGCAATAGGATAGCAAATGTAAAATGCAGCATGTCTCCTGTGTCTCTGGGATAGTGTGTGTGTGTGTGTGTGTGTGTGTGTGTGTGTGTGTGTGTTTCAAAACTTTATTTCACACATTCACACACCAGTTTTCAGATCAGCATTTACAAGGTTTCAAATCTGGAAAACAAAAATACACTGGGAGAACAGTGACAAATTCAAAACTCTGAAAATGATTGCACAACACCATAAAAAGAGTGTTGCACTTGAAGAAGGAAATCTCAAAAACAAAATTATGTTTGCAGAGATTTAATTTTTTTTACCACTTTGCAAGCCTGCAAACTCAGTTTTCAGAGTTTCAAAACTTTTTTTTCACACATTCGCACACCAGTTTTCAGATCATCATTTACAAGGTTTCAAACGTGGAAAACAAACTATACACTGGGAGAACAGTGACAAATTCAAACTCTGAAAAATTGTTTGCCCGACATCGTAAAAAAATGTTGCAGTTCTGAAGAAGGAAATCTAAAAACAACAACGCTTTGCAGAGATTTTTTTATTTTTTTACATTTTGCAAGCTTGCAAATCTTATTTTTCGATCTTGCAAAACTTCTTTTGTAAGATTTTGAGTTTTCGAACACGTAGTTTCAACCTTTCAGAACTTTATTTTCAGTTTTGAATCATGGCAGGATATTAATCCCATAATAAATTAGCTTAAATAAAGTGATTAATTGTTAAATTAACATACAGTCCCTGACAAAAGTCTCGCCGCTTGGGTACAAATTGAACTGAAGTGCCGCTGAAATATATTTCTTATCAAGATTTTTTACAAGAAATGGCTCATTTTAATCCCAACAGCTTTTGTAATAATGTTTCAGTGCAAAATGAAACAGTCAAAAATATTCTAATATAAAAATATTCTAATATTCACAGCTTGGTAAAGCCCATTGAGTGAATTTTTGCAAAGACATAAGTGTTGTGGCCTTGTCATATGAGCTTCACTTGTGACTAATAATGGATCAATTAGATCTCAGGTGTGTATAAAAGAACCCCAGTACACTAGACCTTCACATCAACTGCAACTAGACCTCTGCAAACATGCCTAAGATTCACCCTGAGACTAAAGATTATCAAGAGGCTGAAGACCAGATCCACTGCTGATGTGGCAGACACCTTCAAAGTGTCTCAGCGTCAAGTACAGAGGATAAGAAAAAGATTTGAAGAGACTGGAGACGTTTATGACAAACCCAGGTCAGGCAGACCCTGCAAGACAACTGCTCGAGAGGACCGTTTGTTGGCTCAAATCCGAGGCAGCCCATTTTCCACTGCAGCTCCACGAGACCTGCTCACCTGAAGTCCCGGTGTCAACCAGAACAGTTTGTCGTAGTGTTGTCACGATACCAAAATTATGACTTCGATACGATACCAGACTAAAATACTTCAATACCGATACTTAATCGATACCACGGTCAAAAAAAACACCCAGTAAAAGTAATTGAATATGACAACAGAACTTATTATTAATAGTGTTTTTTGTTGTTGTTGTTGTTTTAGCTAAAAAATCACTTGGCCAGCATGTTCCTGCTCTGGTTTTTGACCATTTCTTCTTATTGCAATCTTTGTTTTTAAAAATAAGCAAAAAAATGCAAATTACAAACAATATGACAAAAACAGTGCTTTGTTTTTCAGCTATAGGTCTATTTAACAGTATAGCAAGTCAAGAGATAAATTAAATAATCCACAAAAAAAAAACCCTCAGTCAATTCAGTCAATAAATTAACTATTCACCGATTAACAATGAATATATTAAAATTGTTTAGCCAACCATGGGGTGGTTTTCTATTTTTCATTGTTGTTTGATTAACATTAATCACAGAATATTAGATCCGGCTTAACACGGATCCAATTACCTCGACTGTACACGTTCACTAAAGACACCCCCGACTGTTTACCTGAATACTCACAGGATGTGCATTTTTTACATATCTTTGACCATTGAAACCCATAATCAGAAAGAACTGAATCGCGATCGCATGTTGTCTGAAAGGCGTGTGCTCGCGCTTCAGATCGAGCACATCCCGCGCCGCGCTGTATTTCCTCATGTGCGCATGTTTGTGTTGCTTTCTTTGTCATGCGCTGCGCGTGTATATTTAACTCTTCAGCTTCCAGTGTTTAGTGAACGGTGGAGAGCTCACACACACATCCTGACTCCTGCTGTCACTCATCCACACAAATAAATACAGCTCTTATTAACGCGCGGTCCTTCTTAAAGTACCGGTACTAATACAATTCCATATCGCATCGCTTGTACAGCAGGGTATCGCAATACTTTTCTGGTACTGGTATATCGTGCAACACTAGTTTGTCGGATTCTGTCTGGAAATGGCCTCCATGGTCAAATCAGTGCCCAGAAGCCAGCACTAAACAAAAGACAATTGAAAAACCGTGAGGCATTTGCCAAAGCCCACAGCCTGCTAAAAGGATGGGCGCTGGAAAAGTGGCAGAAGGATTTTTCAGATGAATCTTCTGTTGAATTACACCACAGTCGCAAATATTGCAGGAGAACTACTGGAGCCCGCATGGATCGAGATTCACCCAGAAAACAGTGAAGTTTGGTGGCGGAAAAATCATGGTCTGGGGTTACATCCAGTATGGGGGTGTCGAGAGATCTGCAGGGTGGAAGGCAACTTCAATAGTCTAAAATACCAAGACATCTTAGCTACCTCTTATATTCCCAACCATAAAGAGGCCAAATTCTGCAGCAGGATGGTGCTCCATCGCATTCTTCCATCTCCACATCAAAGTTCCTCAAGGCTGAGAAGATCAAGATGCTCCAGGATTGGCCAGTCATCAGACATGAACATCATTGAGCATATGTGGGGTAGGATGAAAGAGGAAGCATGGAAGACCAAACCAAAGAATATTGATGAACTCTGGGAGGCATGCAAGACTGCTTTCTTTGCTATTCCTGATGACTTCATCAATAAATTGTATGAGTCCTTGCCAAACCGCATGGATGCAGTCCTTCAAGCTCATGGAAGTCATACAAGATATTACATTTGGATCTCACAGCACCACTACTTAATTAGCTGACATATTTCTGTATTTGCAGTAAATTTGTTCAATTTCTGTATAGGCGACAAAACTTTTGTCTTGCCAAAATTTTACCTTTCTGTCTTGATTAAATGATAAATCTTTTTTCAGTGAAACTAATTTATTTCAGTGCATTAAACATCATTTGGGAGGGTTTTAGCTTTTCATATGAGCTATTTCTAACACCAATTGATGAATTAAAAATCAGGTTAATAGCAGGTGTTTCTACAAAATAGATAAGCCACACGACTTTTGTCAGGGACTGTATAATAAAATGTAAAAAATTATAGATTAAAATTAGATTAAAATAAATGAATAAAATGTGATTAAAATAAAAAGTATGAATCTATTAAATTAACGATTAACATAAATTAATAAAAATTGGATTTAAATACACAATTAAATAATGCATTTAACAGTACATAAAAGACTTAAAGTGACTTAATAGAAACTAATGTATTCTATATTAATCTTAATCTTTATATAATATATATAATAGATATATAATATTAATCTTAGTTTTAAGGTTAAAACAACCCAATCGCTGAGTAAAAACAACCCAATCGCTGAGTAAAAACAACCCAATCGCTGAGTAAAAACAACCCAATCGCTGAGTAAAAACAACCCAATCGCTGAGTAAAAACAACCCAATCGCTGAGTAAAAACAACCCGATCGCTGAGTAAAAACAACCCGATCGCTGGGTAAAAACAACCCAATCGCTGAGTAAAAACAACCCAATCGCTGAGTAAAAACAACCCAATCGCTGAGTAAAAACAACCCAATCGCTGGGTAAAAACAATCGCTGAGTAAAAACAACCCAATCGCTGAGTAAAAACAACCCAATCGCTGAGTAAAACAACCCAATCGCTGAGTAAAAACAACCCAATCGCTGAGTAAAAACAACCCAATCGCTGGGTAAAACAACCCAATCGCTGAGTAAAACAACCCAATCGCTGAGTAAAAACAACCCAATCGCTGAGTAAAAACAATCGCTGAGTAAAAACAACCCAATCGCTGAGTAAAAACAACCCAATCGCTGAGTAAAAACAACCCAATCGCTGGGTAAAACAACCCAATCGCTGAGTAAAAACAACCCAATCGCTGGGTAAAAACAACCCAATCGCTGAGTAAAAACAACCCAATCGCTGAGTAAAACAACCCAATCGCTGAGTAAAAACAACCCAATCGCTGAGTAAAAACAACCCAATCGCTGGGATAAAACAACCCAATCGCTGGGTTTTTAACCCAAGTATTTTGTATAGTGTATGGACAAAATCCAAAAATTTTATTTTTCTTATATATATTTATGACAGGTTTGATGACACAATGATATTTTTAAGTTTATAACATCACAACTAAATGCTGTTTTTAATCGGAAAAAAGATGAATGCAAGATTATGAATAGCCTACAATTTTTAAAACATAAAACTTTTTTATGTTTTAAAAGCGAGCGATCTGCATGAAAGCGCGGCAGACGAGTGAAAAGTGTTCCTGTGAGGTTTGCTGATGAACACACAGATGGGCTTGGCTCTTTGTCCGTCAGTATGTGTGTTTGTCTGCTAATGGGACTCATGGAAGGTGCTTTAATTGCTGTGGTGTGAGTGGCCTGCGCTCGCCGGGCTCAGTAAAGAGCACTTCTCTGGAGCCTCGCTGAAAACACGATTGTTTTAGGCATGAAAAAAGAGTTGAAATATTCTGAGGACGCGTTTATCCTTTGAAGCGGCGACAATGAGAGATTCTCGATTAATAGCATTTCAAAGGGACGTCCAGATGAAGGTGATGCTTAATTCTGTGTATTATTATGATGATGATGATGATGATGATGATGATGATGTTGATGGAAAAACGCATCAGTTCTGCTAATGGCTGTCTCCGTACGCCACACGTTTTAGGGAACCTAATGTGTCGATTCAGAGAAAGGCTGCCTTTCAGATTGTAATCGAGAGCACTTCACTTTCATTTCAAAAGCTCACGGCTTCATGGAAGAAAATGCAAAATGCTTTAAATGAAGCGTGGATCGGTCTGGCATTATGACAGGTTTCCCATGGGTCCTCTCACACATCTGCACTTTCCCGCTCCGATATTAAAACACAAACGATTTCTGATTCACACGTCTCTGGACAATCTGCCTGTAAATCTGCTTTTGTCTGGTTTGGGACAGCGTAAGTGTGTATGTGATGTTTATATGGTCTCTGCTAAATTTTCACTTAAAGAGTGAAATTATGACATACATCTGGCTTAACATTATGACCAGTGAAGTGAATAGCATTGATGATCTCTTCCTCACAGCTCCTGTTAGTGGGTGGGATATATTAGGCAGCAAGTGAACATTTTGTCCTCAGAGTTGATGTGTTAGAAGCAGGAAAAATGGGCAAGCGTAAGGATTTGAGCGAGTTTGACAAGGGCCAGATTGTGATGGCTAGACGACTGGGTCAGAGCATCTCCAAAACTGCAGCTCTTGTGGGGTGTTCCCGGTCTGCAGTGGTCAGGATCTATCAAAAGTGCTCCAAGGAAGGAACAGTGGAGAACCGGCCACAGGGTCATGGGCGGCCCAGGCTCATTGATGCACGTGTGGAGCGAAGGCTGGCCCGTGTGGTCCGATCAAACAGACGAGCTACTGGAGCTCAAACTGCTCAAGAAGTTAATGCTGGTTCTGATAGAAAGGGCTCAGAATACACAGAGCATCGCAGTTTGTTGTGTATGGGCGGCATAGCCGCTGACCCTGACCCGCCGAAAGCACCAACAGTGGCACGTGAGCAACGGAGCAATGGAAGAAGGTGGCCTGGTCTGATGATCACGTGTTCTTTGAACACTAGAGCTAATCGTTCAGTGGAGTTCACTCATTCACGGCCTCTAGAGGGCAGCAGAACTCTGAACACTGGCACAAATCATTTTCTAGTATAGTCACCTTGGATATGTTACTGCTCACATATATATATATATATATATATATATATATATATATATATATATATATATATATATATATATATGATAAATTCAGCTTTGATCACAGGAATAAATGACACTTTAATATATATTCACACAAGAACAGCTGATCTACACTGGAGGAATATTACACTGATACTGGAGTTATGATCAGATAATGAACAGAAGCACTATATATTCACACAGAGAACAGCTGATCTACACTGGAGGAATATTACACTGCTTTTGTAAAAACACAGCACTGTTTTATTTGGTCAAAATAATCATACTTATAACTTGTGTTGCTAAATGGCATGCAGGTCATTTTAAAATATATTGTGAGATGGAGAAAATGCGGTATGACTGTTCCTACAAAACTAATGCTCTTTCTGATAGAAAAATGTCTTTGAGGTACAAGAGATTCAATAAATATGCCCAACCGGGTTGATCTATATATCAGTAATTCATTTACTGACGATGAAGGCGTCCAAACAGTTGCTCACCTGTCTAATAAAACACACAATATATTAAAGCCTCTTTGGTGTTTCCTCTGGAAATCGAGGGTATTGCGGATGTGACTTCACTGA
Source organism: Gobiocypris rarus (assembly GCA_023029165.1). NCBI lineage: Eukaryota > Metazoa > Chordata > Actinopteri > Cypriniformes > Gobionidae > Gobiocypris > Gobiocypris rarus. The sequence goes on from CM040910.1 coordinate 49,806,614, forward strand.
CAGCCGTTACAGCGGCTGATGGCTCTGGATTTAGACTGTGAAACATTTGGGATAATAGAAGTGCAAGTCAACATAATATATAACAATTTTGTTCTAGTGGATATTTTTATCCAAAAATCTTACAGTTTAAGTACAATAGGCTACTATGTGTGCTTTTTATTTGTGTGCTTAATGATTTTTTGATAATGAATATGGTTTGCCGTGTTACAGTCGTAACGGCGTAGACATGAGAATGGCTGCAGTGATTCTGTTTGAGCTCGACCGAATGACTACAGGATAAACCGTCCGGATGTGTGCTCCCTCAGCCCTGAGGAGAGTACATGTGAAATCAGCAGCGCTAAAATCACATTTCTTGGACATGGAAGGGGCCGATTCCTGACTGCGTCGCTTAACTGAACCTTTTCCGACGGCTCCAAGAAATCCACACAGGATTGGCTTGCCTGAGTGCCACGGTCACACCCACATCTCCGGCAGCTTAGCGATTTACATTTTAGCATAATGCCAGCCATAGAGGAGGCACAAGGCAAGGCCGATAAGTTACAAAGTGCTGCGGGGGTAAAGCTTGTAAGAGAGGTTTTGGAGCTATTTACAGTGCTTCAGAAATCCTTCAAAGATGCGCCAATCGGGGAGGAGACGTCGCACGCTTCACACACACACGGCCTCGACGTCACCAGATGCCTCTAATTCCAATATCCTCATTTTATCGCATAAAAAGCGGTCAGGCCCAGGCGGAAAATAAAAAGGAAATATAACGTTTCAGTTTTAGTGAAATACAATTAGAACCTTTGTCGCTAGTCAAAAGCCAAAGGGAAAAGTGCGCGGGAAAGGATGAAAGGCGCGTGAGAAAGAAAACGAGAAAAGGGCTTAAATGATTTCTAAGATGCAATTTAATTTTCAATATGGGACTATTAAATTTTTGAGGCACATCCACTGTCGAGATATGTTTTTGATTGTGCAATTTCACATAACAGAATGCGGGTGAAATGCAAAAATTCCAACAATGGAGGTGGGAAAGCAATGGCTTTTTCTTCTCTTATCGAAATTGCTTTCTGTAGAGTTGTTCCATTTGAAATGCATTTAATTGCAAATAAAAAAGGAGTGGAGAGAAAGCCGTGCGGCTCCTAAGCCTTTCTCATCTGTTTGGAAGCAGGGAGGGAGAGTATTCAAACGTGGATCAGGCCAGACAATAAGAAGAGCGGGCGTGCTCTGAATAGCCCAATCTCTCGTCCTCGCCGTCCCGTCAGGCCAATCCGCAGCGGCCATCGGGTGGAAGACAGGGCCTCCGGACCTCCTCCAAACACACACTAACCCTAACCTTCTCAGATCTCTGACTTTACTCTGTGCTGCTTTGCTCAGAGCTGTATGGAAGTATCACATTTGTGTTCGGATGTTTAGGGCAAATGAGGCGATTATTGACAAATAGTATAGAGCAATAAAAGAGCTTTATTTTGATGCTCTCAGTCATTCTACTAACTACAAGTAACTTTGCAACTCCATGTCAACTAGTAGTCATTAGAGTATTAGTAGTCTGTGCTTAATATCGACTAACACTTTATTTTGATGCTCTCAACAGTCATTCTACTAACTACAAGTAACTTTGCAACTACATGTCAACTAGCAGTCATTAGAGTATTAGTAGTCTGTGCTTAATATCGGCTAACACTTTATTTTGATGCTCCCAACAGTCATTCTACTAACTACAAGTAACTTTGCAACTACATGTCAACTAGTCATTAGAGTATTAGTAGACTGTGCTTAATATCGGCTAACACTTTATTTTGATGCTCTCAACAGTCATTCTACTAACTACAAGTAACTTTGCAACTACATGCCAACTAGCAGTCATTAGAGTATTAGTAGACTGTGCTTAATATCGGCTAACACTTTATTTTGATGCTCTCAACAGTCATTCTACTAACTACAAGTAACTAAATGTCAACTAGCAGTCATTAGAGTATTAGTAGACTGTGCTTAATATCGGCTAACACTTTATTTTGATGCTCTAACAGTCATTCTACTAACTACAAGTAACTACATGTCAACCTATTCTACTAACCCTAACCTAACAGTCTAGTAATACTCTAAAGAGAGTTAGTTGACATGTAGGTACTTATAGTTAATAGAATGTGTAAAGTGGGCCATCAAAATAAAGTCACATTTTTTAACAATGTATTTATCGGCTTTTCCAGAAAAACTAATTACACATTAACAACAATAAAAATAAAAATTTAAAAATAAAAAATACATATCAGAATTACAAAATTTTAAGTGAATGAATGAATAAATAAATAAATAATCAGTCTGTTCAGGAATAAATAAATAAATTAAATTGCTACAAATAAATACATATTTCAATCAATTAGTCAATCAATCAATACACTGCTCAGAAAATACAAGATCCCATATCAGCATAAGTAAATAAATAAATAAACAGCTTAGAAATCAATCAATCAATCAATCAATCAATCAATCAATCAATCAATCAATCAATCAATCAATCAATCAATCAATCAATCAATCAATCAGAGACAGATAAATAAACACATAAAACAGCTCTGAAACCAAAAGATCCCATTTCAGATCAAAATGCACCTTTTTCTCCCCATCAGTGAAATCCACTCAGATCTCTGTCTTTCTTTCAGGAGAAACGTCTCTGAGCCGCAGCTGTCGATCTGTAAGGAGACGGGCCGCAGGGCATTGTGGGTAGAACGCAGATCATCCACGCTCACGCCCTTCAAACTTTCTGTCGATTCGGGAGTTCTGTTTTCCCCAAACAAAGATTTATACATATTTATACGAGCTGAAGCGGCTGATCGACGGGAAGGTGGTCCGGAGGAAGGGAAAGAAGAGGAAGAAAAAACTGGTGGAATTGCAGAGGTAAACTTTATGTAAATGTCATAAAGTAATAGACTTGTAGTGCAAATCACACCATTTTATCTTTAATTTTGCCAAGCCGCCCCTTCCCGGCATCCTCTCGGCATCTCTACGGCACGTCCCATCTCTCCCTCCCCCAAAGTCCTCTTTCCGTGGGCTTAAAGGTGCATCGGAGATATGCATTTAAGCATATTCAGAACACGGGGCGTGAAATTAAATGTGTGACAGAGTGGGAAAAATATACAGGCGCGAGAGATGCCTTAAAAATAGTCATTTATGCAGATGGAAAAGGAGGGGAGTTGAAAATCATTTGCGACAGGATGACCCTCTCCGCGAGCTGTCTGCCTCTCACTGTTCTCGGCCCTAATCTCGCGCTGTATCTTCATTTTTCATTGAACTCGCCAGTTTGCTGCTAAGCAGCCTTGTAGATAAGGCAAAGTGCTAAAAGGAGACAACTGAAGGTGCTCAGTGGGTCCGTTTCTATTGCACTTTCACCCAAGGCAATGGGCAGAATTTAACGGATTCCTTCCAACATATGTTTTTGCCAGATAAGTAAACAGTGTGTGTCGGCAAGGAAGAAAAAAAAGCATTTGCAATTTAATGACATTACAGCTCCCAGCTTAGCCCTTCCGTGCTGCCAGGCGCCGAGCGGAGAAAAGGAAAGAGCGGAAGAATGGAACCGGGTGTCATCAGCGTGTGTGTGTGTGTGTGTGTTTTCCCTCTTCTTCCTGTCTCTCTGCTCCTCGTCGTCTCATTCTTCTCGCTACTTCATTCTCTTCCGCAGACTTTCCTGGAGCTTTGCGTCCACCGGTTTCTGGGGACCGGGAGAGAACCTTGTGGGTGTAGGTTCTGGCTCCTGAGTCGGAATTCCAACTGAACCGAATTGGCCTGCGGATTCAGATTTTACTGGAATCCAAAAACATTTAGGAACGTCATTAGTTCGTCACAACAATTAGAACTTCTTAGGTGGCCTTCGGGATAAATAGAGCGATAAAACTTGTAATGAATTATTATTTAAATTAGAATAAAAAAGATTTTGAATGTAATATAAGTAGATGGTACAGTATATATATATATGTATATACACATATGATTTAATATATATTAAATATATGATAATTAAATATATGTATATATTTATTGTTTCTTAACCAGTTATTTACATCAGAATGAAAATCTCTTATTATGTGACTTAACTTTTTCAAATAATTATTATAATATTATATAATTATAATATCATATATTGAATATATGATAATTTATATATATATATATATACACTGACGATCAGGCACAACATTATGACCTTGTCAACCCAAGTCACCTTCATGTATACAGCACTTCCACAACACCGATTGCTTCACAGTGATAATAGGAATTCATTTTGCTTTAGAAAAACAAAGCTAAAGTACGTTTTTGATTGATTCATTTCTGTTGTAAAAACAGATTTGGTATTTAATTTGGCGCCACTTAAACAACACCATCCTCAACTAAAACAGAAATCCCCCAATGCGTTCCAGACCCCATCCGCACGGCAACAGCTCCTGGTGGCCAGAGAACGAAACCATGCAATAGGTTTGAAATAGTTTTGGAAGCTATACCATCATCATCCCCGCGCAAACCCATCTGATCTGGAAATGGCCTGACCTCGGGATAAACAGAGACACTAACATTAGTGTGGATGCCATTCTTCTGATGATGTGAGTACATCAGGTGTTATGGGAAGTGTTCCCGGTTCCGGCTGACCTAGATAATGCAGCCTAATAATCATTTACTGATCTAAATAATATAAACTGATAATGTTCTGTGTGTATGCCATAGTAAAGAGATGTGTTTTTAGTCTAGATTTAAACTGACAGAGTGTGTCTGCTTCCCGAACAATGCTAGGAAGACTGTTCCAGAGTTTAGGAGCTAAATAGGAAAAGGATCGACCGCCTGCAGTTGATTTTAGATATTCTAGGTATTTTCAACTGGCCAGAGTTTAGAGACCGCAGTTGGACGTGATGGAGTATAATGTGTTAAGAGCTCGCTTAAGTACTGGGGAGATAAACCATTTAGTGCTTTATAAGTAATAAGCAAGATTTTAAAATGTATCGATGTTTAATAGGAGCCAGTGCAGTGTTGACAGAACTGGACTAATGTGATCACACTTCCTGGTTCTAGTAAGAACTCGAGCTGCTGCGTTTTGGACCAGCTGGAGTTTATTTATTAGCGAGCAGGGCAACCACCCAGTAGAGCATTACAATAATCTAGCCTTGAGCTCATGAACGCATGTATTAACTGTTCAGCATTTTGCATTGAGAGCATGTGACGTAATTTAGATATATTTTTAAGATGGTAGAATGCAGTTTTACAGATGCTAGAAACGTGGCTTTCAAATGAGAGATTGGTATCAAAGAGCACACCCAGGTTCCTCACTGACGACGAGGGCTTGACAGAGCAGCCATCGAGGGTTAGACAGTATTCTAGGGCACTACTTGTGGAGCTTTTGTCCAATTAATTTTTTTTTAAGTTTCAGGAAATTACTTCATCCAATGTTTTATATCATCTATACATTCTTTTAATCTTGTGAATTGGTTAGTTTCTTCAGGGTGTGAAGAAATATAGAGCTGAGTATCATCAGCATAACAATGAAAACTAACGCCATGCTTCCTAATGATATCTCCCAGTGGTAGCATATACAGGGTGAAGAGCAACGGTCCTAACACTGAGCCTTGCGGTACTCCATACTGAACTTGTGATCGGTGTGACATCTCTTCATTTACTGCTACAAACTGATAACGGTCAGATAAGTACGATTTAAATCATGCCAATGCAGTTCCACTAATGCCAACATAATCCTCGAGTCTATTCTGAAGAATGCTGTGATCGATAGTATCGAATGCAGCGCTAAGATCGAGGAACACTAATAGAGAGATACAACCACGATCAGATGATATTACTTGTATTGTAATATTGTGTTGGTCCCCTGACCCGTCGAGGCATGGACTCCTCTAGACCCCTGAAGGTGTGCTGTGGTATCTGGCAGCAAGATGTTAGCAGCAGATCCTTTAAGTCCTGTAATTTGCAAGGTGAGGCCTCCATGGATCGACTTGTTTGATCAGCACATCCCACATTTGTGCTTTGTGTCAGGAGCATTATCCTGCTGGAAGAGCCACAGCCACCAGGGAATACCGTTTCCATGAAAGGCTGTACATGGTCTCAGCAATGCTTAGGTAGGTGGGACGTGTCAAAGGAACATCCACATGGATGGCAGGACCCAAGGTTTCCCAGCAGAACATTGCCCAAAGCATCACCTCCGTCGCCTTCTTCCCATAGTGCATCCTGGGGCCATGTGTTCCCCAGGTAAGCCACGCACACACACCCGGCCATCCACGTGATGTAAAAGAACACGTGATCATCAGACCAGGCCACCTTCTTCCATTGCTCCGTGGTCCAGTTCTGATGCTCACGTGCCACTGTTGGTGCTTTCGGCGGGTCAGGGGTCAGCATGGGCACCCTGACTGGTCAGCGGCTATGCCGCCCATACGCAACAAACTGCGATGCTCTGTGTATTCTGAGCCCTTTCTATCAGAACCAGCATTAACTTCTTGAGCAGTTTGAGCTCCAGTAGCTCGTCTGTTTGATCGGACCACACGGGCCAGCCTTCGCTCCACACGTGCATCAATGAGCCTGGGCCGCCCATGACCCTGTGGCCGGTTCTCCACTGTTCCTTCCTTGGAGCACTTTTGATAGATCCTGACCACTGCAGACCGGGAACACTTCACCTGTCAGTGCTCATAATGTTATGACTGATCGGTGTATTATTAAATATAAATATATATACACACATATAGAAGAGAAAAAGAGTAAATACTAAAACATGTAATTTGACACATTTAGGGGACACTGGGCCCTTGGGGACCCGGGCGGCTCCTGATCTCAGCGCAGTGACACACACACACACGGCCCTCAGAGCCCTGCGACACACACTTATTATGGCAGGCTAATTGTGCAGGAAAGCAGATTATGGAAGTGTTAGGATGTAACTCCTTGACCGTGTGCTAATGTGATGTCAAGCTTTTTTCTGTTTTTGAGGGCGAACGGCTGCCAGCTTCATGCCAGGGCTCTCTTTGGCAGCGCCTGTAATCTGCCTTTGGTATTAGCTCAGCAAACCGGTGTGTTGGAGTGCGGATCCCTCACTAATTATTGCTACAAGAAAGACTTATATTGGCGGCGTTGATCTTTCATTAAGCGTGCTATATGGAAAGGCATTGGCAGGCGTGTTCCCCTTCCTTAAAGGATAGGTTGTCGCCCTCGGGCGTGAGGATTGGGAAAGCGTCTTACAGAGGAGGAAGGGGGCAGAAAATTTGGGTCAGGCGTGTTTGCCAAAAACAAGCGTTTCAGGACCTGCATTAGAGCAGATACTTCTCTCTCCTGCTTTATTACACACATGTGCTGCGCTGTAATCTGTGCTTCCCCTTAGGAAAGAGAAATGACAAATGAGATCTCTCTTTGCTCCCAGTGCCGCTCAAATCTTCTCCCTTTTACTGTCGGCGTTTATGTACGGATGCGCGTTTACAGCTTTTACATACTTCAGGTTTGCACACACTTCAATGCACAGAGGAACAATCAAGATTAACTATACCATATTTACATTCGTGCGTTAGCAGACGCTTTTAACAATGTCTTCAACAATACTCATATAAAATGCCAATAAAAAGATCACATGTATTTTTAATATAACATTTAACATAATTGACTAAATATAATATACATCATAACATTTGAAAATGTATTTATATATAATATATACATAATTATTAAATATAAACAGTATGAGAAAAAAGTTAACGACTTTAAATTCATAAATACTAAAAATAAAACGTATTTTGACACATTTAAATTCCATTAACTATTAAATATATTAATTAAATAAATGTATATATATTGTTTCTTTAGGGGGCAATAAAGTTATTTACATCAGAATAAAAATCTCTTATTATGTGACTTCACTTTTTAATATATATACAATCATTAAATATAAATATACACGTAAATAGGAGAATACTTGTATCACAACACACACACAGATGTCTCTAAACCCTCAGTTTTTGAGTTTATGAATAATAATATAGCTCTATTTCTTTTTTAATTGTTCTCTCTCTGATCGGGTCATTTCTCCTGTCACACACACATCAGATCTTTAATCAAATATAGATATTTCAGCACAGGAACTTAACAATACTTGTACAATGTATAAATAGGCTGATTTCCCTGCGTGTGTATCCCGTATATCGCACCTGAGCTTGTGTTCATAAAGTCTCTCTCTCCGCAGCTCTTCCGGATCCACCTGCCTGTCACCTCTGATTGGAAATCAAATTAGATGTGCAGAGATTCAATAGCTAAACATGAGCGTTTGAACATTTATTTATCCTGCATCAAACTGCATTTGTTAAACTAATATCAGGAGGAGTGTTCAGAGTGACACGGCAGCGCAATGAGTCTGACATTACCAGCCTAATGACTGGTGTTTACACGCTGTCCTACATACATGAAGCCTCACGGCACACGGATGCTTCCCAACACGCTCCTCACGGCACGCCGATGCTTCCCAGCTCATTTCATCCTAATGATCCAGTTTAAGGCAGAATGCGTGTCGTTCTGAATGCATGGCTGCGGTGGAAAGGTCTGAAGGTTATTCCAGGTTTCAAACACACTCGTGGGTTAGAGAAGAGTTTATGAAGATCAATACACACAACGGCATTCTGGTGTGTGACGGGGGAACTTTCCGGGAAAGTTTTCACTCTTGACATATTGACGGGCGATGTGTCGAGAAGACAACGTGGAAAAAAGAGCAAACAAGTTTTGCAATTCATGAGCAGCCCATGACATCCAGCGTCTCTCATTGTGAAATACATCGAGAAGATTCAAATTAGTGATCGTCATATTCATAGTGTGTCATAAATAACACTGAGCGGTGATGGCTCTGGTATTTCTGCGATGATGAATGTGTATTCTGTAAGAAGGAGCGCTCCTGATAGGTGACGTGTGATATTAGAGGCTCGGTTTGTTCCAGTTCTGCACCTTTAGTGTGTGCTTTCGGACGCTGTAGCAAACTGCAAGAAAAGTGCATTTATGTGAGTGTTTAAAATATTGTTGTGGTTGTTGTTTTGTCACAAAGGTTCAGTCGTGGGGCTCTGCAGCAGAAAAAGAACCTAGAATAGAACTGAAGATATATGATAGGATAGAATCAAATAGAATATAATAATAGAATACGATAGAATAGAATAGAATTTAATAGAATATAATTGAAGAATATGATAGGATAGGATAGAATCAAATCAAATAATATAATATAATAGAACAGAATATATTCGAATAGAATCAAATAGAATAGAAAATTATAATATGATATAATATAATTTAATAGAATTGAAGATATAGGATTGGATAGAATCAAATCAAATAATATAATAAAATAGAACAGAATACAATAGAATACAATCATATTGAATAGAATATTATAATATGATAGAATAGAATTGACTAGAATAGAATAGAATTGAAGATATATGATATAAACCAATCAAATTGAAGAATAGAGCAGAATCAAATATAATATAATAATATAATACGATAGAATAGAATAGATAAAGATATGCTCTGATAGAATCGAAAAAATAGGATATGATATGATGAAATCATAAAATAGAAGAATATGACAACAGAATAGAATAAAATACTATAGAAGAGAATAATAGAATATAATTTAATAGAATAGGATAGAACGGAATAGAAGAGAAGAATATGATATGCTCTGATAGAATAGAAAAAATTGTATATGATATGATGATATGATAAAATATAGAAGAATATGATTCATTCATTCATTCATTTATCATTTATTCCAGGCAATGGCACAAAAGTACAAGGTAGACAAATTATAATTTAAGTCATATAGTGCAAGGAAAACAAAAAAAACAAACAAAAACAGAATATAAAGTGTTCAAATATGACTATCGAATTCTGCCTGAAAGGGAGTGGAAGAAGACTACTTATTTAATCCCACCCCAGTTAAACATTTAGTGATTAATAATGAATGCTTCATTGTTATATTTATCACGGATTACTTACAAATGTTATATCATGGTGGCGTTACCACAAGTAACAAGTAATTTTTTATAACAACAATTTATACTAACAATGTAATCGGAATAAGCAATAGCAACAATAGTAATGGACAATATACCAACGATGGTGAAGGACAATATACCAACGCTGGTAAGAAAACACCGAGCACATGATAACACTATGAGACAGAGTACAACATCACTTTAACTATAATGTAATATAAATAAAATAAAATAAAATGCCACAATTTTAATGGGAAATATACCAACGATGGTAATGGACATATACCAATGATGGTAAGGAAACACTGAGCACATGTTCACACTATGAGACAGGATACAACAGCAATTTACATTAAAGACCCTCATCTCTATATTTTAACCAGATCCAATGTTTATATAACAGTTTAAATTGATGAATAGTTCGGCATTGCTTTTGTCGCAAGTCCAATTTGTTCCAGAGTTTCACTCCACAAACAGATACACAATAATATTTCCTAGTGGTTTGGGCTCTCGGTAAAGAAAAATTTCCAAAACCTCTTAAGTTATGAGCTCGCACAGGAGTTTTAAAAAAACGTTGTAAATTAGGGGGTAATAATTTGTTAAATGCTTTATATAAGAGTATATGATAGATATGATATAGATATGATAGAAATGAATAGAACAGAACGGAATAGAATAAAATATGATAGAATAGAAGAATATGATATATGATAGAATACACTGTAAACCCAATAAATTGGCAAAACTCAGAAAGATTGAGGTGATCAGTTTCATCACATGTTTAAGTTTAAAATGTAAAGTTTGAGTAAGCAGAACTTGCAGATTTTTATTGTGTACTCTTACATTTTAATTGCTCTGAACTTCAAATATTTGAGTAAACTCTCTGTTGTCTAAATGAAAAGAAACAAGTTCATGAAATTTAAAACAATGAAATAATTCAGATTCTGAAAATGTGTCAGTTTGAGAACTCAAAAGAAAGAGAAAATGGTAAATACTCATAAAAGAGACTCGTTTGTGTTATTTGAGTCGGCTGAACTCAGACCAGTTCATTACTGTGAGCGTCCGGGGTACAGAGTGGAATAAAATGGATAGAATAGTATTATTTATGATAGAATAGAATCATGCGACACACTTTAGATGTGACTATGTTCAGCTTTGAGTGCTGAAATATAGATTATGATATTCTATATTCTCTGGCGGAGGGTTTCTCACATTAGCATTAAGGAGCGCCGCGGGGCGAATCCATACGTCTGTAAACCATCCCATGTGGAATCCGTGCTGAAATAATCCTGTTGAAATATGAATAAACGGAAGCCGTACAAATTGAAGTCAGTGAGGATTTTTTTGAACCAACAATAATAATCAGCGTTATTATTATTATTATGAAGGCTTGCAGGAGTCCTGTGGGAGTTTGGGATGCGGTGCTCCTCATTACGGATGTAATCTGCAGCGAGGGAATAATCAGCCGTGTGTAGGCACTTATCAGCCGTCTCTCTTCCTGACTGCTCCTCCGGCTAAACTTCTCCACATTCAGGATTTTATATTTCTCACTGATAGCCTCAGAACCAGAGGATTTAATGCCATCTCCGCCAGCAGAACAGAACACACATCAGCTGATGGGATATTTCCCTGTTTTTCCCACATCTGACATGTTTAATATGCACACACGTGAAAAGATGCTTTTCAAAAAGCCCATATTGTGTAAATAATCCCAAACAAAATATAGGACGCACTGCAAATATATTAAGCGTTTATTTCAGATTATTTCCTCCTCCTTAGAAGAACACTGTCAGTGATAGAAATATTTCAAATAAAGATTCAAATAAAGACATTTCAGCTGTGGTTTGAAGAGCCGTCACTGTAAACCCGATACGCCGGCCAAACTAAAAAAAAAAACATTTAAGTTAAGAAATGTAAAGTTTAAGTAAGCAGAATTTACAGATTTTTATTTTGTATTCATGCATTTTAATTCCTCTGAACTTATATTTGTGTAAGCTCATACATTTAACTTAAAGGCGCAGTGTGTAATTATTCAGCACAGGGGCGTGTCTTGACTCGTGAGTGGGCGGAGCTTTTATTCTGCCACAGGCGCTTCCGCTTCTTCGCTCATGTGTGTGTGTGTGTAGCATGGCTGTTTGATCATATCACACACATGTGAGTGTGTTAAAGTGATGTTATAATGCTACTATGAGACACTTGTTCACACTGCAGTGAGCGAGATCATATTAGGCAGTAAAACATGTAAATCAAGAACAGCAGATTTACACAATCAGACTAACTGTGTTGAGCTGGAGAACAATGATGAGTTTCTGTCCATCAATGATCCAAACAGTGTCTCATAAACACAGCAGATATTAAAGCGCCGCTGGTGTTGCCATGGTTACTGCACAATAACACCGGATGATGTCACTGACGCACACACACACACGCGCCTGTCCTGGGGAAAATTGAGGATTTTTATGGATTTAAACATCCTTGGAAACATTTGGGAAAATGTACACAACTCAACACAATATGTAACACTGATCTAGTGGCTTTGGGAAACCCCAAAAAAAATTAAATATTGTGCCTTTAAGATTATCATGTAATCTAATTTTTTTTTAATTATCTAGCTTTAACTGGCTAATTCAATAAATGCTGCTAATTATTAAATTGATAGCATTAGCATAGCATAGCACCTATAATATAACACATTGATCATAAATCTGTTGTCTAAGCTCCCGCTCTTCGTCACATGATGGAAACCAAACCCATCATAACAGAAACTCTTCTAAACTAGCAAAACAAAACACTAAACACCACCAAATCTCCACCTTAACATTAATCTTGCACTAAAACACATTATATAACACTCAATCTGAGCATTTCCTCTCCCTTTTGAGTGTCGTGGCAAAGCATGCTGGGAAATATTAATCCCAGTCCAGTTTCAGTTAAATTTAAGTTTGTCCAAATGAAAAGAAACAAGTTCATGAAACTCAAAACAGTGAAATAATTCAGATTCTGAAAATGTGTCAGTTTTGAGAACTCAAAAGAAGAGAAAGTTCTAAATACTCATAAAAGAGACTCGTTTGTGTTATTTGAGTCGGCTGAACTCAGACCAGTTCATTACTGTGAGCGTCCGGGGTACAGGCCGATGAGCTCAAACGCTTCAGAAAACATCATGGGATCATTTCATACATTTGGTTTTAATTCATTAATTTTAGATTGTCTGAATTGGACCTCTGGCGTGTGTGCATGAATCAGTGCGGACTCGTTTGAGACGCTCTCTGTGGAGTTTAGGATTGTTTTCCCTGCTGTTATGATCCGGTGTTTGGATGTGTTGCTGTTATGATCCGGTGTTTGGATGTGTTGCTGTTATGATCCGGTGTTTGGATGTGTTGCTGTTATGATCCGGTGTTTGGATGTGTTGCTGTTATGATCCGGTGTTTGGATGTGTTGCTGTTATGATCCGGTGTTTGGATGTGTTGCTGTTATGATCCGTGTTTGGATGTGTTGCTGTTATGATCCGGTGTTTGGATGTGTTGCTGTTATGATCCGGGTTTGGATGTGTTGCTGTTATGATCCGGTGTTTGGATGTGTTGCTGTTATGATCCGGTGTTTGGATGTGTTGCTGTTATGATCCGGTGTTTGGATGTGTTGCTGTTATGATCCGGTGTTTGGATGTGTTGCTGTTGGATATCTATTCGGAGAGGCATATCTATTCAAAAGCCATTCAGTTCACTCCTTTCTTGGCCTGTAAACGCATTCATCAATTGTTCTGCTTTGTAGATGTCTTTCTAATGCTAATCTGCCGTGTTAAATATCTTTTGTTCCCCTTTCACCGTTTGTCATTCAGTTTATCCAGTTTTGGTCACCCATGTTATTTATTTATGGCTGGCTCCATTCATGCGCTCATGTATTTTTATTATGTTGTTTCACTGTCATCCAGTGTCAACTCAGTCTATTCAGTGAGGGCTACTTGAAGGACTCGCAGGGACAAAGCGTGTACACATTGCAGCGCTATTCACCCGGCCAGCTGGATTGCCTGAAAAAAGGGGAAAGGAAAAAACCTTGTGAAAAGAAATCCTGGACAATGAACACAGAAGAAGTGCACAATGCTAACAGTTTTCCAAATACCACTGATTGCTTTAAGCACAATGAGAGAAAGCAGGCGCTGCTGAGCTCCACTTCAACAAACAACAGGCGCACAAAGGCCTCCCAACTCCGGGTTTGTTCCCAGACAAAACCTCCTCGACTGTCTAAACGCTCCGACTGAAGGGAGACAAAGTTCTTTCAGTTAGTGCCCCCTCTTTTCCTCCGAGGGAGAAAAGGGAGAAGAGGGAAAAAAGGGAAACGGGGCTGGTAATGTGCGCTCTTTTGAGGAGCCGGCGACCTTCTCCGGCGAGGCTTGTCTGGGAGAAAGCTTTTCTCAGGATGATTCGATTCAGTGGAAGGAATAAAGCGCACGTTTCCACAGTGTGAAGGTACACACACACAGACTCCAGATATAATGCCCAGAGCGCTTAATAAACTCAAACTGATTTTACAGAATGATGTGTTTTGCTGAAGTGTTTCTTCTTTAATGCTAATGTGACCTTTGACACCCCAGACTGAATGAAGCTTGAGCTAAACTGGTATTCTCTGATTGTGTTCTTAAATGCAACCGCTGACTGTAATCCATCCCTTTCTATCAAAGAGAGTCATATTTTATTACCAAACTTAAATTAACCGAGAATGTGAGCAAATTGAACAAATGTTGGTTTGCATAATAAATGCTTTGCAAACGCATATGAATATTGTCCTGCCTGAATCTGGTGTGAATGGATATGGCGCTGATGATGATCTGATGATGTGTCCGGTTCATGTCGAGTGAAAGAGGGGTCAGTTCTGGAGCCAGGCCGGAAGTTCCGTGGAGAGCTGCGATCGCGCGGTACAATAGAGAATAAAGGGTTCAATTAACCGTGGCGGAGGTAATTATCCCTGGACAGTCCAAATGAGTTTTGCATAATTGGCCCGAGCCATATGAATTAACTTCTTAATGTAATCTGAGAGGGTTTACAGCGAGGACGAGCTCATCGGGAAGAAAACGAGCACGGCTTCTTTTCTGTTTTTTTTTTTTTTTTTTTGAAGAATATGTTTGAGAACTAATGATTAATATAATTATATAAAACACACTGCATGTTTAATTGGGCTTTGCCTACGTGTCTGCTCTGTTTAAAAGCAGCGAAACTCCGCTTTATCTCCCTGTTCGTGATTTGAGTTGAGATAAATCAGGATTTTGGCTCTTGATTACAAAGACTTGCTTTACAATTCCGAGTAATTCTATTCAAAGCCCGAACAAAAGCGTCCTTTCGAGGAAACTTTACACTTCACCTGCTCCGGAGGCATTCAGAGACACATCTTGTGCAAGAACTACAGAGCAATTTCCTTTTTCCCGCATAGGCTTTATTATATCCCACTTCCTCAGTGGCATTTTAAGTACATATAAGTGGAATTATGCAAAACATATATAACATACAATTTCACTTCGAGTTAGTAAAAAACCGGACTGACTTCTGTTCGTGAATGATCTGTCTCGGGCATGTTATTAATATTTCACGTGTTTCTCTTCATTAAATGACACTTATAAGTGCTCGTGGTCTCCGTTGTGCAAATGTCAAAGGGACACGGCGATACTGGACAATAAATATTACAAACATCCATGGAAATAGTAGATTCCGGCATTTAGAGCACGAACTGGATATGGTTTAATAAAACTGTACACATTTACAGACTGAATGAAAAAGAAACGGTTGAGTTTGAGAATAAAACAGCATTTCCCCTTCCGATAAAGCCGAGCGATGTCCAGTCAACAGGTGGGCCGTGTGTCCACAGTTATTCACATTCATGAGGGCCGCACACTGCCGTGTGTCTCCGGCTTCCAGAGTTACCTTATCATCATGACACACACACACACACACACACACACACACACGCGTTCAGCTTTGTGCATGCTCCACGTGTCATTTATTTCACATTTAAAAACTCGTTTCCTCTCCAGTCCAGAGTCTCATAAGGCCGCGGCGTACGCGGGATACGGCTCCAGCGGGGGTTTGCCCATTCCCGGTAGCAGAATGTATGCGAGGGGGGGCTGGAGCCCCGCCGACGGCCACGCCGCGCAGCTGCACGGGATCATGTAGCCCGGGTTACCCGGTGACGGGTGCGAGTGCGTGTGGGAATGAGCCCCGGAGAAAGCCGTCGCTGTCGGGTAACCCAGCGGTGAGGTGTAGGGGAACGACGGAGGGGAAAGTTCGGTCATTTTGGAGCCCAGGTCAAAAAACGAGTAGGGGTTGGCAGACATGGAGGGGTTGAAGAACACCCTGGCCGCCGCTGCCGCCGCCGCCGCTGCCTTGTCCGGTCCCATCAGAGACTCGCTCAGCGGCACGCCGCCCACCTTCAGCGCCTCGTGCTCTCCCAGGTTATACGCCATCGGGAACGCGAACTTGTCTTTCTTCATCAGGGTCTTGGGCTTTCTCCTGGGTCTGTATTTGTAGTCGGGGTGCTCCTTCATGTGCATCGCCCGCAGTCGCTTCGCCTCGTCGATGAACGGCCGCTTCTCGGACTCCGACAGAAGTTTCCACTCCGCTCCGAGTCGCTTGCTGATCTCGGAATTGTGCATCTTCGGGTTCTCCTGGGCCATTTTCCGCCGCTGCGCGCGGGACCACACCATGAACGCGTTCATGGGACGCTTAACGTGATCCATGGGCTTGGACATGGTCAGAACACCTGGGCAGGTAGAAGTCCTCTGGCCGAGCTGCAGATTATACTTTATCAGCGAAGCTGGTCAAAATCACGCGATGTCACGAAGCAAGTCTTCAGTGCGTCATTCTGCCTCAAACAAGTCCAAGTCAAGTGTAATTCTGCGGTAACTTTCACGAAAGCAATGTTCTCAGATGCATCGTTAGAAGTAAATCCCGTGAAAGTGGCGGGTGAACTCCTTAGCTGTGTGTTTTCCTCTCGACCATGGTGAAGTGACCGCCGCTGGAAACTTAACTCAAGTGATTGTCCGCCGAGAGTTGCAACATGTGAAGTCATGAGCGCACGGGCAGGTACTGAGCGCGCCTTCTGCGCATGCGCACTGCATCCGTCAGCCCTCGAGCGCTCCGAAATCCCACCCAGCGCGAGGACGAGAGTGTGATCAACTCACGAAAAGCAATCCAGCAGTGTGTGTGTGTGTGTGTGAGTGTGTGTGTGTGTGTGTGAGTGTGTGTGAGTGTGTGTGTGTGTGTGTGTGGGCATGTTTTTGTGAAATATCAGGACACAAATGTGTGTGTGTGTGTGTGTGTGTGTGTGTGTGTGTTACAAAAGAGTGTGTGTGTGTGTGTGTGTGTGTGAAATATGAGGACGTGTGTGTGTGTGTGTTGCTTATAAATCACACAGGATGTGTGTGTGTGTGTGTGTGTGTGTGTGTGTGGTAGTGTGTGTGTGTGTGTGTGTGTGTGTGTGTGTGTGTGTGTGTGTGTGTGTGTGTGTGAGTGTGTGTGTGTGTGTGTGTGTGTGTGTGTGTGTGTGTGTGTGTGTGTGTGTGTGTGTGTGTGATGGGTAGGTTTAGGGGCAGTGTAGGGGATAGAAAATACGGTTTGTACAGTATAAAATGCATTACGCCTATGGAATGTCCCACATTTCACAAAAACAAACATGTGTGTGTGTGTGTGTGTGTGTGTGTGAGTGTGTGTGAGTGTGTGTGTGTGTGTGTGAGTGTGTGTGTGTGTGTGTGTGTGTGTGTGTGTGTGTGTGTGTGTGTGTGTGTGTGCGCTTTTAATGGCCAGTGACTGACGACTTTTTTAAATTAGGACAGATTTTAGTGAGGTCGGACTGCAAATGCTTGTACGTTTTTTTATATGTATATGGTAGGCTTTTTTTATTGCATTCATTATTACATATTATTATTTATTTAGTATTTTAGAATGTATTTCTTTTAAATAGGCTAATATAATTATTATATGTTGTCAATGTTCCGTCCAGTGCTGATCCTATCAAACAGCGCCGGACTGTTGCTATGGTTACCCTCTCAGGTGAACGCGATTATTTACTGTAACTATTTGCTTTTTGACTCATTTGCATTTTAATGGTTTAATATTGGAATAACAGCGTAATAAGACACTTTTTAAACTATGCACGATGCGCGAAATTCGTACAGAATTAAATTGATGAAAAAAAAGTGTAATATAGCCGACTCTGTTATAAAAAATAAATAATAATGATTAGCAAAATTACATCTCAAAAGTGCACGCACGGTGCAAACGAAAGGAAGTGTTGTTTAATTGATCTGAGTATTTCCAGAGAAACATCAGGTGTGTATCGCACTTCAAAGGGTTTTCCGTGACCCGAACAGGAGCTCGGGAATATTTCCCGGTGTAATTACAGATTTATGGCGTACGGTGTGTTTAAGGGACTCTGCTCCTCACTGTTGGTCCCTGTCATTAAAACCGCGGCGTTTAACGAGTGGGGAAATCATTTAAAAAGGGTCTCAGAAACTGAGTTTGCAATTAAACTCGTTTCCTCTTAATATTATTGAGCAATACGGAACAGGATTTTTAAACATATTAAATATTATCAGCCAAATCGAAAGTCAAGCGTTAATTCATTGACAGAGGTCGCACATCCAGTCTGATGATCAGAGATGATGCAGATTAATTCGTGCAGATATGAGGAATATTCCTGCACATTTCCTCTGATTAAAGTCCTCTGGGAAAGACTAACCGAGCGGGGCTTGACATCTATTGTTCGCCATAAGCCTCCATTATTCGGACAAACGTGGCTTCCGAAATTTAATTACGCCTATCGAATGAGATTAATGTTGCACTGTTATGGCCCTAATATGCATGTGTTTTGTTGGAGTCCAGATGAGGTGAAGTGATGACGAGTGTCCGGCCAGATGATTGACAGCTCACACACTGTCCACCTCGATCTCTTCCCCGCTTGATTTTCACAAAAACAACAAAAACCTTAATCAACCTATAGCATCGCAGACCCGGATGTCAGGCAACATCTTCATGCATATGTTTTTAGTTCGTGCGCAAAGAATAATAATAATAATAATAATGATAAACGAAAAATAAACGGTGTACAAATTGTTATTAATTATACTTTATTTTACAGTGTCCGTTACATACTTACCATTGTAAATCATGCATAATTACATGCAACTAACCCTCAACCAAACCCAAATCCTATAGTAGTTTATTAATATCACAATATATAATTACACTGTAATAATAACACCCTAAAATAAAGTGTAACCTTACTGAATTATATGCTTCTCAACAGAGGATGCACATGTGTTTATTTACAAATTACATTTGTGACCTGGAGCACACAGCCAGTCATATGAGATGCAAAAACAACTAAATATCGAGAAAATCTCCTTTAAAGTTGTGCACATGAAGTCCTGAGCAATGCATATTACTACTAATAATACATTTATGATATATTTACGGCAGGACATTTACAGAATCGTGGAACATGATCTTAATATCCTGATGATTTCTGGCATGAATGTATAATTGCCCCAGATCTCCCGTGAGACGCAGGACTGCTGTTGGGCTCCGGGGGCTCAGGTTGTAAATGATTTAAATTCTCATTTTTATCTCTGTTTATTGTATGAATAACACACTGTGATGTCAGTAGAGGAATGTGATAATTGTGAAGCTTGAGGAGTTAGTCAGGAAGCCTTTGACACGAGGAGATGAGGGTGTGTGTCTCTAGGAGTTCAGCTCTTTGTCTCTCATGAGCTCTTCAGACTCGATCGGCTCTCTCTGATGAAACACTCGTCATTAGGAGCCGGAGAATGTGTTTACTGCGGCCCTTCCTTCCTCCACACAAACTGAGATTTTAACTGCATGGCCTAAATGAGCCAACAGATCCACTTCATCGAAACAACATGATCTAATCAGGCAAACAACCTTTATTATCATTGTGTTTTGGGCGATCCTTGCCTTTCCTTTTTTAGGTCTATTAAAGTCAGTGTTCAAATGTGTTTTACCTGTATTTTGAATTATGCTAATAGAAACCACACTGTAAAATTCAACAGTGATTCTGACTAACACGTTTGAGTTAACTTCACTTCATGTCTTTACTGTACACATCTATTAATCTGCACTATTCACACACTAACCCTTGTTTAGAAACCCCAGTTGAGATGAATCCGCTCACCATTATGGAGATCAGTGTTCCCTCGGATCAGTCATATTATTGTGATTCTCTTCCTATCGATGCAGCGATGCAACAGGAAATC
The DNA here is from genome assembly GCA_023029165.1 of Gobiocypris rarus. Lineage (NCBI taxonomy): Eukaryota > Metazoa > Chordata > Actinopteri > Cypriniformes > Gobionidae > Gobiocypris > Gobiocypris rarus. The sequence goes on from CM040910.1 coordinate 49,826,858, forward strand.
ACAGTGATTTGGTTTCAAATGAAGAGAAGTAATAAATGGGTTTATTTTAAAAGTGGATCTAGCTTCTGACTGAATAATCAACTATAGCAATGATTTAGTCAGAAATGATTTCACCTTTTAAAAGGTAATACAGCACATGTCTTATAATGATCACTTAAACACCCTGTGAAACGTTTAATTGGGTTGATATAATCTCTCTATATTTGTGTATCTTGAGTCACACACACACACACACACACTTCAACATTCAGCATCAAAACAACAACGGTAGCTTTACTAAGTCAAGAGTAAATCTAAAGCAAATGATCAATTATCGTTATTATTTTAGTTACTAGAGCTCTTGTGTAAGTGAACTTTACTAACTAAGCATTTGTAGCACAACATACGGTTCATATTTCACTTGACTTGGTTTAAGGCAATCGGTTTGCGTGTTTTTTTAAGTCTAACTAATTACATTTTTTTGTGCAATATTGTCCTGGCAATAATTTTATATCATTTCCATTATTTATTTTTTTTACAGATGTTTAGGCTGCGATGCCACTCCAGTGAGGGTTAAAGAGAAGGTTTGGCAGACATTACACCGTAAACCCAGTAAGTTGGCAAAACTAAAAAAATGTAGGTAATCAGTTACATTCATTTTTTTAAGTTAAGAAAATGTAAAATTTAAGTAAGCAGAACTTGCAGATTTTTATTTTGTAATCATACATTTTAATTGCTCTGAACTTCAAATAATTGAGTAAGCTCATACACACTCAAAAACATTACTTGTTGAATTTACTTTAAAAAAAGATGTGTGAAGTGGTTGCATGCAACTATACTGAGCAATCTTACAAATATTTTAGTCATATGAACAAAAGAAATTCAAGTAAAGCTGACAAAATGTCTTTGAGTAATACAAACCATTTGAATTTGTCACTTTTACATGATATTTATATGTACAGTTTACTTAATAATACATTTATAAAAGTTTATTATGTAAGGTGAACACACTTATCCATTTAATTTACCTTTAAAACTGAATGAATGTGTGTATAAGTGCCCACAGCCCAAACACAGGCACTCTTCTGCATAACGCTAACCACAAAATTACAGAAACTCATCTAAATGTCCAACATAACTGAACATTGCACTAACGTACACTAACATCTTTCCCTGTACTGAAAAACACATGAAATATCCATAATCCCTAAATTTACTCTCCTAACGCAGTCCCTTGCAAAGCATGCTGGGAACTACAGATCCACTGCCCAGTTAGTTATGTCAGCACAAATATTTCATGTAGTTTTAACACAAATTAATTAAGTAAACTTTAGTTTTAAATATATTAGGTTGATTGAACACAATTAAATTAAGTTGAAACAAAACTAGATGTTTAAGTAAAGTGGACAGCATTTAAATGTGTCATATCTATGAAGGACCTGAATTTTTTTTTGAGTGCATACATTTAAATGTTAGTGGAAACTTTATAGCTGTAACTGGCTAATTCAATAAATGCCACACAATGCACTGCATAGCATTAGCATAGTATTAAACATTGATCATAAATCTGTTGTCTAAGCTCCCGCTCTTCGTCACATGATGGAAACCAAACCCATCATAACAGAAACTCTTCTAAACTAGCAAAACAAAACACTAAACACCACCAAATCTCCACCTTAACATTAATCTTGCACTAAAACACATTATATAACACTCAATCTGAGCATTTCCTCTCCCTTTTGAGTGTCATGGCAAAGCATGCTGGGAAATATTAATCCCAGTCCAGTTTCAGTTAAATTTAAGTTTGTCCAAATGAAAAGAAACAAGTTCATGAAACTCAAAACAGTGAAATAATTCAGATTCTGAAAATGTGTCCGTTTTGAGAACTCAAAAGAAAGAGAAAGTTGTAAATACTCATAAAAGAAACTCGTTTGTGTTATTTGAGTCGGCTGAACTCAGACCAGTTCATTACTGTGAGCGTCCGGGGTACAGTGAACTTAAGGCATAAAATAGCAACAGCTTTAAATGATAAATAATGCCACTTGATATTTACACGAAAGTTAATTTTGGCAATTATGAACTAAAGAACAATAGTGAAAGAAAGTTAATATGTGACTATTTCAGAAAAATTGGGCTGAATAATTATAGTCATGGGTTTTAAAAATTATGCAGAAGTTGGCCCTATTTCCAGCCCACACGTTTATAATCACATGTGCGAAGAGATTTAAAGCACAGCTGACGGGCGTGTGGACTGTCACGGCTGCTTTCCTCAGGCTTGTGTTTGGAGCACTGAATAAACATATATTTATCAAACATATCCATATCCAACATGTCCTTAATCAGGGGAAATATGACACAAGGTGTCCTGGGCCTCTGCAGTCTCTGTAACAGTAATGAACTGGTTTGAGTTCAGCCGACTCAAATTAAACAAACGAGTTTCTTCAAACTTAAATTTAGCTGTTATGTGTTTTCTGCAAGATTAATAATATAAAGGTGGAGATTTAGTGATTGAATTGAATTATTTTTGAATTAGCCAGTTAAAGAGGCCAAGTTTCCACTACCCAAAATATTTAATTTGAGATTACATGATATTTTATAGTTAAATGTATGAATGAGCTTACTCAAATATTTGAAGTTCAATACAGTACACAATAAAAATCTGCAAGTTCTGCTTACTTAAACTTTACATTTCTTAACTTAAACGTGATGAAACTGATTATCTAATTTTTTTTTTAGTTTTGCCAATTTATTGGGTTTACAGTGTATTCTATCATATATCATATTCTTCTATTCTATCATATTTTATTCTATTCTGTTCTGTTCTATTCATTTCTATCATATTCTTCTATCCTATCAGAGCATATCATATTATTCTCTTCTATTCTGTTCTGTTCTATCCTATTCTATTCAATTTGATTCTATCATATATCATATTTTATTCTATTCTATAGTATTATGTTATTGTATTTTATTTGATTCTATTCTATTCTATCGTATTTTATTATATTATTTGATTCTATTATTGTGTTCTATTTTATTCTGTTATATTATATTCTATTCTTTAGTATTATGTTATTGTATTCTATTTGATTATATTCTATTCAGTTTGATTCTATCATATCATATATCATATTCTATTCTATTTTATTCTATTCTATTGTATTATATTTTTTTCTGTTCTATCGTATTACATTATTGTATTGTATTCAATTCTATTCAGTTCTATTCTAGGTTCTTTTTCTGCTGCAGAGCCCCACGACTGAACTTTTGTGACAAAACAACAACCACAACAATATTTTAAACACTCACATAAATGCACTTTACGAGGACAAAATAAAAATATGCAGGTTCTGCTTACTTAAACTTTGAATTTGTTAAGTCTGAGTTTTGCCAACATTCACAGCGTCGTCCTCTCAGACGAAACAGACGGCAGGACTGATGTAGAGCGAGAGAACGAGAGGTCTGACAGCATCTGTTCCTCCAGGCTAGCGTTTACATGCGACCTTCTGAGCCGTTTGACAAATCAAATTCCCCAAGAGCTACATGTTTAAGCACAGAGTAAACTGGGGTATTCATCCTTCGTGTCCCCACAGGCATTGTGATGACTTTGTGATGATACACTATTTTGAAGCGTTCAGCTCTTCCAGCTTATCACCGCTGCATCACAGCCCGGTCCAAACAGAGAGTTGTAATTACCCAGACTGCCTCCTCTATCAGCAGCATCATCAACATGAGAGAGAGAGAGAGAGAGAGAGAGAGAGAGAGAGAGAGGAGAGAGAGAGAGAGAGAGAGAGAGAGAGAGAGAGAGAGAGAGAGAGAGAGAGAGAGAGAGAGAGAGAGAGAGAGAGAGAGAGAGAGAGAGAGAGAGAGAGAGAGAGAGAGAGAGAGAGAGAGAGAGAGAGAGAGAGAGAGAGAGAGAGAGAGAGAGAGAGAGAGAGAGAGAGAGAGAGAGAGAGAGAGAGAGAGAGAGAGAGAGAGAGAGAGAGAGAGAGAGAGAGAGAGAGAGAGAGAGAGAGAGAGAGAGAGAGAGAGAGAGAGAGAGAGAGAGAGAGAGAGAGAGAGAGAGAGAGAGAGAGAGAGAGAGAGAGAGAGAGACAGAGAGAGAGAGAGAGAGAGAGAGAGAGAGAGAGAGAGAGAGAGAGAGAGAGAGAGAGAGAGAGAGAGAGAGAGAGAGAGAGAGAATTGAATTTGAAAACACATTTTATTACAATCAAGAATAAAACATTATTTCATTACAACATTCTACATTTAGAAAAATAAAAACTTATACATACATATTACCCACACTCTTTATACTGCCATTCATAAATCACATCATAAAAAAACCTTTACTGCAACCAAAAAGCAAATATTAATATCCCTTCATGAACAGAACATAATACTTCTCCACTACACCATTTCATTTCAAACGATGTCAAATCGTTCATGGCTTTAAAAAAATTAAAATCTGTAATTATTCTTGACTTGATTACATTGGAAAAGACAATCAAGACATCATGTCCAGAAATGTTTTCAATCTTATTCTTCCTGCTCACATAAATTGCAATTTTTGCTTGGCCCAAGACAAAATTTATCAGCTGGCACACTGAAGCCTTTCTTTTTACATATTTAAAACCACAAATAAACACTTGCATAGAAAATTCTTCATTAACTTCCTTAAAAAAGGACTCTACAACAAAAAATAATGGTCTCAATCTTTCACAATACATGAAAGCATGAAAAACGGTCTCTCTCTGAGAGCAAAAAGGACAATCAGAACTTATCTCTGGATTTATCACAGAAATAAAAGCATTCACAGCTACAACCCCGTGTAAGATTCTCCATTGCATGTCACCCGCTCTCTTAGGTAACGGTGGCTTATATAGTGCTCTCCATTGTGGTCTAAGATCACTACTAAACCCAATGACACTACTCCATGGTGTATCACTCCTGTTATGTAAAACTTTTCTGTTAAAAACTTTCACACAATTTTATACACATCCTTCATATTACAAGTATCAGCACTGAAACATACATCTTTCTTTTCCAAAAAAGGACCTTCACAATCATCCAATTTTGGTGACAATATTAAAGAAAAGAAAAGGTCATCCTCCTTTGGTGTTATGACCCCTCTACAAAAGTCTTTGATGTTTTTCAACTCCTCTTCTCCAAGAACTGATCTCCACTTCATTATAAGTTGATGAACCAGTCTTAGAGATTTGAGTCCCAACTGTTCTGCCACCTTCTCAATATTGTCCAGGTTCGATCCAGCAATATTCACTAAATGTCCCAATGTCGTAATTCCTGCTTTAATTAATAGTCCAGTGTTTGCAGGAAAAACAGAACTGTTGACTACATTTTCAAAACGTGTTCCATAGATCAGTGGTTCTTGAAGTAACCAAAACAAACTTGAAATTTGTCCAATATTAACATCAAACAGATTCCAAACTTTGAAAATATTCTTATAAAAAATTGGTGCCTTCAGTGTATTAATCCTTGAAGGGTCCATCAAAAACAGAGGTTTATCAAGACCTAGTCCTCCCAGTGTCTTCAAAATCTCACAAGCAACAACCCTCCAGTTTGAAATGGATGAACCATATAAAAGTCTGTGTATAAAACGCATTCGAAAAGCAGCAACTCTACTTTGTACATTAATAAGACCCTGTCCTCCTTCATCCTTAGATAAAAAAAGTACACTTTGGGATACCCAGTGTAACTTTTCCCAAAAGAAATCAATTAAAACCTTCTGAATATCAGAGAGTAAACACAGAGGAGGGTCTACACATGCTAACGATGCCACAAAGTAGAAGCTACAAGGTTGTTAATAATTAAAGTCGTCCCTATCGACATCTTTGGAAGCAGCCACTTCCATTTATTTAATCTTCCTTTTACCTTTTCAAAGGCATCATCCCAGTTTTTTTTTACAGTAGAGTCATCTCCCAGGAATACACCGAGATATTTAAACCCTCCCATAGACCAACTTAAGTTGTTTGGGAGCTTTGGTGCACCCTTTAACCACTGTCCAACCAAAACTGCTTCACTTTTGGCCCAATTTACATTAGCTGAAGATATTTCTTTAAAATCATTTAAAATATCAACCACTTTATAAATGTCTGTTTGGTCACTGATTAAAACCACTACATCATCAGCATAAGCTGATATTGAAACATTTTACCAGAAAAGGTAATCTTAAACCTTTAATGTTTTCTCTAATTTTACATAAAAGAGGTTCTATTGCAATAGAGTATAACATACCAGACAAAGGACAACCTTGTCGGACTCCTCTTTCCACTTTAAAAGGAGCACATAAGCCACCGTTAACCTTAAGAATACTTTCAATATCATTATATATAACCTTAATTTTTCCAATAAAATCCTTATTAAAACCAAAAGCCTCTAATGTTTTTAAAAGATATTGGTGTTCAACCCTATCGAAGGCCTTCTCCTGATCTAAAGAGATTAGGCCAACATCCATCTCCTTCGTTTTAGTCAAGTCAAAAATATCACGAATGAACGAAATATTATCAAAAATTGACCTCTCTGGGATACAATATGTTTGGTCAGTGTGAATCACCTGCTCTAAAACCCTGAAAGTCTATCAGCAAGGGCTTTAGAGAGTATCTTATAGTCACTACACAGCACTGACACTGGTCTCCAACATTTAATTTCTGTGAGGTCCCCTTTTTTTGGTAGGAGGGTAAGCACAGCTCTACGACAGCTCAAAGGCAATTTACCATTTGTAAAACTGTCATTTAAAACCTCGAGTAAGTCCACCCCACTACAGACCAGAAAGCTTTAAAAACTCGACCGGCAACCCATCAATACCTGGGGCCTTCCCAAGTGCCATACTCTGAAGTGCTTTTCCAGCTCTTCCAAACGAAGCACACCACTAAGATCCCCATTAGACTCAACAGAAACTTGAGGTAATTTTTTACAAAAGGCATTACTTACATTTTGTTCTTTTAGCTCAGTTTTATATAAATCTTTATAGAAACTAGAAACTCTTTTCCGAATTTCATTGACATCAGTCAGCATTTTCCCAGATTCAGATCGCAAAGAGTGAAAAAACCTTTTTTGACCATTCTTTTTCTCTAGGCCAAAAAAAAACTTAGATGGTACATCCATTTGGTCCACGTTTTGAAACGTGACCTAATCAAAACTCCTTGCTTTTGTTTCCAATAAATCATTTAGTTTGGATTTTTTCTCTGAAATACCCCTCATAATGGTCATTTGACCATTAGAATCTAACTGTTCTTGCATTTGTACAATTTCCATTTCTAAAACTTTCATTGATCTATCTATATTTGCAGTAATATTTTTGGTATATTGTTGACTTAACTGTTTAATTTGGGCTTTTCCATAGTCCCACCACTGCTGCAATGAGCTAAAAGTTGACTTTGAGTCTCTAAACTCCTTCCAAAAAAATTCAAAAATATCTTTAAATTCTTTATCATTTAAAAGTGCATTATTAAAGTGCCAGTATGCACTCTGTGGTTTTACACAACTCAAAAAAACAGAACATTGAACCATACAGTGGTCAGAGAAAGAAACTGGGAAAATGCAACAACTTCTAAAAACATTACTCTGATGACTATAACAATATAATCTGTCTAACCTTGCCGAAGACACAAACCTATCTCTGATATGTGTCCAGGTATATTGTCTACAATCCCAATGAAAAGTCCTCCATATATCACTAAGTTCATGTGTATTAATAAGTTGTATAAGCCTTTTACGTGACACCATGTGTGGTTCAAGGTGATTTCTGTCTATGTTTTTTTCGGTACAATTAAAATCACCACCAAGAATTAAAATATCATCATTAGAACACTTTTGTAAAGCCAAACATAAGGAGTCTAAAAAAACTATTCTGTCTGTAGTTGCAGTCGGAGCATATACACACACAAAAACAAAAACTTTATTCTCAACAACAGCTCTAATTTTTAAAATTCTTCCTTTTAAAATCTCATCCACCTCATAAGAAACAGG
>CM040910.1:49842304-49844804 GCA_023029165.1 Gobiocypris rarus
CATCCATATGCTAGGGTATTTCTAATGGTCGACCAAATTATATAACACTTCAAGTGCTTGGAAAAATGACTATATGTGACCCTGGAGCACAAAACCAGCCATAAGGGCTGAATAAATCATCTCTCCATTGATGATGGTTTGTTAGGATAGGACAATATCGGAAAATCTGGAATCTGAGGGAATCTTGCCCCAGATACACCCGTGAGATGCAGGACTGCTGTTGGGCTCTGGGGTCGCAGATATGCACGATTTATTCTCTCATTAGCATAAAAATAAGGTATAGTGCATGCAATTAAAAGCACACTGAACTGACCCGAGTGAGGCACTTGTGTTCTGTGGAGCTGCTTTACTGCTGAAACTGATGGATTTGACAACATTAGCCCTGTTATTTTCCTGTTGATTGGTTTTGAAATGATCTGTACTGTATAATGCACTACAGAAATGCGTGTGACCTGACCATTGCATCACTTTCTTCTCAGATGGACCGTCCACTTTACTGACCGTCTGCTGCACAAACCGGAAAGCCCTTGTGAAAAAGGTCGACAGGTTAGTAATCAAAGACACTTTGAATAAGGATTAGCTTCAGTGTGAGCCAGACTTTCTGCCACGTCATTGGTTGAATGTGTTTGGGTTTCACCAGCTTCATTCCCTCGTGACGTGGGAAGGACAGGGATTTCAAACACTTTTGCCACCGCTCTAGCATTGTGCCCTGAACATTTGCATGAGAAAACTACAAATCCACAGGGTTTTAAAACTCGCCGTCCTCTTCCAAACGGAAAACACAATAGGCCTCCCATGCAAACGCCACATTGCTTTGAATCAACCTGTATACACTTGTGTGTCTTTTCCCACTCTCTCTGTGCTCGGACAAAAAGAGTGTAAGGAGCTGAGCGGGCATTGAGCGCTGAACTCCTGTTGCAGCTGGTCCACATCTTGCTGTGCGCTGCCAAGTGCGAGAAGCGCTCCGCTTTCATCCGGCCCGGACTAAATCTGGGCTAATGTGTCTCAGTGAAAGAGTCCCGCGGTGCTGCGCTCTCTCATTCTTCTCCTGTTGTTTCCACCATTCTCTGCTCTTCCACTTGGGATAATTGCAGTTTAATTGGGTGACAAGAAATGAAAACTGTGTCCACATTATGTGGGATTATCTCCTGTCATTCAGAGAGGCGGAGCAGGGAATCTGAGAACCCATCGGACAGTCACCTTTGGGTGGCAGATGTTTAATACATGTATAATATGCTTTCAAGAGCTTTCTAAACACAAGGCATGTGGACTACCGATCACAAGTTTTGGGTCAGTAAGAGTTATGTTTCTTTCAAGGATTCATTAAACTGATCAAACGTGTCAGTAAAGACATTTATAATGTTACAAAAGATTCTATCTCAGATAAATGCTGTTAGATATGTTTTATTTAGCAAGCGTGTAACCACTGAGATCATAGATGGAAAAGACCGTTTGCAGCCCATTTACAGAGAAATATGTTTTTTAAAGTTTTTTGACAGTTATGGCACCACCTCATGCCCGATCTCTATCACTTTTTTAAGATGTCCTTAAAGAGTGTCCACACGTGTGTGTCAAATTTGGTGTAAATATCTAATTTCGTGTTGAAGTTATAGACACTTATGTATGAGAGCTGACAATGGCCCATGGGCGACATTGATCGGATTGTTTTTGCCACTTTCTATCAAAATTTTGACATTTGGGCATTATTGTTTAGCTATCGACCTATGTTTTTGAATTTCCTGCAGTGGTTTCACCTCGATCGAACTAACGGGTTCAAAGATATTCGCAATTCGCAAGTTTTTTTAAGTGCTAAATCACACCGCAAAACCATAATGCGAAACCGAGTTTCGTTCTGACAGACAGACATGGCACCCTGGACAAAGACAGTTCAAGTCAATCGGACTAATGGTTGGGTGGTTATAGCCATTTTCAGTTTTTTTTTCCCCCTGTTACAGCGCCACCAGGTGGCTGATCATCACAGATGTTTTCATGTTCCTCAGATTGAGCTCATACACACATGTCCCGAGTTTAGTGAAAATATCTCATTCTGTTCACAAGTTATAGCCATTTTAATAAAAGTGGCCCCGGCCACGTCAAACATTTTGGCTCTCATTAGCAACCGTGAATCAAATTTCGGCCAAAAACATAGAAGTTCTGCAAAATCGTTTTTTTTTTTATCCAAAATTACTCGAAAATGCCGCCTGAAGGAGCAAATCCGATCTTGAGCCAAGGATTCCTACGATATAAGAGCCTACACCTAACGGTTTAGGAGTTATACACTATTTCGTAACTGTTGAGCGCTGTAGCGCCCCCGTCAGGCCGATTGGGACGAGCTTTGGTGCAGTTGTAGGCGGTGTGAGTACTACCAGCCCTCAAAATCTCAAGTCTCTACGACTCACGGTTTGGTCTGCACGATCAGTGTTAGGGGAGAATGCTAATCCTTGGAAAATGTAAAAGTTACAATAGAGTTTCAGCGCTTGAACCCCTAAAAACTGCCAAA
>CM040910.1:49849804-49884804 GCA_023029165.1 Gobiocypris rarus
GATGCTGAAATAAATCCGAATGAGGAGAGTTTACAGAACTTCACAATGAGACGTTGAGCCGTGTGCCGAGTTCATGCATGTGCGGTCTCTTACCTTTCTCCGTGGCTGTTAACCCTAAACTCCTGCACAGTTTCTGGATCCCGACTGCCTGAAGGCTTGACCGTATCCGGGCTCAGGTGGACATTTGGCATCTTCTGATTTTAGAGGATATTCAACAAGAACAAATTATTTTACTGCATTTTAATTTGTCCATCAGGAATTTATTAAATTAGGGCTGGGTATTGACACAAATTTCACGATTCGATTCAATATCTATTATTTGGGAAATACACTATATTGCCAGAAGTATTGTGCCGCTCCTCCAGATCCCAGAGTTCAGGTGTTCAGTCCCTTCATGGCCACAGGTGTATAAATCAAGCTCTAGGCATGCAGACGCTTCTACACACATTTGTGAGAGAATGGCTCGCTCTCAGGAGCTCAGTGAACTCAAGCGTGGGACCGGGATAGGTTGCCACCTGTGCAATAAGGCCATTCCTGACATTTCCTCACTACTAAATATTCCACACTCAACTGTTAGTGGGATTATAACAAAGAAGCGATTGGGAACAACAGCAACTCAGCCACGAAGTGAAATCCCAGAGCGGAACTGGACTGGACACCAAGAGCAATGCAAAGCGTGGGATGCAGTGGGGTAAAGCACGCCACCACTGGACTCTAGAGCAGTGAGGCGTGTTCTCTGAGTGAACAATCACGCTTCTCTGTCTGACCATCCCATGGACGAGTCTGGGTTTGGCGGTTGCCAGAGGCAGGACTCGCCTGACTGCATTGTGCCAAGTGTAAAGTTTGGTGGAGGGGGGATTATGGGGTGGGGTTGTTTTTCAGGGGTTGGGCCCTTAGTTCCAGTGAAAGGAACTCTTAATGCTTCACCAAGACATTTTGGACAATTTCATGCTCCCATTTTTGTGGGATCAGTTTGGGGACGGCCCCTTCCTGTCCCAACATGACTGCGCTCCAGTGCACAAAGCGTCGCTCCATAAAGACATGGATGAGCGAGTTTGGTGTGGAGGAACTGGACTGGCCTGCACAGAGTCCTGACCTCATCCCGATAGAACACCTTTGGGATGAATTAGAGCGGAGACTGCGAGCCAGGCCTTCTCGTCCAACATCAGTGCCTGACCTCACAAATGCGCTTCTAGAAGAATTCCCATAAACACACTCCTAAACCTTGAGGAAAGCCTTCCCAGAAGAGCTGAAGCTGTTAGAGCTGCAAAGGGTGGCCGACTCCATATTAAACCCTACGGATTGGGAATGGGATGGCATTAAAGCTCATGTGTGTGTGAAGGCAGGCGTCACAACACTTTTGGCAGTATAGTGTATATTAGATACAGTACATGGCAAAGTTTTTCAAGGAAAAAAATCTCTCAACTAATGCTGTAAACATGGGTGTCAGTCAGTTACTACATTACTGTAATATTGAATGTTAAAATGAAATGATTTAAATACACACAAATTACATTCAATTATGTTTTTTATAATAATAAAGGAACTAACTTTACAATTACACGATCATACCTAATTATTTTGAATTATAAACATAAAACTTGATGAATTTATTCAAACATGTACAGTATTAATACTGAAGAACGTTCAAACTTAGGATGAATATGTAATGCACAAAGCAAAGCAACTGTTTTCAAAAAAGACTTCAAAAGAGACTTTTCATATTGAATATTTTTTAGATGGAAGGGGATCTACAAAGTTCCGTTCATTCATCAACTGAAAACAGGATAGACTAATTGATTCTTGGGATTTAAGAATCGATATGGTTCATAATATTGGCATTCATGACTTCAGCAGATGAGGCAAGTTAAGGCTTTGATGTTTAGTGGTTGCACATGCAACTTTCTGCAAACCCTGAAACAACCCTCAGAGAGTTTCCAGAGGGCCACGTCACCTCTCGACTCTTTACATGGCCGTCCCGTTCCTGCCGTTTTACTCTATTTGCCCTGATTCATACGCTGCTCACCGGACCAGAACCTTCCAGCTGCCACCCTAACATCTCATTATTTTGGAAATATCAGGCTTGTATCATCTTGATAAATAATTCCTTGCAGTATAATGTATCAGACTAAAACATATTTTCCAGGGGCCAGCGAGGTTAAAGTGCCAATCTTACCTTTTTACATTTTTCCTTGCCCTGAAGACAGTGATTTCCATATATAGAGTGAGCGGGTTTGTGTCGAACACACACTGCGGTCAGAGATTGGGAATGAGGCCTGCTAAACGTGTAAGATCCTCCAGGACCAATCAGATCGCTGGCTCTACCGCGCTCCAAAAGAATGGCGACTGTGTCGTTTTATCAGACTCCTTGACAAACATTACAGTGTAATGCAGTTTTTGTGGCCGTGCATTCTTATCTCGCACAGAAAACATTTATCTACTTGAAAACGCTTGCCACAGGGAAGGATTTCTTTCAGTCCACAATGGATGCGTTACTGTTGGGAACCTCTGTATTTTCCCAGCAAAACTATTTGTCTTCATGCAGGAATAAAGTGTACATTTAAAGAGTATTATGGCTCTTCTGTCGCTTTGCTTACCAACCTTCATTTAAAATGGGATTCTGGGGCATTTCAGGGAAACACAACTCTGGAATACATTAACCAGAAAAGAATCCAGACCTTTGAGCGGATCTAATAATGGTCAGCGTGCAGATTCGTATAATCACAGTTTAATGTCTTTAAGAGCCTGTTATTGATGAGAGCTTGTGAATTTCAGCACATGTACACATATGAAGTTTATCCAGAGCTTTGGACGCATTGAACTATCTAAACTTCCACGATTAGACTGAACTCACTGCAAAATATGATTTTCTTACTTTGTATTTTGTCTTATTTCCAGTCCAAATAAATACAAATTCTTAAATCAGGATGCTTTTACTAGTTTAATTAAATAACATAAGATATTGTTCTTGTTTTCTGGGTGAGTTTTTGCTGTTAATAAGCTACGTAAATGATCTGCCAGTGGGGTCAGAAATACTCTGGTTTCTATCCCAAACAGAAACAACCACATTGCCAGATCATTTTGCTTATTTTAATTCACTTTGGTTTTATTTTCCAGTAAAAGCATCTTGATTGAAGAATTTTTCCATATTTGGACTGGAAACGACAACAATACTGATTAAGACGTGTTCGAGGTGAGAGAATTATTACTATTTTTACTCTTATTTTCTTTAAAAAGCTGTGCAGTTTTTAATAATTAGGATAAAATTAATAATGAAAAAATTTCAATTTAATTTATTATTTAAAAAAATGTCATGTTGATGCGCACTGAAATACCCATAATATTTGTTGTCATATGTTTGTGTCATTTGTCCTGTGATAATACTGATTGTTATATTATAACTTTAATAATCATTAAGGGATAGTGTCCATTAGCGTTACTGCATTTTAGTTTAGCAAATGTTTCACGGCCGGTTTCATTGCTCAACTCAATCATGCGGTCACAGGGTCGTGTAACCCTAACCCTAATCGGCTCTATGGCAGTGTTATTGTATTAGCCTTGAGGTGCTGTTATCATTTTTTAATATTTAGGGGCCAAGCCCTGAAGGGCCTGCAGCCCCTATTGTAATTGTTGGTTTTCTTTATTATTATCCTTCTCTAATGGGAGTCAATGGCAGCCCTATGAACAGATCATAGGAAAACTATGAAATTTGGCACACTTGTAGTGATGGCAATGAATAGTAATCTGACCAACTTTAAGATCTCTAGGACCAACTCTATAGCGCCACCACCAGTTTAAATATTCACTTTTTTGCTACTCTTTCTTTACATTTTGTCCAGTTTTTACCAAAATTGGATCAGATGATCTTTGGACAAAGCTGCAAAGAAATAACTGAACATAATCTTCAAAAGCGTTGGCAAAGCGTTGATCAGTCGAAACTAAACTTGGTAGGCTACATCAGAGCCATGATCTGAGGGTCCATGCCAAATTTGAGACAGCGCCACCTACAGGTCATGAGATATGAAAATGGTTATTTTCACAGTTTGTCAGAAAATCATTATCTTGGTGTGTGTGTGGGGATAATAAACCATGAAATGTTTATAATCGACTGTCTGTGCTGACATGGATTGTGAAAGTAAATGTTTCATATGTATCTGTAGTGTGAATGTGGCCTGTAGTTCTGAAGCGTTTAATGGCACATTAGAGCTGTGACTCCATATAAAGCCCTGTTACATTCAGGATCAGCTCAGGAGTCAGCAACACACGCCACAAGCTCAATTAATGAATTCATAAAACTTTTTACAAGAAGAAAAAAAAAATCAGTTATCACAGCCCTTCATGTTTGAGGGATGTGGGAGCATTTGCAGAGCAGAACTAATGCTATATAAACCTGCAGTAATAAGCATCCGCCCGGAGCTGTTGTCTAAATGAAGATTTTACAGCCAGTCTGAATTTGCCTGCTGCATTACTGTTCTGCCTTAAGTGCGTTTGTTTAACAGGTGTGCCGGATTGCTATTTTCCCCTTTCTTTGCGCTGCTGCGAGGAGAAATTGTCGCCTCGTCTCGTTTTGTTGAGCTTTAACTTCCTGAAGGCTGGAGGAGAATCAGCTGGAGAAACGAGCATGAAACTCTAGTTTGTCAAGCTACTCAGCATCTGAAGCGGTGAAACTATACTCAAGTTATTATTAAAAGCAGTTTTTTAAGATTGCAATGTCTCTTTAAATGCATAATAATCAGGTGATACACCATAATTAGTACTTTTCTTCATCAAGGACGCATTAAACTGATCAAAAGTTACATTTATAATGTTACAAAAGATTTTATTTCAAACTTTCTATTCATCAAAGAATCCTGAGAAACAAAATGTTTGACGGTTTCTACAAAAATGAACATCCAGTAATGATAAAGCTGTTTAGTATCTTGAATCATAAATATGTGTACTTCTTTAAAACACTACGAAAGATTATTAAAACAACGATTTAAATGTGAAGCCTACAGTTACAGTGTATTTAAGTGTGTCTCCTTTCCTGTATGACCAGTAGAGCTGCTGTAAGGATCTTGGCCGATTGAGTCCAGAGACGCTGGATGACAGCTGTTTGCTTCATTAGTAAAGCGGCTCTGTGTTTCGGCTGAGAGCTTCAGGTGTGTCAGACCCTTCTCCGTCCCTCCGGCGCTACACTCCGGCTTTAATTTCCCCGCTGGCCTAAAAAGGGGCACGAATTCAACTAACATCACAAGCTGTTTTGCTGGCTCTCCTTTGTGGCCCATAATGAATCTAATGAATATAAAGAGACAGAAGGAAAGGGAGGGTGAAGGAGGGAGAGAGGCGAATTCATTTAGACTGTGTGGCTTTTCACGGCGCGATTGTGACCGGCAACAAAGGGACAATGACTGGGGGGGGTGAGTCCCCTTAATTTGACTTTGTGTTTAGGTTTTATCACTATCACCGCCGTCCAATCACGAGAGCTGTTCGGTCACCCACCCTTTGCAGCTCTAACAGCTTCAGCTCTTCTGGGAAGGCTTTCCTCAAGGTTTAGGAGTGTGTTTATGGGAATTCTTCTAGAAGCGCATTTGTGAGGTCAGGCACTGATGTTGGACGAGAAGGCCTGGCTCGCAGTCTCCGCTCTAATTCATCCCAAAGGTGTTCTATCGGGATGAGCTCAGGACTCTGTGCAGGCCAGTCCAGTTCCTCCACACCAAACTCGCTCATCCATGTCTTTATGGAGCGACGCTTTGTGCACTGGAGCGCAGTCATGTTGGGACAGGAAGGGGCCGTCCACAAACTGATCCCACAAAGTTGGGAGCATGAAATTGTCCAAAATGTCTTGGTGAAGCATTAAGAGTTCCTTTCACTGGAACTAACTAACACATCATCCAGGCTCATTTGTATAGTGGTTGCTAGGGTGTTGCTAGGCAGCTGCTCCTGTGTCCTGGCTGGTTGCCATGGCGTTGCTATGGTTTTTGCTAAAGAGCATCTGTAATGTTGACATGAAATCGACCTCAATTACTAAATTAGTGCAATTCATTAATGCATTATAAGCATCTAATTCCATATGATTAACTTGTCATTTAGTTTTAGTTATTGTAGTCCTTCAGTGAGAATGTTATGGTTTTATGTGATAATAACCCTGGATGACTTTAAGAGGAACATGACATATAGCGCCCATCACATGACTTCAGCGTCTCGTCACAGGCATCCAGGTATCGTTTTCCATCTTTTTCTCCTCTGTTTAATTCTATATACATTGTTCACATTTAATAGGCATCTAATTTGTGTTATCAGCTTACAGGGCAGTAAGTAATAATTTGCATGGCTGCCTTTAGCAAAAATGCTTCCATAAGCAGCCCATAGAATGGATAATCCTTCATATTGGTTATGCCCCAATGATCAATGCTAGAAGAAGAAGAGGAAAACTTTGGTGGAAGATTGAAAGATTGAGGCCAGAGAGAACCACATAAATCAGCCATATCTGCTGTAGAAATATGAGGTTATTGCACAGAATTTGTGTTTGCTCCACTGTTCATGAGCCGATCTTTGTGTGTGCAAAACTTAAACTTGGAAAGGTTTGAAGCACAAAAACATCCAATGATATACCATTTTTTAATCAGATTCGATTGCTGATGCTTTTCTGTGTTGAATGAATTATATCAACATTTCTCGTTTTGTCTCTGATCTTAGATCATTTTTCACTGATCTTGTCGCACTGCATTCTGGGATTGTGTCCTCTGCAAACGTGCTAAACTGCTCTGGATCTTCACTCAAAACGAGGCATGCCAGGTTAGCATTAGCGTTAGCGTTAGCGTTTACGGCAGTCTGTGGCTTCAAACTCTGTCTAGATCACTTGGGTTTAAGCCCAAATATTCCTTCTTCAAATCTATTTTTCTCTGTTGGAAGATTATCTGAAGATTATCCTGAAAAATATTGGATTTACATTGAAACAATTTTCCCTCAGAAATTGCTACTAAATTTCAAAAATATTCACAAAGAAACTTAAAATTTAAAGTAGAGACTAAAATAGTATTTTCTCTTCAATAATCTGTTTTATTTAATACTCATTTTTACAGAGTAGATGTTTGCATTTTACTGTATTTACTAGGGGTGTAACAATATATCATGTCACAATACACCCATTAGGCATAACATTATGACCCCCTTCCTAATGTTGTGTTGGTCCCCCTTTTGCTGACCCGTCGAGGCATGGACTCCTCTAGACCCCAGTCTAGCCATCACAATCTCAAATCCTTACGCTTGCCCATTTTTCCGGCTTCTAACACATCAACTCTGAGGACAAAATGTTCACTTGCTGCCTAATATATCCCACCCACTAACAGGAGCCGTGAGGAAGAGATCATCAGTGTTATTTACCTCACCGGTCATAATGTTATGCCTGATTGGTGTATATATATCGCAATACAAAAATCTAACAATATGTATTGTGAATAGTTCACCCAAAATGAACATGACTATGTGAGACACATTCAAGTTTACAGAGTTTTAGTGCCTGTACTACATTAAACCTCTCTATATAATGATGAATATGTATAATGTATAATAATGCAATGGGAGTGCGGCAGTCTGTGACTTTGGACTTAATCTAAGCCCAAATTTCCCTCTTTATTCTGAAAATATGTCCGTTTTGAGAACTCATATAGAAGTATTTAGAACATTCTCTTTCATGTAAGTTATAAAAGAAACTCATTTGTTTAATTTGAGTCGGCTCAACTCAAACCAGTTCATTCCTGTGATTACTGTAGAATAAACACAATGGCACTGATTTATGCTTTCAGTTAAAACGGCTCAAACATGCATTTCAGTGTGTGTGTGTTTGAATGTGTTTAATTCCCAATAGGCCTGTTGGGTTTGACCTTTAAGCTCAGTGAATCGTGGCGGTTTGATCCCGTCTGCGCTCCAGCGGTTAAAGTATGCAGGTATTGAGGCGGCTGTGCTGTTAGCGCTCGAGAGCCTATCGCTCGCTCCGGCCGCTGATAACAGCAGGTCAGTGCGATTACTCCAAGCTGTCGGCTGCACGGGCACAAGCTATCTGGACCGATAACCTCACGACACGAGGAACACTACAAATCCTCTTAAGACACAACCGAGTCCTGCTCGCCGTTATCACACGCGGCTGTTTAACACGAGCTCGTGAGCAGATCTCAGGCGTAATCAGCAGCAGTTTCAGGAAAACTACACAAACCTCCTGAAAAATATTGTTTTTATGTATAATAAATATATGTATACAGCAGTTCTTTCTGGTTCTGGAATCTGATTGGCTGAGATCCGTGTGGTATGCGTCTGTATCGCTCTGCTCGCAGCGACGGTCAAGGCGCTCCAGCAGATACACCGTAATACTACTGTTATTGTGTCACGGAAGTGTAGCTTTAAGTTTTTAGGCGAGGATGTAGTTATTCAGATTGACATATGAGACTCATAAACACAGTGCGTGTTTTATAATGTGTTTAGACGCTGTCTCAGACGTGAGCTCCAGCATCAGCAGCCATCCAGCGCTCCCGTACCCGCTCAGAACAGCTTCCTCTCGGACAGGCCTCGGGGATTTGAGCTGCTCTCGCTGGATGTAGAGAGTGGACAAACATGAGATATTGTTCATCTGGGGTATATCAAATGGGAAATCTTTGCTCTTATTAATCTATAACATGTTCGAAAATCGATTGGGGTTAGGGGGAAAATGAAGTTCCATAACTTTATATTTAGGCTATATTTAACTTAATCCTGTACTAGAGTGATGCTTTTGCACGCTTGACTGCATTTTTTGCTTGTGTTTTATTTATTTTATAATGGCTATTGTTGTTAATTGAAATTTTACTGTTCAAGAAATATTACGTTATATAAATAATATGCCGTGTTTGCTGTTGAGCAGGTCCGTTTGTGATGGCAATAGTCGAGTTCAGTTTCATTATTACACCACTAGATGGAGGCAAACACTGTCTTTATGAGTGACTGTTGTAAACAGGGAAGTTGTGTCAGCGCTGTCAATCTTTTAAAAGATATCGCTTTCCCTAGCGGACATTCCAACGGATGTTTTAATGGATATCATATGGACATGGAGCTGAAGAATGAATGCTATATCATATGCAGATACACTCGTTTGTCGATCTCTCTCTCATAATACTCTACTCATAACACATTAATCCTCACACTCAGTGTTTCTCGCTCTAAAGCGATGTTTCTGAATCCGTGGCGGAGGCTTGAGCTCGACTTGAGATCCGTAAATCCGTGGCGGAGGTTTGAGCTCGACTTGAGATCCGTGAATCCGTGGCGGAGGCTTGAGCTCGACTTGAGATCCATGAATCCGTGGCGGAGGCTTGAGCTCGACTTGAGATCCGTGAATCCGTGGCGGAGGTTTGAGCTCGACTTGAGATCCGTGAATCCGTGGCGGAGGCTTGAGCTCGACTTGAGATCCGTGAATCCGTGGCGGAGGTTTGAGCTCGACTTGAGATCCGTGAATCCGTGGCGGAGGTTTGAGCTCGACTTGAGATCCGTGAATCCGTGGCGGAGGCTTGAGCTCGACTTGAGATCCGTGAATCCGTGGCGGAGGTTTGAGCTCGACTTGAGATCCGTGAATCCGTGGCGGAGGCTTGAGCTCGACTTGAGATCCGTGAATCCGTGGCGGAGGCTTGAGCTCGACTTGAGATCCGTGAATCCGTGGCGGAGGCTTGAGCTCGACTTGAGATCCGTGAATCCGTGGCGGAGGTTTGAGCTCGACTTGAGATCCGTGAATCCGTGGCGGAGGCTTGAGCTCGACTTGAGATCCGTGAATCCGTGGCGGAGGTTTGAGCTCGACTTGAGATCCGTGAATCCGTGGCGGAGGCTTGAGCTCGACTTGAGATCCGTGAATCCGTGGCGGAGGCTTGAGCTCGACTTGAGATCCGTGAATCCGTGGCGGAGGTTTGAGCTCGACTTGAGATCCGTGAATCCGTGGCGGAGGCTTGAGCTCGACTTGAGATCCGTGAATCCGTGGCGGAGGCTTGAGCTCGACTTGAGATCCGTGAATCCGTGGCGGAGGCTTGAGCTCGACTTGAGATCCGTGAATCCGTGGCGGAGGCTTGAGCTCGACTTGAGATCCGTGAATCCGTGGCGGAGGCTTGAGCTCGACTTGAGATCCGTGAATCCGTGGCGGAGGCTTGAGCTCGACTTGAGATCCGTGAATCCGTGGTGGATGGAAGTAGTTCTCTACAGAAGAGATTTTAAACACACTCTGCTGTTGTTTCTGATTTATGCACACACTTGTGCTGTCGAACTGTTGTATACACACAATATCACACTCATAGCCGTGCCAAATGGAGAGATAATCTACACAGCCGTGCTGATATACAGTAATTTTGCAGTGTGATATCGCTCATATATTCTCTGTGTGTGTCTTTGAGACTCGTAGTATCTTGGATAAGGAGCAGCAGTTCCAGTAAAGCTGTCAGACGCAAGAGTTTGAAAAGCTTTTGTATTATAAAGCCGGATCGGGATTTGACACACACCGTTGCTTTCAGCTCATCCTTTGCTGAATATTTCTGAACAAACAAACAAACAAAGTGCTGTCAACTCCAACTTCCTGCAAAAGCCATCCAATCAATTATTCTTATAAATAAAAGATTTAAAGTGGGCTGTCTGTAAAGATTAAAGATTGATTAAACGTTAAAGATTTTACAGCATGTCATGCTGATTAAAACCGCAAGCTTTGTAATTCACAGTGTTGCGTCTGATGAGAAATCCCTTTCACTTGCTGAAATCATTGTTGATTCAGTTATGATATC
Organism: Gobiocypris rarus; assembly: GCA_023029165.1. Lineage (NCBI taxonomy): Eukaryota > Metazoa > Chordata > Actinopteri > Cypriniformes > Gobionidae > Gobiocypris > Gobiocypris rarus. The sequence goes on from CM040910.1 coordinate 49,860,568, forward strand.
AATAGGAAAATAATTAATAACCATGCTTTAGGGTGGCGACAGCTCCTGTCACTTAATCAATGCACACAAATCAACGGCGCTGTGATTATCTGGAGGAGGCGAATATTAATGCCGCATGCAGAATCGCCCTCTTCAGCAGATACAGCTGTAGCATTCTCACACAACGCATATCTCGGAGTGTCTTTTATCATATCACTGTGTTATTAAAGCACTGAGCCTCTCCTGGATTATTGCTTTAAGAAATGCATGTTGTGTAGTAAAGAGAGGAATTCAAACAGGTGAATCTGTAGATGTAGAATAGAAATGAATTGAAATCTGGCGAGTCTGGCATGGCAAACAACCCTCAAATTATCCGTCTAAAAATTACTCTGGAAAGCTTTTTATTGGTGAGGTAATGGCATTTGGGAAGAGCCAGATTCCTGGTTTCATTATTTGATAAGAATGCACTTAATGAAAATATCAGCCAGGAGCACGTGCTAACACTTGATTTCAAAGTCCTCGAAGGCCAGAAAGAGAGAAGAGAGAAGAGAGAAGGCCTTCATTAAATCAATCCCGAAACAGCAGACGACTTAATGGATGTCATTTCAAGTGGGGCCACCAGAAGGAACGTCTCTTCAGCTCTCGACTCAACGAGGATAAAAGAGAAACTTCCTTCATGTGTTTACCTCGACCAGACGGCACATTCCCACAGCGAACAGCCTTCAGTCGACGCGGCGCTTTGACACAGAGCCCATCTCACCACACGGCCACACTGCTGATAGAAAGATACTTCCCAGGTTTGGTACTCGGATATTCTGTAGTTATAAATAATTCATATTTTGGGTTTTCAGGATAAAGTCCTACAGGTCGGGACAGTAGATGATGCCACAATATTAATTTCTGAACTATATCTTGTGTGTGTGTGTGTGAGACGCGTGTGTGTGAGGCGCCTGTGTGTGAGATGCCTCTGTGTGTGAGGCAGCGTGTGTGTGAGGCAGCGTGTGTGTGAGGCGTGTGTGTGAGGCGCGTGTGTGTGAGACGCGTGTGTGTGAGGCAGCGTGTGTGTGAGACGCCTGTGTGTGTGAGGCCTGTGTGTGAGACGCCTGTGTGTGAGACGCCTGTGTGTGTGAGCGCCTGTGTGTGAGGCGCGTGTGTGTGAGACACCTGTGTGTGAGAGACACCTGTGTGTGAGGCAGCGTGTGTGTGAGGCAGCGTGTGTGTGAGGCAGCGTGTGTGTGAGGCAGCGTGTGTGAGGCGCCTGTGTGTGAGGCAGCGTGTGTGTGAGGCGCGTGTGTGTGAGGCAGCGTGTGTGTGAGAGGCGCCTGTGTGAGACGCCTGTGTGTGAGGCGTGTGTGTGAGACGCCTGTGTGTGAGACGCCTGTGTGTGAGGCGTGTGTGTGTGAGCGCCTGTGTGTGAGCGCCTGTGTGTGTGAGGCGTGTGTGTGTGAGGCGTGTGTGTGTGAGGCGTGTGTGTGTGAGGCGTGTGTGTGAGACATGTGTGTGAGGCGTGTGTGAGACGCCTGTGTGTGAGGCGCCTGTGTGTGAGGCGTGTGTGAGACGTGTGTGCTAGGCGTGTGTGTGAGGCGTGTGTGTGAGGCGTGTGTGTGAGGCGTGTGTGTGTGAGGTGTGTGTGTGTGAGGCGCGTGTGTGAGGCGTGTGTGAGACATGTGTGAGAGGCGTGTGAGACGCCTGTGTGTGAGACGCCTGTGTGTGAGGCAGTGTGTGTGAGACACCTGTGTGTGTGAGGCGTGTGTGTGAGACGCCTGTGTGTGAGAGGCGTGTGTGAGACGCCTGTGTGTGAGACGTGTGTGTGAGACGCCTGTGTTTGAGAGGCGTGTGTGAGCGCCTGTGTGTGAGGCCTGTGTGAGGCGTGTGTGTGAGAGGCGTGTGTGTGAGCGCCTGTGTGTGAGACGTGTGTGTGTGAGAGGCGTGTGTGTGAGAGCGTGTGTGTGAGGCGTGTGTGTGAGGCGTGTGTGTGAGAGGCGTGTGTGTGAGGCGCCTGTGTGTGAGGCGTGTGTGTGTGAGGCGTGTGTGAGAGGCGTGTGTGTGAGGCGTGTGTGTGTGAGGCGTGTGTGTGAGGAGGCGCCTGTGTGTGAGACGTGTGTGTGTGAGAGGCGTGTGTGTGAGCCTGTGTGTGAGGCGCCTGTGTGTGAGGCGTGTGTGTGTGAGGCGTGTGTGTGAGATGCGTGTGTGAGAGCGTGTGTGTGTGAGGCGTGTGTGTGAGGCGTGTGTGTGTGATCAGGTTATCTCGTGCGCTGTCTGTCTGTCTTTATCTGATGGGATAGATATCCTAGTCTGGCTTGGATGATTGTGTCGTCTGGCGCGCTCAGATTTATTATTTTGTTTCATATTTGTGTATTAACTCTGACACTTTCAGTGTGGCATGAAGAGATTTAAACTCAATCCTCCTCGATGTCAGAGTGACAGAACATGCTAACACCAGTGAGATCTGGGAAGGGTTAGCGAGCTTTCTGTGAGTACAGCGCTGGTGAAGTTGGCCTGAAGGTGATGTGTCCTTATTCTAGAGAGCGTTTGATTGGTCAGAATTGTGTATCCTGCATTATATTTGTAATTAATTTATTCTTTTATTTTATACAGCAGTTCTTTCTGGTTCTGGAATCTGATTGGCTGAGAGCCATGTCATATTCCCCAGTATCAACACTGGAACCGCTCCAGAGTTTCGCTATTGCTATTGTTGTTCATTGAAATTTTACTGTTCAAGAAATATTACGTTATATAAATAATATGCCGTGTTTGCTTTTGAGAACGGGTCCGTTTGTGATGGCAATAGTCGAGTTCAGTTTCATTATTACACCACTAGATGGAGGCAAACACTGTCTTTATGAGTGACTGTTGTAAACAGGGAAGTTGTGTCAGCGCTGTCAATCTTTTAAAAGATATCGCTTTCCCTAGCGGACATTCCAACGGATGTTTTAATGGATATCATATGGACATGGAGCTGAAGAATGAATGCTATATCATATGCAGATACACTCGTTTAGTCGATCTCTCTCTCATAATACTCTACTCATAACACAACAATCCTCACACTCAGTGTTTCTCGCTCTAAAGCGATGTTTCTGAATCCGTGGCGGAGGCTTGAGCTCGACTTGAGATCCGTGAATCCGTGACGGAGGCTTGAGCTCGACTTGAGATCCGTGAATCCGTGGCGGAGGTTTGAGCTCGACTTGAGATCCGTGAATCCGTGGCGGAGGCTTGAGTTCGACTTGAGATCCGTGAATCCGTGACAGAGGCTTGAGCTCGACTTGAGATCCGTGAATCCGTGGCGGAGGCTTGAGCTCGACTTGAGATCCGTGAATCCGTGGCGGAGGCTTGAGCTTGACTTGAGATCCGTGAATCCGTGGCGGAGGCTTGAGCTCGACTTGAGATCCGTGAATCCGTGAATCCGTGGCGGAGGCTTGAGCTCGACTTGAGATCCGTGAATCCGTGGCGGAGGCTTGAGCTTGACTTGAGATCCGTGAATCCGTGGCGGAGGCTTGAGCTCGATTTGAGATCCGTGAATCCGTGGCGGAGGATTGAGCTCGACTTGAGATCCGTGAATCCGTGGCGGAGGCTTGAGCTCGACTTGAGATCCGTGAATCCGTGGCGGAGGCTTGAGCTCGACTTGAGATCCGTGAATCTGTGGCGGAGGCTTGAGCTCGACTTGAGATCCGTGAATCCGTGGCGGAGGCTTGAGCTTGACTTGAGATCCGTAAATCCGTGGCGGAGGCTTGAGCTCGACTTGAGATCCGTGAATCCGTGAATCCGTGGCGGAGGTTTGAGCTCGACTTGAGATCCGTGAATCCGTGGCGGAGGCTTGAGCTTGAGATCCGTGAATCCGTGGCGGAGGCTTGAGCTCGACTTGAGATCCGTGAATCCGTGGCGGAGGCTTGAGCTTGACTTGAGATCCGTGAATCCGTTGCGGAGGCTTGAGCTCGACTTGAGATCCGTGAATCCGTGGCGGAGGCTTGAGCTCAACTTGAGATCCTTGAATCCGTTGCGGAGGCTTGAGCTCGACTTGAGATCCGTGAATCCGTGGCGGAGGCTTGAGCTGACTTGAGATCCGTGAATCCGTGGCGGAGGCTTGAGCTCGACTTGAGATCCGTGAATCCGTGACGGAGGCTTGAGCTTGACTTGAGATCCGTGAATCCGTTGCGGAGGCTTGAGCTCGACTTGAGATCCGTGAATCCGTGGCGGAGGCTTGAGCTTGACTTGAGATCCGTGAATCCGTGGCGGAGGCTTGAGCTCGACTTGAGATCCGTGAATCTGTGGCGGAGGGATGTAGTTCTGCACAGCAGAGATTCCGTTGTTGTGTCTGATTTATTTACTCTAGTGCCGTTGGACTGTTGGATAAACACACTCGTAGCGTGCGGTATGACTGTATATCAGCGATTACCATCAGCCGAATCACATCTACAGCCATATCGCTACTCGTGTGATATTGCTCATTTAATTAATGACATTTTATTATTTAATTACAGTCTGTATTTTAGGAGTACACCAGCACAGAGGAACTCAAAACTACAGGCGTTAAAGGCCACAAAAGCCAAAGTTTGATTTCATGGTGTTTTAATTATGTTGCATCATAAAGGCAAGCGCTTGATTTACAGCGGACAGGTCCATTTCTGTAGCTTTGTGCACTTTGTGTTGAAAAGCCAGCGGTCTGAATCTGAAGCCACACAGGCTGGGATAATGTAGCACTCGGTGCCACAACAGCAGACGACCGCTGCGCATTAAGAGCGGCCACACAAAGAACAACAATGGCGTGCATAAACAGCATTTAGAGGCTTTGACGAGGCATTGAGGGCTGGGCGTCAGCGCGCATTGCAGCTGAGTCGGCTCATTGTGGAGGTGAAAAGATGCCTAATGAACAGGAAGCCTTACTTGAGCCCGCTGACAGGAACCATACAACGGCCGCATTGTGGGCCTGCCACCGACCCGTGGGTCCCTGCGTTAGGAGAAATGATGAGAAAGTCACACAGACCCAAACCCGCAGGAAAAGGCCCAAACAAGCCCCTACTATCCACCTCATTCTGGACGCAATTATCATAATCATAAACACAGTGATAACTGTTTCACAGTTTGGCCCACTCCTTCTCATTTGAAAACTCAGACGTCTGGCAGAATCGCAGGAAACAGCTCGCGTCTCAGAATAAGGTGAGGTGTGTCCGATTGAGCTCCCGCACGTGCTCAGACTGCGGCCGAAGGGGAACTTTGAAGTAAATCTGGTGGAGCAGAGAGACTCTGGCAATTTGACTTTTCTCTGCTTTTGAGCAAAGTCTGCGATGAGATTCAGGCGGGCGTAACGAGCGGGCTCTCGGCGGGCAGACAATGCGGTGACTCCAGCGCTGACGCCTTCACCTCTGCTGAAGAACAGGGGACCTTATTTACTGATGAGTTAAGCCTCGCCCCATTGTCCCATCCTTTCATTTGGAGCTTTGCTCTCACGGCCAGAGAATCAAAGGCCATTTAGGCAAAGGTGGAGCATGCCGAGGATTTAGACTGAGAACATGCCACCAGTTTCCTATTTGCCTGAAGCTTATGTCCAGCCGCTCAGAACGGGAGGTTTGGCCGGGGCTTGCCGCTCTGGCTCTTCTGCCGGAGCATCCGTTATCGCCCGCGTGCCGAACTCTGCGCATACTAATGATGCCTCAGAAACGTGCCAAACACTTTCATGCTGATCAAGATCATTTCTTTCTTGTTGGTCATTATTTTCTTGAATATCCAGTATTCGTGGCATAATGTTGAAAACCACAGAAAATAATTTTAGACTGGTAGTGTTATTTATTTATGTTTAAAATGGTTTCATTTATTTATTTAATTATGTACTTCATTTTTTTTTTAAGCACTTCAATCAATTATGAGTAAAAGCATTTTTGGACAATACCAGCAACACTTGCGACGTCAAGGGTCGGAATAAACGAGCTGAAAGAGTAATGTTTCATTTTGCCCACGCGTTTCGGCGCACAGGATCAAAGATTACAGACTAACAGAGACAAAACTCAAACTCACAAACCACCGAAGGAGAAGTTCGCAATCTGAGCCCCGGAGCCCAACAGCAGTCCTGCGTCTCACGGGTGATCTGGGGCAGTAGCCAACCATACATCGGGTCACCATGATCCATTTATGCCAGAAATCATCAGGATATTAAGATCATGTTCATGAAGATATTCTGAATTCATGCATCAACCATCATTATTGATCTGAGCTGTGGTGTGTGGAGGATCATCTGATGTATGGCCGTCTTAACCTGTTTTATGGCAGTGTGTCTTTAGATGTATTATTCTTTCTCTTCTAATGACGTTATGAGAAGCTTTGCTGAGTCTCCTGAGCTGTGAAAGAGAAACCCATGAGCATTCAGGCTTGAGGGAGTTTACTTCACTTTCAGTTTATATCCACACCTTCAGCACTGCACGATTGCGAGATTTAAACACAATTGTGGGTTATAATGTGCATTTACCTTTTACATTTTTATTAAAGTCACAATTCAGAAAAAGCATCATCTAAATTTTACATTAAAACCCCAAATGCATTTCTCACAATTCTCAAGAAAGTCCTAAACAAATGACTGAACATGAAACATGATAACAGCCTAGATCATCAGAGAACACACACACACACACACACACACACACACACACACACACACAGAGACAGACACACACACACACACACACACACACACACACACAGACACACACACACACACACACACACACACACACACACACACACACACACACACACACACACACACACACACACACACACACACACACACACACACACACACACACACACACACACACACACACACACACACACACACACACACACACACACACACACACACAGACAGACACACACACACACACACACACACACACACACACACACACACACACACACAGAGACAGACATACACACACACACACACACACACAGACACACACACACACACAGACACAGACACACACACACACACACACACACACAGAGACAGACAGACAGACACACACACACACACACACACACACACACACACACACACACACACACACACACACACACACACACACACACACACACACACACACACACACACACACACACACACACACACACACACACACACAATGTTTTAATGACATAAGTGATATTCACATTTGGTGATTCAAATACTTCTCGGATGTAAATGTGATTCCCAACTGTAGTGCTGTCCTGAGTCCCGTGTGTTTGTGGACTCCAGGAGATGATGAGCTGGGAGAGGAACTGGCAGACTGTGCTGGGAGTGGGAAACAGCCTTTAACTCCTGCTATTTATGTGATGTGACAAATGGTTTGGAGAATGGGCCTGAAAAAGGCTCGAGGAGAAGTCAGATACGCTGTTACCTCTCATTTTATGGATGAGGAAAGTGCCAGGCGTCAGTCAATCCCACGGGATTTGCTCACACGACTGCTGTCAGAGGGACAAAACATCTATACTTCTCCAGCAAAATTTGCACCATCAAGCGATTTATTTGACGGAAGTTAATACACAAAAAACGGCTGAAAAGTAATTGTCAGGTTCCTCACACACACACACACACACACACACACACACACACACACACACACACACACACACACACAGAGTGAATCCACAGCGGCTGTGTATGATTGCATTTCAAATCCTGCTCATTGTGAGCAACAAAACAAATGTGAGTTTATCGCGCACATTACGCTTGATTAACACGAGCAGAAGCTCTCTCCGGCGTCTCTTAACATGCAGGCGACCTCTCGGGAATGTTTATTCATTGTGCTGACTGTCGCAAATTGTGTATTTTTATATTTCCCTGCTCAACTTCTCTTTCTGGTGCTGGTGCATCAGCATTGCTGTTGGCCGCGGCGAGATAAGCGTCCGAGCGCCGCTAATGTGAGCGCCGTGGAGAAGGGAAAGTGCCCGGATGATAATGCTCATTGTGCAAACTTTTTTGTTGCTCTTTCTTATCTGCGCGGAAGCGGAGAGGCGGGACACAGGCTGACTGGGATGTAGATTGCTTCAGTATTCCCCATTGTGCGGAGTGTCAGTCCTGTGCGCGTCGCCGCATCTGCCGCGGGCGTCTGCTCGACGCGCCGCTCCCCGAGCCCCTGGCCGCTCGCCCTGACACCCGACACAAAGTAATCACAGATCACAGCATTTAATCACTGAAACAACACTCTGGAGAGGCGGCGTGTCAATATCCCACTCTCTCATTATCTCCTTGGATTGCACATCCACACTGTCAGATAAACAGAGTGGAAAATTAAGATTAAAAATATGGTAATTTCATTTGAGCGCAGGCAAGCGCCCCATTATGCTATTGATTACTCTCAATTCAATCTCTCCTTTCAGTGTAAACTTTAATCTATCTGCCACCCAACAAGCCTGGCTCCCCCGGGGCAGTTTTAGAGTAAGTAACCCTTTAATGTAACGCTAATGGGTCGTGTAAACCCCGCCAGAGGATGAGCGGCCGGGATGGGCAGGATATTCACTGCGACGCGCTGGAGAATTAAAAGAGATCGTTATCAAGTTTTCATCGGACACTGAATCCGAGGCATATGCTATGGTATCACTTCTGTCTGTGAGAATTATCATTATGAGCGAATAATGACGAGCGCTTATGAACATGAGACGACTGCCTGCTTAGCAAAGGCTCAGGCATATAAAGCCCAAGAACTCCATCATAATCTCCATCATAATCATAATCTCCATCATAATCATAATCTCCATCATAATCATAATCATAAGCAGTTGTGTGTGATTGTTTGCTTCTGTGTTGATTCTCATTGGACACTGTTTTGGGTGACACTCGTTAGATGTGTAATTCATTTATCGTCGATATTTAAGAAGATTGTAATTGTGATCTCAACATGTTTTGACACCAGGCATTTACTCTTTATGACCAGAGGACCGATCATCAGTTACCGATATCCTTATAGGCAGTTTCCTGGCAATGCCACCACCTGTTGAATCTCTGAAGAACAGCAGAAAACCTGTGTGTGTGTGTGTGTGTGTGTGTGTGTGTGTGTGTGTGTGTGTGTGTGTGTCAGTGTGTGTGTGTGTGTGTGTGTGTGTGTGTGTGTGTGTCAGTGTGTGTGTGTGTGTTTTTGTGAAATATCAGGACTCAAATGTGTATAATGACATGGGTGTGTGTGTGTGTGTGTGAAATATGAGGACGTTCCCCATGTCCTCACTTTTCAAAATGCTTATAAATCACACAGGATGAGGTTTTTATCACAGAACGTAAACTGAGCAGTCTCCTGTGATGGGTAGTGTGTGTGTGTGTGTGTGTGTGTGTGTGTGTGTGTGTGTGTGTGTGTGTCCCCACAAAGATGGCAATATCCAAATTTTTGTCCTTGTGGGGACATTTTTGGTCCCCATGAGGAAAACATCTTATAAATCACACTAAGTGATGTTTTTGATGAAGTAAAAATGCAGCATGTCTCCTGTGATGGGTAGGTTTAGGGGCAGTGTAGGGGGATAGAAAATACGGTTTGTACAGTATAAAATGCATTACGCCTATGGAATGTCCCCATAAAACATGGAAACACAACATGTGTGTGTGTGTGTGTGTGTGTGTGTGTGTGTGTGTGTGTGTGTGTGTTGTGTGTGTGTGTGTGTGTTGTGTGTGTTGTGTGTGTGTGTGTGTGTGTGTGTGTGTGTGTGTGTGTGTGTGTGTGTGTGTGTGTGTGTGTGTGTATGTGTGTGTGTGTGTGTGTGTGTGTGTGTGTGTGTGTGTGTGTGTGTGTGTGTGTGTGTGTGTGTGTGTGTGTGTGTGTCAGTGTGTGTGTGTGTGTGTGTGTGTGTGTGTGTGTGTGTGTGTGTGTGTGTGTGTGTGTGTGTTGTGTCAGTGTGTGTGTGTGTGTGTGTGTGTGTGTTGTGTGTGTGTGTGTGTGTGTGTGTGTGTGTGTGTGTGTGTGTGTGTGTGTGTGTGTGTGTGTGAGCTGTGTGTGTGTGTGTGTGTGTCACAGAAAAGAAATGGAATGATGGAAATTCTTCTCCTTCCTCCACAAAGGCCTGTTTGAAGTGCTATCGCTGTATCTGGGCTTTCTGACAGATGCACATGAGAATCAAACTGAACAATGTGTATTCCCGCGCAGCGCTGCTTATCTCAGAGCCGGAGGAACACAGAATATATATATGTGTGTGTATGTTTTAAGAACGAGCTCCATTACAATAATCCCCATAGAAACTTTATCTCGAAACCAGACAAAGTTAAACCGCACTATTCCCAAATGGATCATACGCAAAATGAGCTTTTCAATATTTACTTTTAAATCTATTTCACAGGCCAGAAAAGTAGATTTAAATGATGATATTAGATTTATAAATGATGAATAAGAAAAAATTTGCATACAATTATAATTTTGCTTTATGTTCCTGAATTTCTGATTGGAAAAGATCTGAGCTGTGAATCGTTCATATGAAGAAATGTGGATTCATCTTCATCGGGTCGGTCGTGACCCCAGAAATCAATGATGAATAAATAATAAAATGCAACTATATAGCTGTAAATTGTTAGGATAGCAAACCACACACACATGTTCAGAATGATTGGCACCTCTGGTGAATATAATCAAAGATGGTAATAATAAATCTGCATCGCTTATCCTTTTGATTTATCATTCAAAACAACATTCAAAAAATCCAATCTTTTATTGAAGTTAAAGAATTGAAACTGGGGGGTCCATCACATTATGAAATAAATGCTTTTCTCAAAACACGTTGGCCATCATTATCAGCACCCTTTTATGAAATACTTTTTGCATCCTTCTTTTCCTAGGATAACACCTCTGAGTCTTCTTCTCTAATGCCTGATGAGTTTGGAGATCAGAGCCCATTCCTTCACACTGAATCCTTCAGATTCCCAATCCATGTGTGTGCTTCTCTCTTCAGCTCATCACTCATTCTCTATAGCGGTCAGGGACTGGGATGGTCACAGAAGCTTCATTCTGTGTTGATTTTGATGTTTGCTTCGGATCGTTGTCCTGATGGAAGATCCAACCACGGCCCACTATAAGATTTCTGTTTTGTGAAGCTCAACCATCTTTTTCTGCACATCAGAACTATATTCTGTGGTTTGACTCACTGTGATGATGATTAAGGATCTGGCCTTTGTGCTTCCTCATATTTATCCTCCTGTGGAACAAGACATCATAGCTGGACAATTACATGTTCCTTCACCCTGGTGAGCCTAAACATGTAAATATTAATGGGAATATACTTCAGAGATATTTTACTCATAAAAATTCTAGGGTGCCAACAATTGTGGACAACATGTTTTGGAGAAAAGCATTTATTTCATAATGTGATTTTCCCCCGACTTTCCATTCTTTTCCTTCAATGAAAGGTTGGATTTTTGCGAATGTTTTGAATAAAAGATCAAAAGGATAAGCGATGCAGATTTATTATTACAGCCATCTTTGATCATATTTACCAGAGGTGCCAATCATTCTGACCATGACTGTATTTATTAACCTTGTTGTTGATATCATAGTTAGTTTTTTCTCTCTCCACAGTATTTTATCTAAAATACATAGAAATAATACACTCACCTAAAGGATTATTAGGAACACACACTAATACTGTGTTTGACCCCCTTTCACCTTCAGAACTGCTTTAATTCTACGTGGCATTAATTCAACAGGTGCTGAAAGCATTCTTTAGAAATGTTGGCCCATATTGATAGGATAGCATCTTGCAGTTGATGGAGATTTGTGGGATGCACATCCAGGGCACGGCTCCGTTCCACCACATCCCAAAGATGCTCTATTGGGTTGAGATCTGGTGACTGTGGGGCCATTTTAGTTCAGTGAACTCATTGTCATGTTCAAGAAACCAATTTGAAATGATTGGAGCTTTGTGACATGGTGCATTATCCTGCTGGAAGTAGCCATCAGAGGATGGGACATGGTGGTCATAAAGGGATGGACATGGTCAGAAACAATGCTCAGGTAGGCCGTGGCATTTAAACCATGCCCAATTGGCACTAAGGGGCCTAAAGTGTGCCAAGAAAACATCCCCCACACCATTACACCACCACCACCAGCCTGCACAGTGAAAACATCCCCACACCATTACACCACTCCACCAGCCTGCACAGTGAAAACATCCCCACACCATTACACCACCACCACCAGCCTGCACAGTGAAAACATCCCCACACCATTACACCACCACCACCACCAGCCTGCACAGTGAAAACATCCCCACACCATTACACCACCACCACCAGCCTGCACAGTGAAAACATCCCCACACCATTACACAACCACCCCCAGCCTGCACAGTGAAAACATCCCCCACACCATTACACCACCGCCACCAGCCTGCACAGTGAAAACATCCCCCACACCATTACACCACCGCCACCAGCCTGCACAGTGAAAACATCCCCACAACATTACACCACCTCCACCAGCCTGCACAGTGAAAACACCCCCACACCATTACACCACCACCACCAGCCTGCACAGTGAAAACACCCCACACCATTACACCACCACCACCAGCCTGCACAGTGGGAACATCCCCACACCATTACCACCACCACCAGCCTGCACAGTGAAAACATCCCCACACCATTACACCACCACCACCAGCCTGCACAGTGAAAACATCCCCACACCATTATACCACCACCACCAGCCTGCACAGTGAAAACATCCCCACACCATTACACCACCGCCACCAGCCTGCACAGTGAAAACATCCCCACACCATTACACCACCACCACCAGCCTGCACAGTGAAAACATCCCCACACCATTACACCACCACCAGCCTGCACAGTGAAAACATCCCCACACCATTACACCACCACCACCAGCCTGCACAGTGAAACATCCCCACACCATTACACAACCACCACCAGCCTGCACAGTGAAAACATCCCCACACCATTACACCACCACCACCAGCCTGCACAGTGAAAACATCCCCACACAATTACACCACCACCACCAGCCTGCACAGTGAAAACATCCCCACACCATTACACCACCTCCACCACCAGCCTGCACAGTGAAAACATCCCCACACCATTACACCACCACCCTCAGCCTGCACAGTGAAAACATCCCCACACCATTACACCACCACCACCATGCACAGTGAAAACATCCCCACACCATTACACCACCACCACCAGCCTGCACAGTGGGAACATCCCCACACCATTACACCACCACCACCAGCCTGCACAGTGAAAACATCCCCCCACACCACCACCAGCCTGCACAGTGAAAACATCCCCACACCATTACACCACCACCACCAGCCTGCACAGTGGGAACATCCCCCACACCATTACACCACCACCACCAGCCTGCACAGTGGGAACATCCCCACACCATTACACCACCACCCCAGCCTGCACAGTGGGAACATCCCCACACCATTGCACCACCACCACCAGCCTGCACAGTGGGAACAAGGCATGATGGATCCATGTTCTCATTCTGTTTATGCCAAATTCTGACTCTACCATCTGAATGTCTCAACAGAAATCCAGACTCATCAGACCAGGCAACATTTTTCCAGTCTTCAACCGTCCAATTTTGGTGAGCTTGTGCAAATTGTAGCCTCTTTTTCCTATTTGTAGTGGAGATGAGTGGTACCCGTGGGTCTTCTGCTGTTGTAGCCCATCCGCCTCAAGGTTGTGTGTGTTGTGGCTTCACAAATGCTTTGCTGCATACCTCGGTTGTAACGAGTGGTTATTTCAGTCAAAGTTGCTCTTCTATCAGCTTGAATCAGTCGGCCCATTCTCCTCTGACCTCTAGCATCAACAAGGCATTTTCTCCCACAGGACTGCCGCATACTGGATGTTTTTCCCTTTTCACACCATTCTTTGTAAACCCTAGAAATGGTTGTGTGTGAAAATCCCAGTAACTGAGCAGATTGTGAAATACTCAGACCGGCCCGTCTGGCACCAACAACCATGCCACGCTCAAAATTGCTTAAATCCCCTTTCTTTCCCATTCTGACATTCAGTTTGGAGTTCAGGAGATTGTCTTGACCAGGACCACACCCATGCATTGAAGAAACTGCCATGTGATTGGTTGATTAGATAATTGCATTAATGTTTTAAATATTTATTATATAACAAAAGCCAGTTCCATAATGACATCTCTTCATCTCCTGTTAGTGGGTGGGATATATTAGGCAGCAAGTGAACATTTTGTCCTCAGAGTTGATGTGTTAGAAGCAGGAAAAATGGGCAAGCGAAAGGATTTGAGCGAGTTTGACAAGGGCCAGATTGTGATGGCTAGACGACTGGGTCAGAGCATCTCCAAAACTGCAGCTCTTGTGGGGTGTTCCCGGTCTGCAGTGGTCAGGATCTATCAAAAGTGCTCCAAGGAAGGAACAGTGGAGAACCGGCCACAGGGTCATGGGCGGCCCAGGCTCATTGATGCACGTGTGGAGCGAAGGCTGGCCCGTGTGGTCCGATCAAACAGGACGAGCTACTGGAGCTCAAACTGCTCAAGAAGTTAATGCTGGTTCTGATAGAAAGGGCTCAGAATACACAGTCTATGTTATATAAACACAAGTTTGTGAATAGATAAGCTGTAATCCGGATCTTCACCTCACAGAAGCCTGCACAAATACTACGGAAAGCATATCATATTTTGTGAGAAATTGGCCTGTTAGAGCAAAGCAGAAACTATTTTTGGAATCAGCATCTTGAAATGAATAAGAAGCAAGTATTAGATTTTATTCAGCAGAGCGGTGTAATAATTCCAACTAAACATGGCTAATAAACTTCTGTCTAAAACAGACAGAAAGAAGAAAGTCAAGTCACCTTTATTTATATAGTGCTTTGTACAATGCTGATTGTTTCAGAGCAGCTTCACAGTGTTAGCAGGAGAATAATGCAGCAGAGTTTGGGCTGTACAGCCGCTCTGGAGAAAACAGTGATGTCATCAGCTCAGTTCAGTTCTCATGTCGTGTCAATGCGGGCAGATCAGTAATATAGTAGAATATTTAATGCAGCAGAAAAAGCCAGAAAGAATTCAGTTTTGCCAAAATGTGCTGCTAATGAAGAAGAAGAGATATGTGAGACATGTCTTCAGTAACTCTGGTGTGTGAGATGAGGTGTGTGTCCTCCCTTCAGCAGGGGCTTGGGCCGGGCCCTGTGATGGGCAGTAAGGCGTTGACACCAGCGCAGGTGACGATCTGTCCGCTGTGCTCCATGTGGTGCGCTCTTCACCTCGGCCGCGGACCGGACGGCTAGCGCCCCACGCCTCCTCACGGACGCCCGGCACATGCTGCCACAAATTCTGCTAATTGGCAGCTCTGCGTGTCCGTCCAGAGGAGGCCGAGGTCAGGTGGGCAGAGTTTTGGACATGCACACATGCTATCTTCTAAAGATGCAAACGTTTGAAGTTTAGATTTTGGATTTGCAATTCATCCCAGACGCCCCGCACCTTTTACTGTAAAACATATGGTAGCAACATGCTGGGTTTTATGGAGCTGAACTTATATTTATGATAAAAACTGTACTGATATGTTACACTGCAGAAAAAAAAAAACTATTTGTCTTGTTTTCCAGCACAAATATCTAAAGTCAAGTCACCTTCATTTATACAGCGCTTTTTACAACACATATTGTTTCAAAGCAGCTTTACAGTGATAACAGGAGATTACTTAGGCTGTACTTCAGCTGTAGAAAAGTTATTGTCCAGCTGAAGTAAGTTTTGATTGATTCAGAGGAAAGTGAAGGGAAGGAGGCGTCACGGGAGAGTCTAGTCCCACGCTCTCTCAGACACTTCAGGATGAGATGGTCATGTCCAGGCGCAGGTCCATCATCTGGCCCGGATCCGGCTGACTGCAGTAGACCTCGGGATAAAACAGAGACACTAACATTAGCGTAGATGCCATTCTTCTGATGATGTAACGAGTACATCAGGTGTTATGGGAAGTGTTCGGTTCCGCTGACCTAGATAATGCAGCCTAATAATCATTTAATTGAAAAAGTGTTTTATGTGTATGCCATAGAAAAGAGATGTGTTTTTAGTCTAGATTTAAACTGACAGAGTGTGTCTGCTTCCCGAACAATGCTAGGAAGACTGTTCCAGAGTTTAGGTGCTAAATAGGAAAAGGATCGACCGGGCAGTTGATTTTGATATTCTAGGTATTATCAGCAGGTCAGAGTTTAGAGAGCGCAGTAGGACGTGATGGAGTATAATGTGTTAAATTTCAAAATAAATCTAATTATTAAACTAAATTAACCATATAGACCTAATTACTGATCTAAAGTCCACATTGTTACTGTATGATAATCAAAATATATTCTGTTGCATTATTTTTCTGTTTAACACTGTGAAGCTGCTTTGAAACAATCTGCATTGTTAAAAGCGCTATATAAATAAAGTTGACTTGACTTGACTTAAGAGCTTGCTCAAGTACTGGGGAGATAAACCATTTAGTGCTTTGTAAGTAATAAGCAAAATTTTAAAATGTATGCGATGTTTAATAGGAGCCAGTGCAGTGTTGACAGAACTGGACTAATATGATCATACTTCCTGGTTCTAGGAAGAACTCGAGCTGCTGCGTTTTGGACCAGCTGGAGTTTGTTTATTAAGCGTGCAGGGCAACCACCCAGTAGAGCATTACAATAATCTAGCCTTGAGCTCATGAACGCATGTATTAACTGTTAACCATTTTGCATTGAGAGCATGTGCCGTAATTTAGATATATTTTATAAACATTCTTAAATCAAGACACATTTACTGAAGAAGCTTGTTTTGTGAAAAAAAAAGATCAAAATAAAGTGAGTTTGTACTTAAATCAAGTATCTGCCAATATACTTCTTTCTCTATGAATTGTTTATTTTTTCTTTCCTCAGATATTTTTAAGCACAAACTTTTTATCTTTTTCAGAAAACAAGACATACCATTTTCAGTCATTTTGCTTTATAAATCTACAGCTTTATAAATTCTCTATGGTTTGTTTAAGATGCTGACAGTATCCATAAATACTAATGAGAATACATCTGACACATTAAACACGACTCTACGTTTGTTCAGTGTGTGTCTGCTGAACTCTGGCGGATGGAGAACTCAGTAACTCTCTGAATCATGAGAGTCTTTCACAGGATCTTTGACATTTCCATGTGATTCTCAATCAGCATTTGTCCCCTTTCTAAGACGTTCTGATGACTTTGGGAACATGCTCGTGTGAAACGCTCGAGTCCTGATCAATAATTCAGCTGGAAAGAGTTTAATCAATCAGAACAAGATGAGCCAGGTCAAACAGAAATCAATCATCATTATGCTTCTGATTAACACTAAAGAAACAGCCAAGCTGCCTTTAAGGTGAAGTGTGTAAAATGAGAATACTTCAGCTTTGAGTTATAAGCCATGTTCCTCTCTTAATAAAGCTTCAGTGGGTTCTGTCTAACTCTAGTGTTCCTGACTCACGCCAGAGCGGCTCTATAGAAGGAGAAACACTGTCATTGATTGCAGAATACTCTCATGTTTAACTGGTTATTTCTTTTATTTCATGTATGTTTAATCAAAATAAAAATTAATTAAAACTACATGCATAAAGTGATCCATTGATGGAATGAACCGTCTGACTGAGATGTTTTCGGACCCACTTTATATTAGGTGGGCTTAACTACTATGTACTAACATTTTAATTAATAATTTGATACACTGCACTTATTGTCTACATACATGTTTTTACATTGTACTTACATGTTTAAAAATACCTTAATGTAATTACATCTGTAATTCATTTCTGTAGTTACATTTGTAATTACATTATTGACACTTCCCTTGTACCTAACCCTACCCTTAAACTTACCCATCCCACCACACCTGTCTCTAACCCTACCCTTAAACTTACCCATCCCACCACACCTGTCCCTAACCCTACCCTTAAACTTACCCATCCCACCACACCTGCCCCTAACCCTACCCTTAAACTGACCCATCCCACCACACCTGTCCCTAACCCTACCCTTAAACTGACCCATCCCACCACACCTGTCCCTAACCCTACCCTTAAACTTACCCATCCCACCACACCTGTCCCTTACCCTACCCTTAAACTCACCCATCCCACCACACCTGTCCCTAACCCTACCCTTAAACTTACCCATCCCACCACACCTGTCCCTAACCCTACCCTTAAACTGACCCATCACACCACACCTGTCCCTAACCCTACCCTTAAACTTACCCATCCCACCACACCTGTCCCTAACCCTACCCTTAAACTTACCCATACCACCACACCTGTCCCTAACCCTACCCTTAAACTTACCCATACCACCACACCTGTCCCTAACCCTACCCTTAAACTGACCCATCCCACCACACCTGTCCCTAACCCTACCCTTAAACTCACCCATCACCACCACACCTGTCCCTAACCCTACCCTTAAACTGACCCATCCCACCACACCTGTCCCTAACCCTACCATTAAACTCACCCACACCACCACACCTGTCCCTAACCCCCCTTAAACTTACCCATCCCACCACACCTGTCCCTAACCCTACCCTTAAACTTACCCATCCCACCACACCTGTCCCTAACCCTACCCTTAAACTTACCCATCCCACCACACCTGTCCCTAACCCTACCCTTAAACTGACCCATCCCACCACACCTGTCCCTAACCCTACCCTTAAACTCACCCACACCACCACACCTGTCCCTAACCCTACCCTTAAACTTACCCATCCCACCACACCTGTCCCTAACCCTACCCTTAAACTTACCCATACCACCACACCTGTCCCTAACCCTACCCTTAAACTTACCCATCCCACCACACCTGTCCCTAACCCTACCCTTAAACTCAACCATACCACCACACCTGTCCCTAACCCTACCCTTAAACTTACCCATACCACCACATCTGTCCCTAACCCTACCCTTAAACTCACCCACACCACCACACCTGTACCTAACCCTACCCTTAAACTTACCCATACCACCACACCTGTCCCTAACCCTACCCTTTAAACTTACCCATACCACCACATCTGTCCCTAACCCTACCCTTAAACTCACCCACACCACCACACCTGTCCCTAATTTTACCCTTAAACTTACCCATACCACCACACATGTCCCTAACCCTACCCTTAAACTCACCCACACCACCACACCACCACACCTGTCCCTAATTTTACCCTTAAACTTACCCATACCACCACACCTGTCCCTAACCCTACCATTAAACTCACCCACACCACCACACCTGTCCCTAACCCTACCCTTAAACTTACCCATCCCACCACACCTGTCCCTAACCCTACCCTTAAACTTACCCATCCCACCACACCTGTCCCTAACCCTACCCTTAAACTGACCCATCCCACCACACCTGTCCCTAACCCTACCCTTAAACTCACCCACACCACCACACCTGTCCCTAACCCTACCCTTAAACTCACCCACACCACCACACCACCACACCTGTCCCTAATTTTACCCTTAAACTTACCCATACCACCACACCTGTCCCTAACCCTACCATTAAACTCACCCACACCACCACACCTGCCCCTAACCCTACCCTTAAACTTACCCATCCCACCACACCTGCCCCTAACCCTACCCTTAAACTTACCCATCCCACCACACCTGTCCCTAACCCTACCCTTAAACTGACCCATCCCACCACACCTGTCCCTAACCCTACCATTAAACTCACCCACACCACCACACCTGCCTAACCCTGCCCTTAAACTTACCCATCCCACCACACCTGTCCCTAACCCTACCCTTAAACTTACCCATACCACCACACCTGTCCCTAACCCTACCCTTAAACTTACCCATCCCACCACACCTGTCCCTAACCCTACTCTTAAACTCAACCATACCACCACACCTGTCCCTAACCCTACCCTTAAACTTACCCATACCACCACATCTGTCCCTAACCCTACCCTTAAACTCACCCACACCACCACACCTGTCCTAACCCTACCCTTAAACTTACCCATACCACCACACCTGTCCCTAACCCTACCCTTAAACTTACCCATACCACCACATCTGTCCCTAACCCTACCCTTTAAACTCACCCACACCACCACACCTGTCCCTAATTTTACCCTTAAACTTACCCATACCACCACACCTGTCCCTAACCCTACCCTTAAACTCACCCACACCACCACACCTGTCCCTAACCCTACCCTTAAACTTACCCATACCACCACACCTGTCCCTAACTTTATCCTTAAGCTTACCCATACCACCACACCTGTCCCTAACTTTATCCTTAAACTTACGCATACCACCACACCTGTCCCTAACCCTACCCTTAAACTCACCCACACCACCACACCTGTCCCTAACTTTATCCTTAAACTTACCCATACCACCACACCTGTCCCTAACCCTACCCTTAAACTCACCCACACCACCACACCTGTCCCTAATTTTACCCTTAAACTTACCCATACCACCACACCTGTCCCTAACTTTACCCTTAAACTTACCCATACCACCACACCTGTCCCTAACCCTACCCTTAAACTCACCCACACCACCACACCTGTCCCTAATTTACCCTTAAACTTACCCATACCACCACACCTGTCCCTAACCCTACCCTTAAACTCACCCACACCACCACACCACCACACCTGTCCCTAATTTTACCCTTAAACTTACCCATACCACCACTCCTGTCCCTAACTTTATCCTTAAACTCACCCACACCACCACACCTGTCCCTAACCCTACCCTTAAACTAACCCATACCACCACACCTGTCCCTAACCCTACCCTTAAACTCACCCACACCACCACACCTGTCCCTAACCCTACCCCTTAAACTTACCCCTACCACCACACCTGTCCCTAACTTTACCCTTAAACTTACCCACACCACCACACCTGTCCCTAACCCTACCCGTATCCCACCTCAATATCAGCAAAGGTGTTTTGCAACACAATATGAACACAGTAAGTACATTGTACTTAATTTTTGATGTAAGTACATAGTAGTTAAGGCCACCTAATATAAAGTGGGGCCGTGTTTTCTTCTGAGTGAGTGGAGCGATTAGAAGTGATACTTTACGCCTGTAATCATAATCAGGACAGTCTTTAGAAAGTCAATACTGAGAGCCAAAATGGACATATAATGCAAATTTGTAGTAAAGATATGTTTAATTGTGGTGAAAATACTGTCACAAAACCGCTGCTAAAAAGCTTTCTTTATGCAAAAGATCACGTCTTATTTTGGTCATGTTTTCGCGACACACACACATTAGTAGCAATAAGTCATTTTAGGCTTTACTCAAACTCAACAAGGCAACAGTGTTCGCGTCATCATGTGTGTGTGATTGTCAGAACTGAGAATGTGTTTGTGACACACATGTATGTCGCTCCACCGCACCATGAGTGCTACAAACTAAAAATACAGCTGTGAGTGAAGGGAAGAGTGGTGACAGGCATGAAGATCAGACCGCATCGCTCTCCTGAAGCTGTGAAAGGCAGTTTGATCTCTTCACCGCCAGGAGCACAGGTAGATCAAGGTCCGGCGGAGAGACACTTATAAAGGGATCAACAGAATCCTTTATCACAATCCAAGCAGCTCTCTCAAGTGCTTCAACATGCCCTTTACTGTGTGAGCTGGGAAACAGACGCCAGACGCTCCAGACTACTGAGCAAAGAGTCAAACAATGAGAAGAGCGGAGCGGACAGTAGATTCTAGCACTGGTGTTCATCAGATTATAGAAAATAACTGATCATATGAAATGGATGCAAAGCTTTTTAAATGTGTCGAGAGATACTCAGCAATGAATGCATAAAACAGTGGATGTTTGCAACATTTGATTTATGGACCATTTGGGCTTGGAACGATTTGTTAATGTTTCTTAAAGTTCCCTTGTCTGCTCTCCAAGGCTACATTTATTTGACCATAAATACAGTAAAAACTGAAATAATCCTCCAGTGTAGATCAGCTGTTCTCTGTATGAATATACAGTCAAGTGTCATTTATTCCTGTGATCAGGTCAGGCACTGATGTTGGACGAGAAGGCCTGGCTCGCAGTCTCCGCTCTAATTCATCCCAAAGGTGTTCTATCGGGATGAGGTCAGGACTCTGTGCAGGCCAGTCCAGTTCCTCCACACCAAACTCGCTAATCCATGTCTTTATGGAGCGACGCTTTGTGCACTGGAGCGCAGTCATGTTGGGACAGGAAGGGGCCGTCCCCAAACTGATCCCGCAAAGTTGGGAGCATGAAATTGTCCAAAATGTCTTGAAGTATTAAGAGTTCCTTTCACTGGAACTAAGGGCCCAACCCTGAAAAACAACCCCACCCCATAATCCCTCCACCAAACTTTACACTTGGCACAATGCAGTCAGGCGAGTCCTGCGTTCCCCTGGCAACCGCCAAACCCAGACTCGCCCATGGGATGGTCAGACAGAGAAGCGTGATTGGTCACTCAGAGAACACGTCTCACTGCTCTAGAGTCCAGTGGCGGCGTGCTTTACCCCACTGCATCCCACGCTTTGCATTGCTCTTGGTGATGTAAGGCTTGGATGAGCTGCTCGCCATGGAAACCCATTCCATGAAGCTCTCCGCACTGTTCCTGAGCTCATCTGAAGGCCACAGGAGTTTGGAGGTCTGGAGCGATTGACTCTGCAGAAAGTTGGTGACTTCTGACTGTGACCTCAGCATGCGCTGACCCCGCTCTGGGATTGAGTTGCTGTTGTTCCCAATCGCTTCCTCTTTGTTATAATCCCACTAACAGTTGAGCGTGGAATATTTAGTAGTGAGGAAATGTCAGGAATGGCCTTATTGCACAGGTGGCAACCTATCCCGGTCCCACGCTTGAGTTCACTGAGCTCCTGAGAGCGAGCCATTCTCTCACAAATGTGTGTAGAAGCGTCTGCATGCCTAGAGCTTGATTTATACACCTGTGGCCATGAAGGGACTGAACACCTGAACTCTGGGATCTGGAGGGGCAGCCCAATACTTCTGGCAATATCGTGTATCTGTTATGAGTTTATTCATATTTAGTGTCTATAAGCTACATTTGCTGAAAAATGAAAATATCCTGCCAAATATGTGTTTAATTATAAATATCTTTTAAAAGCATGGCCTTTCAATTATATTTTTACATTTTAAAAGCCAAAATAAATGTATATGATGAAAGATGATGTCTTCAACACTTTTGGTCCATTAGTGATGCAGACGCCTTGAACATCGAATCCTGCAGCTTTAAAGCCATATTTACAGCTGCAAATGAAAAGCATAAATCCACATTAGGCTTGTTCAGGATAACCCTTTTCTGAGTAATTATCCTGAGCTTAAAAAAAAATGAGATTCTCTCTTGCTGAGAGTCATTAAGCAGCTCAAGTCTCTGCTTTGGTTTTCTGACACTTATTAGTG
This sequence comes from Gobiocypris rarus, assembly GCA_023029165.1. Classification (NCBI taxonomy): domain Eukaryota; kingdom Metazoa; phylum Chordata; class Actinopteri; order Cypriniformes; family Gobionidae; genus Gobiocypris; species Gobiocypris rarus. The sequence goes on from CM040910.1 coordinate 49,883,940, forward strand.
GAGGAATCCCTGTTAAAGGCAGCCGGAGTTTCCATTGGCTGATTATGTGCTTCAATAATTCCACGCCTGATGTTCGCTCGGGTTTCATTTTCACTTTTGGTGTCAATTCTCCACTCTCAATAGAACGTGAAATGGATTCTCTATTTATACACACTAATAGAACTTTATCATAATCAAATCTGGGAGGAATTGTGGAGAATAATGCGACTGGCGGATTTCCGTACGGACTTCTGTATGGAATACATATCAGAATCTGAGCATTTCTGCAAATCACAAAGCCAGGGAACAAACACCTTATATCAAGTTATTTTCCATTTGAAAAGCAGGGTGAATGTATTTTTTATTATTATTGTTATGATTTCACACAGTCTGAGGAGGAAATAAAATGGAAACCTGTTCTATTCATAAACGTGCAGTTCATCTTAAAGGAATAGTTCATCTAAAACGTATTATTATTCATATTTATATAAGACATTTATATTATTATTTTGTACTATTGTACATTTATTATTTGATATATTTTATTTACTGTTTTTATTTCTTTACTATTATTTATATGATTTATTATTTTATATTATATAATTGTTTATTATTTTATATTTGAGCTCATTTATTTTTTTGTATTATTTATATTATTATTTGTTATTTTATATTTGTTTACTATTTTAGTTTATATATAATATTATTATAATCATGATTAATATAAAATAATATCTCATTATATAAAATTATAGCATATATATATAAACTTAACAAGCGCTTTGGGTGTACAGTAGTAAATAGTAAATTGCTATATAAATGCCTCGTTTATTTATTTATGTAATATATATTTTATATAATTTATATTATGTATCAATTTTATTAT
>CM040910.1:49892304-50022304 GCA_023029165.1 Gobiocypris rarus
CACACACACACGTGAGAGTCTACACTGAACACACACACGTGAGAGTCTACACCGAACACACACACGTGAGAGTCTACACCGAACACACACACACGTGAGAGTCTACACCAAACACACACACACGTGAGAGTCTACACCAACACACACACGTGAGAGTCTACACCACACACACACACGTGAGAGTCTACACCGAACACACACACGTGAGAGTCTACACGAACACACACATGTGAGAGTCTACACCGAACACACACACACATGTGAGAGTCTACACCGAACACACACACACATGTGAGAGTCTACACCGAACACACACACACGTGAGCGTCTACACCAAACACACACACATGAGAGTCTACACCCAACACACACATGAGAGTCTACACCCAACACACACACATGAGAGTCTACACCCAACACACACATGAGAGTCTACACCCAACACACACACACATGAGAGTCTACACCAAACACACACACATGAGAGTCTACACCCAACACACACACGTGAGAGTCTACACCCAACACACACACGTGAGAGTCTACACCAAACACACACACATGAGAGTCTACACCGAACACACACACATGAGAGTCTACACCAAACACACACACATGAGAGTCTACACCCAACACACACACACACATGTGAGAGTCTACACGAACACACACACACGTGAGAGTCTACACGAACACACACACATGTGAGTCACACCGACACACACACACACATGTGAGAGTCTACACCGAACACACACACACATGTGAGAGTCTACACCGAACACACACACACGTGAGTCTACACCAAACACACACACATGAGAGTCTACACACAACACACACATGAGAGTCTACACCCAACACACACACACATGAGAGTCTACACCAAACACACACACATGAGAGTCTACACCAAACACACACATGAGAGTCTACACACACACGTGAAGTCTACACCCAACACACACACGTGAGAGTCTACACAACACACACACACACACACACACACACACACACGAACACACACACATGAGAGTCTACACCAAACACACACACGAGAGTCTACACACACACACACATGTGAGAGTCTACACCGAACACACACACACACACGTGAGAGTCTACACCAAACACACACACGTGAGAGTCTACACCCAACACACACATGAGAGTCTACACAACACACACACATGAGAGTCTACACCAAACACACACACATGAGAGTCTACACCAACACACACACACGTGAGAGTCTACACCCAACACACACACACACGTGAGAGTCTACACCAAACACACACACATGAGAGTCTACACCAACACACACACGTGAGAGTCTACACCAAACACACACACATGAGAGTCTACACCCAACACACACTTTTCTCCATTAGGTCTCCTGATGGGGTTTCGGTTTCCTTGCCACTGTCGCCTCTGGCTTGGCTTGCTCTGTTAAATAATTTTTTTATATCATCTATAAAAAAGTGGATGATCAGTAATTTCCTGCAACTTAATTCAGAAAAAACTGAATTACAAGTAGTAACCTAGAATACTGTCTAACCCTCGATGGCTGCTCTGTGTGAGTGTTTCAGTGTGTGTGTGTGTGTGTGTGTGTGTGTGTGTGTGTGTGTGTGTGTGTGTGTGTGTGACGTGTGTGTGTGTGTGTGTGTGCAGTGTGTGTGTGTGTGTGATGTAGGTTTAGGCAGGGGCAGTGTGTGTGTGTGTGTGTGTGTGTGTGTGTGTGTGTGTGTGTTTGTGTGTGTGTGTGTGAGTGTGAGTGTTTCAGAGTGAGTGTGTGTGTTTGTGTGTGTGTTTGTTTGAGTGTTTCTTAGTTTGTGTGTGTGTGTGTGTGTGTGTGTGTGTGTCACAAATAACACAAGTAATGTTTTGTGTAAAATATTTTTATATTTAGTAATAATATTAATAATAAGCTTGCCTGTTCCGCCTATAAGTACAGTAATAAGGCTGTTAAAGTGAGCAGACGCTCATGATGTGGAGCTGCAAAACAACCCAGGGTTAAAGCCGTGAGAAGTGTGTTAGCCTTAACCAGGCTAAAAGGGAAACAATGTTGTTCTCAGTGGTTTTTGATATAGAATGAATCGTAAACACATCAGCTTTGCTCAGCCACCATGTTTTCCACAAACTCTGATGGGGGTATGTTAGAGAGTTTCCACATGTAGCCGCTGAATGTGCAGATAAAGAGCAGAACGCACATGCCTTTGTGCGCACACGCTCTCGTTACATCACGTCTCGTTACTGATGCTGTAACATAATGTTGTTTTCATTGTCTTTTCTCCGTCAGCTTTATTCCTGCTGTGAGCGTTGTCGCTGTTAAACAGCATTAGCATTAGCGCTATCAGCTCCCATCATGCTCGGCTGCCTTTATCAATCACGTTCCACATGGACGAGTTGAATTTCCCAAAGTCAGGCTTACATTGTCTGCCGGATGCGAGCGATGGGAACCTGCGCAGCTAATCGCGGATCGGGACAACCAACAAAAGACTACGGAGTGACAGCTGAAATTAATTTCTAAATAATCTTTTAGATCACCATGTCACATCAAAAATGTAAATTGAGACTCTCCTTAGTACAATCCATGCATAAAAACACCATAAAGATGGAAGGAAGTACTGAATGAGGAACTAGTATTATTCAAATCTGGCATTAGTCATGGTCAGTACGTTCAGAATCCGGGAAATAAACCAGTGAAGACACCGTATGCAGAAAGTGCTTTGATATGCCCAATCATTTCTCCGGATGTTTTAGGACTTCACTTGGATATCTTAGATTCCAACATCAATGTGTCAGATTTGCACATGGATTCTTGTGCACCAACCAGTATTCTGCACCGTGATTGGCTGAAATAACCACTGTGAAAGTCCAGACCTTTTCTACATATGCTAATGTTCCTTTCTTACATACACAGAGCGGTTTCAGGTGGAGAGCCTCTGTTCTCCTACCGACCTCCTCCTCCTCCTCCTCACACACACACAAACACACACACACACACACACACACACACACACACACACACACACACACAGGTACCTGTCAATGCCAAGCACACACAAATGCAAATGAAGCCAAATAGATTCACTTCAAAGCTCTTAATTACATTATATGTATTCCATGAATCATAAATTGTATGTTCCAAGGGGGTTTAGTGGCGAAATAATAGCTTTCTTTAATAATTGATTTTCTGAGCGCATATCAAATGGAAAATAACGACGGTACAGTGACACACATATTGATTGGAGTCAAAGGTTACGAGAAATATCAAGAATTCATTAATTTTGGTAAAACGCCTGGCAACAGCAGCATATAATAATATGTAAGTGAGAGCAATAGTAATCATTTTTTGTATAATCTTATTTTTTATCTTTTCTGTGTGCAGCAGTGACAGCTGAGAACTCCTCTCGAGTCAGAGACGCGCTCGCTTTAGCCATCACCGAGCTCTAATCGTTCACACAAACATCTGCATTGAGTTCTTATTTTGGACACGGACCTGCGGCTCTGAGTTTGGATCGTTAGCTTCAGAAAGTTGACAACACCTATCAGATGAAGTGAATAAAACTGATCTCTTCCTCATGGCTCCTGTTAGTGGGTGGGATATATTAGGCAGCAAGTGAACATTTTGTCCTCAGAGTTGATGTGTTAGAAGCAGGAAAAATGGGCAAGCGTAAGGATTTGAGCGAGTTTGACAAGGGCCAGATTGTGATGGCTAGACGACTGGGTCAGAGCATCTCCAAAACTGCAGCTCTTGTGGGGTGTTCCCGGTCTGCAGTGGTCAGGATCTATCAAAAGTGCTCCAAGGAAGGAACAGTGGAGAACCGGCCACAGGGTCATGGGCGGCCCAGGCTCATTGATGCACGTGTGGAGCGAAGGCTGGCCCGTGTGGTCCGATCAAACAGACGAGCTACTGGAGCTCAAACTGCTCAAGAAGTTAATGCTGGTTCTGATAGAAAGGGCTCAGAATACACAGAGCATCGCAGTTTGTTGCGTATGGGGCGGCATAGCCGCTGACCAGTCAGGGTGCCCATGCTGACCCCTGACCCGCCGAAAGCACCAACAGTGGCACGTGAGCATCAGAACTGGACCACGGAGCAATGGAAGAAGGTGGCCTGGTCTGATGATCACGTGTTCTTTACATCACGTGGATGGCCGGGTGTGTGTGCGTGGCTTACCTGGGGAACACATGGCCCCAGGATGCACTATGGGAAGAAGGCGAGCCGGCGGAGGTGATGCTTTGGGCAATGTTCTGCTGGGAAACCTTGGGTCCTGCCATCCATGTGGATGTTCCTTTGACACGTCCCACCTACCTAAGCATTGCTGAGACCATGTACAGCCTTTCATGGGAACGGTATTCCCTGGTGGCTGTGGCTCTTCCCGCAGGATAATGCTCCTGACACAAAGCACAAATGCTTCAGGAATGGTTTGAGGAGCACAACAACGAGTTTGAGGCATTGACTTGGCCTCCAAATTCCCCAGATCTCAATCCAATCGAGCATCTGTGGGATGTGCTGAACAAACAAGTCCGATCCATGGAGGCCCCACCTCATAACAGCACTTAAAGGATCTGCTGCTAACATCTTGGTGCCAGATACCACAGCACACCTTCAGGGGTCAGCAAAAGGGGGACCAATGCAATATTAGGAAGGGGATCATAATGTTATGCCTGATCAGTGTAACTACACCTTAGTTTGAGCAAAATGTATATAATGAATTATTTGAATTAAATTGTATTAAATGCGAATGCTTTCTGCTTTACCTTCCACTCACACTGCTCTTCCCTAGTTAAACTTCCTGTTGATGTAATTATTATTTGGCACAGCTGCTGCTGTTGGTTGTGCTGAAACGAGGCTTCTGTTCTTTTATCAGCATCTGTATAAAGCCTATTGTTGTTCACTCATAATGAATCCCTAACCTAAGTAAAACAGGGCAGAAATCAATTTATTTGCATTAAAGATTGTGCAGCGTCCTATTGTGTGTCTATCCCGACCCGTCCTGCTGTATTTCTGCAGAGGAACAGGAAGATGCACTAGACCCCACTGGCATTTCTACCTTTGTTTTACATGTCATGATCTCACAGCGCTGAAGGAAACTGTGTGTGCCCGATGGCGACCCTTGACCTTTATGCAAAACTCCTTGGTAGCTCATCTGCATAACATTCTCTCCTTTTGTCTGGTTCAAGAAGAGACTAATTGAATTTAAAAGATGGACTCTTGATGTTAGTGAATGTGAAAAACATTTTAATTGGTTAAAGCTAATGCGATACAGGACACAATTCTACTACAATCAACAAGTTGTTAAAGAACACACATCTTTACTGTTAATGTGACAGTAAAGACAATTATAATGTGACAAAACATTCTAATAAATGCTGTTCTTTTGAACTTTCTATTGATCAAAGAATCCTGAGGAATCAAATGTATGAGTTTCCACAGAAATATGAACTGATAGTAATCATAAATGTGTGTTGATCCTCAGATCATCATATGAGAATGATTAGTGAAGGATCATGAGACAATAAAGACTGGAGTAATGATGATAAATCACACTTTACTATATATTCACACAGAGAACAGCTGATCTACACTGGAGGAATATTATACTGATACTGGAGTTATGATCAGATAATGAACAGAAGCACTATATATTCACACAGAGAACAGCTGATCTACACTGAGGAATATTACACTGATACTGGAGTTATGATCAGATAATGAACAGAAGCACTATATATTCACACAGAGAACAGCTGATCTACACTGGAGGAATATTACACTGATACTGGAGTTATGATCAGATAATGAACAGAAGCACTATATATTCACACAGAGAACAGCTGATCTACACTGGAGGAATATTACACTGATACTGGAGTTATGATCAGATAATGAACAGAAGCACTATATATTCACACAGAGAACAGCTGATCTACACTGGAGGAATATTACACTGATACTGGAGTTATGATCAGATAATGAGCAGAAGCACTATATATTCACACAGAGAACAGCTGATCTACACTGGAGGAATATTACACTGATACTGGAGTTATGATCAGATAATGAACAGAAGCACTATATATTCACACTGAGAACAGCTGATCTACACTGAGGAATATTACACTGATACTGGAGTTATGATCAGATAATGAACAGAAGCACTATATATTCACACAGAGAACAGCTGATCTACACTAGAGGAATATTACACTGATACTGCAGTTATGATCAGATAACGAACAGAAGCTCTATATATTCACACAGAGAACAGCTGATCTACACTGGAGGAATATTACACTGATACTGGAGTTATGATCAGATAATGAACAGAAGCACTATATATTCACACAGAGAACAGCTGATCTACACTGAGGAATATTACACTGATACTGGAGTTATGATCAGATAATGAACAGAAGCACTATATATTCACACAGAGAACAGCTGATCTACACTGAGGAATATTACACTGATACTGGAGTTATGATCAGATAATGAACAGAAGCGCTATATATTCACACAGAGCACAGCTGATCTACACTGATGAATATTACACTGATACTGGAGTTATGATCAGATAATGAACAGAAGCGCTATATATTCACACAGAGAACAGCTGATCTACACTGGAGGAATATTACACTGATACTGGAGTTATGATCAGATAATGAACAGAAGCGCTATATATTCACACAGAGAACAGCTGATCTACACTGGAGGAATATTACACTGATACTGGAGTTATGATCAGATAATGAACAGAAGCGCTATATATTCACACAGAGAACAGCTGATCTACACTGGAGGAATATTACACTGATACTGGAGTTATGATCAGATAATGAACAGAAGCGCTATATATTCACACAGAGAACAGCCGATCTACACTGGAGGAATATTACACTGATACTGGAGTTATGATCAGATAATGAACAGAAGCACTATATATTCACACAGAGAACAGCTGATCTACACTGGAGGAATATTACACTGATACTGGAGTTATGATCAGATAATGAACAGAAGCACTATATATTCACACAGAGAACAGCTGATCTACACTGGAGGAATATTACACTGATACTGGAGTTATGATCAGATAATGAACAGAAGCACTATATATTCACACACAGAGAACAGCTGATCTACACTGGAGGAATATTACACTGATACTGGAGTTATGATCAGATAATGAACAGAAGCGCTATATATTCACACAGAGAACAGCTGATCTACACTGGAGGAATATTACACTGATACTGGAGTTATGATCAGATAATGAACAGAAGCGCTATATATTCACACAGAGAACAGCTGATCTACACTGGAGGAATATTACACTGATACTGGAGTTATGATCAGATAATGAACAGAAGCGCTATATATTCACACAGAGAACAGCTGATCTACACTGGAGGAATATTACACTGATACTGGAGTTATGATCAGATAATGAACAGAAGCGCCTATATATTCACACAGAGAACAGCTGATCTACACTGGAGGAATATTACACTGATACTGGAGTTATGATCAGATAATGAACAGAAGCACTATATATTCACACAGAGAACAGCTGATCTACACTGGAGGAATATTACACTGATACTGGAGTTATGATCAGATAATGAGCAGAAGCGCTATATATTCACACAGAGAACAGCTGATCTACACTGGAGGAATATTACACTGATACTGGAGTTATGATCAGATAATGAGCAGAAGCGCTATATATTCACACAGAGAACAGCTGATCTACACTGGAGGAATATTACACTGATACTGGAGTTATGATCAGATAATGAACAGAAGCGCTATATATTCACACAGAGAACAGCTGATCTACACTGGAGGAATATTACACTGATACTGGAGTTATGATCAGATAATGAACAGAAGCGCTATATATTCACACAGAGAACAGCTGATCTACACTGGAGGAATATTACACTGATACTGGAGTTATGATCAGATAATGAACAGAAGCGCTATATATTCACACAGAGAACAGCTGATCTACACTGGAGGAATATTACACTGATACTGGAGTTATGATCAGATAATGAACAGAAGCACTATATATTCACACAGAGAACAGCTGATCTACACTGGAGGAATATTACACTGATACTGGAGTTATGATCAGATAATGAACAGAAGCGCTATATATTCACACAGAGAACAGCTGATCTACACTGGAGGAATATTACACTGATACTGGAGTTATGATCAGATAATGAACAGAAGCGCTATATATTCACACAGAGAACAGCTGATCTACACTGGAGGAATATTACACTGATACTGGAGTTATGATCAGATAATGAACAGAAGCGCTATATATTCACACAGAGAACAGCTGATCTACACTGGAGGAATATTACACTGATACTGGAGTTATGATCAGATAATGAACAGAAGCGCTATATATTCACACAGAGAACAGCTGATCTACACTGGAGGAATATTACACTGATACTGGAGTTATGATCAGATAATGAACAGAAGCACTATATATTCACACAGAGAACAGCTGATCTACACTGGAGGAATATTACACTGATACTGGAGTTATGATCAGATAATGAACAGAAGCCTATATATTCACACAGAGAACAGCCGATCTACACTGGAGGAATATTACACGAATACTGGAGTTATGATCAGATAATGAACAGAAGCACTATATATTCACACAGAGAACAGCTGATCTACACTGGAGGAATATTACACTGATACTGGAGTTATGATCAGATAATGAACAGAAGCTATATATTCACACAGAGAACAGCTGATCTACACTGGAGGAATATTACACTGATACTGGAGTTATGATCAGATAATGAACAGAAGCACTATATATTCACACAGAGAACAGCTGATCTACACTGGAGGAATATTACACTGATACTGGAGTTATGATCAGATAATGAACAGAAGCACTATATATTCACACAGAGAACAGCTGATCTACACTGGAGGAATATTACACTGATACTGGAGTTATGATCAGATAATGAACAGAAGCACTATATATTCACACAGAGAACAGCTTATCTACACTGGAGGAATATTACACTGATACTGGAGTTATGATCAGATAATGAACAGAAGCGCTATATATTCACACAGAGAACAGCTGATCTACACTGGAGGAATATTACACTGATACTGGAGTTATGATCAGATAATGAACAGAAGCACTATATATTCACACAGAGAACAGCTGATCTACACTGGAGGAATATTACACTGATACTGGAGTTATGATCAGATAATGAACAGAAGCACTATATATTCACACAGAGAACAGCTGATCTACACTGGAGGAATATTACACTGATACTGGAGTTATGATCAGATAATGAACAGAAGCACTATATATTCACACAGAGAACAGCTGATCTACACTGGAGAATATTACACTGATACTGGAGTTATGATCAGATAATGAACAGAAGCACTATATATTCACACAGAGAACAGCTGATCTACACTGGAGGAATATTACACTGATACTGGAGTTATGATCAGATAATGAACAGAAGCACTATATATTCACACAGAGAACAGCTGATCTACACTGGAGGAATATTACACTGATACTGGAGTTATGATCAGATAATGAACAGAAGCGCTATATATTCACACAGAGAACAGCTGATCTACACTGGAGAATATTACACTGATACTGGAGTTATGATCAGATAATGAACAGAAGCACTATATATTCACACAGAGAACAGCTGATCTACACTGGAGGAATATTACACTGATACTGGAGTTATGATCAGATAATGAACAGAAGCACTATATATTCACACAGAGAACAGCTGATCTACACTGGAGGAATATTACACTGATACTGGAGTTATGATCAGATAATGAACAGAAGCACTATATATTCACACAGAGAACAGCTGATCTACACTGGAGGAATATTACACTGATACTGGAGTTATGATCAGATAATGAACAGAAGCGCTATATATTCACACAGAGAACAGCTGATCTACACTGGAGGAATATTACACTGATACTGGAGTTATGATCAGATAATGAACAGAAGCGCTATATATTCACACAGAGAACAGCTGATCTACACTGGAGGAATATTACACTGATACTGGAGTTATGATCAGATAATGAACAGAAGCGCTATATATTCACACAGAGAACAGCTGATCTACACTGGAGGAATATTACACTGATACTGGAGTTATGATCAGATAATGAACAGAAGCACTATATATTCACACAGAGAACAGCTGATCTACACTGGAGGAATATTACACTGATACTGGAGTTATGATCAGATAATGAACAGAAGCGCTATATATTCACACAGAGAACAGCTGATCTACACTGGAGGAATATTACACTGATACTGGAGTTATGATCAGATAATGAACAGAAGCGCTATATATTCACACAGAGAACAGCTGATCTACACTGGAGGAATATTACACTGATACTGGAGTTATGATCAGATAATGAACAGAAGCACTATATATTCACACAGAGAACAGCTGATCTACACTGGAGGAATATTACACTGATACTGGAGTTATGATCAGATAATGAACAGAAGCACTATATATTCACACAGAGAACAGCTGATCTACACTGGAGGAATATTACACTGATACTGGAGTTATGATCAGATAATGAACAGAAGCACTATATATTCACACAGAGAACAGCTGATCTACACTGGAGGAATATTACACTGATACTGGAGTTATGATCAGATAATGAACAGAAGCACTATATATTCACACAGAGAACAGCTGATCTACACTGGAGGAATATTACACTGATACTGGAGTTATGATCAGATAATGAACAGAAGCACTATATATTCACACAGAGAACAGCTGATCTACACTGGAGGAATATTACACTGATACTGGAGTTATGATCAGATAATGAACAGAAGCGCTATATATTCACACAGAGAACAGCTGATCTACACTGGAGGAATATTACACTGATACTGGAGTTATGATCAGATAATGAACAGAAGCACTATATATTCACACAGAGAACAGCTGATCTACACTGGAGGAATATTACACTGATACTGGAGTTATGATCAGATAATGAACAGAAGCACTATATATTCACACAGAGAACAGCTGATCTACACTGGAGGAATATTACACTGATACTGGAGTTATGATCAGATAATGAACAGAAGCACTATATATTCACACAGAGAACAGCTGATCTACACTGGAGGAATATTACACTGATACTGGAGTTATGATCAGATAATGAACAGAAGCACTATATATTCACACAGAGAACAGCCGATCTACACTGGAGGAATATTACACTGATACTGGAGTTATGATCAGATAATGAACAGAAGCACTATATATTCACACAGAGAACAGCTGATCTACACTGGAGGAATATTACACTGATACTGGAGTTATGATCAGATAATGAACAGAAGCACTATATATTCACACAGAGAACAGCTGATCTACACTGGAGGAATATTACACTGATACTGGAGTTATGATCAGATAATGAACAGAAGCGCTATATATTCACAGAGAACAGCTGATCTACACTGGAGGAATATTTCACTGATACTGGAGTTATGATCAGATAATGAACAGAAGCGCTATATATTCACACAGAGAACAGCTGATCTACACTGGAGGAATATTACACTGATACTGGAGTTATGATCAGATAATGAACAGAAGCGCTATATATTCACACAGAGAACAGCTGATCTACACTGGAGGAATATTACACTGATACTGGAGTTATGATCAGATAATGAACAGAAGCGCTATATATTCACACAGAGAACAGCTGATCTACACTGGAGGAATATTACACTGATACTGGAGTTATGATCAGATAATGAACAGAAGCGCTATATATTCACACAGAGAACAGCTGATCTACACTGGAGGAATATTACACTGATACTGGAGTTATGATCAGATAATGAACAGAAGCGCTATATATTCACACAGAGAACAGCTGATCTACACTGGAGGAATATTACACTGATACTGGAGTTATGATCAGATAATGAACAGAAGCGCTATATATTCACACAGAGAACAGCTGATCTACACTGGAGGAATATTACACTGATACTGGAGTTATGATCAGATAATGAACAGAAGCGCTATATATTCACACAGAGAACAGCTGATCTACACTGGAGGAATATTACACTGATACTGGAGTTATGATCAGATAATGAACAGAAGCACTATATATTCACACAGAGAACAGCTGATCTACACTGGAGGAATATTACACTGATACTGGAGTTATGATCAGATAATGAACAGAAGCACTATATATTCACACAGAGAACAGCTGATCTACACTGGAGGAATATTACACTGATACTGGAGTTATGATCAGATAATGAACAGAAGCGCTATATATTCACACAGAGAACAGCTGATCTACACTGGAGGAATATTACACTGATACTGGAGTTATGATCAGATAATGAACAGAAGCACTATATATTCACACAGAGAACAGCTGATCTACACTGGAGGAATATTACACTGATACTGGAGTTATGATCAGATAATGAACAGAAGCACTATATATTCACACAGAGAACAGCTGATCTACACTGGAGGAATATTACACTGATACTGGAGTTATGATCAGATAATGAACAGAAGCACTATATATTCACACAGAGAACAGCTGATCTACACTGGAGGAATATTACACTGATACTGGAGTTATGATCAGATAATGAACAGAAGCACTATATATTCACACAGAGAACAGCGATCTACACTGGAGGAATATTACACTGATACTGGAGTTATGATCAGATAATGAACAGAAGCGCTATATATTCACACAGAGAACAGCTGATCTACACTGGAGGAATATTACACTGATACTGGAGTTATGATCAGATAATGAACAGAAGCACTATATATTCACACAGAGAACAGCTGATCTACACTGGAGGAATATTACACTGATACTGGAGTTATGATCAGATAATGAACAGAAGCACTATATATTCACACAGAGAACAGCTGATCTACACTGGAGGAATATTACACTGATACTGGAGTTATGATCAGATAATGAACAGAAGCACTATATATTCACACAGAGAACAGCTGATCTACACTGGAGGAATATTACACTGATACTGAGTTATGATCAGATAATGAACAGAAGCGCTATATATTCACACAGAGAACAGCCGATCTACACTGGAGAATATTACACTGATACTGGAGTTATGATCAGATAATGAACAGAAGCACTATATATTCACACAGAGAACAGCTGATCTACACTGGAGGAATATTACACTGATACTGGAGTTATGATCAGATAATGAACAGAAGCACTATATATTCACACAGAGAACAGCTGATCTACACTGGAGGAATATTACACTGATACTGGAGTTATGATCAGATAATGAACAGAAGCGCTATATATTCACACAGAGAACAGCTGATCTACACTGGAGGAATATTACACTGATACTGGAGTTATGATCAGATAATGAACAGAAGCGCTATATATTCACACAGAGAACAGCTGATCTACACTGGAGGAATATTACACTGATACTGGAGTTATGATCAGATAATGAACAGAAGCGCTATATATTCACACAGAGAACAGCTGATCTACACTGGAGGAATATTACACTGATACTGGAGTTATGATCAGATAATGAACAGAAGCGCTATATATTCACACAGAGAACAGCTGATCTACACTGGAGGAATATTACACTGATACTGGAGTTATGATCAGATAATGAACAGAAGCTATATATTCACACAGAGAACAGCTGATCTACACTGAGGAATATTACACTGATACTGGAGTTATGATCAGATAATGAACAGAAGCGCTATATATTCACACAGAGAACAGCTGATCTACACTGGAGGAATATTACACTGATACTGGAGTTATGATCAGATAATGAACAGAAGCGCTATATATTCACACAGAGAACAGCTGATCTACACTGGAGGAATATTACACTGATACTGGAGTTATGATCAGATAATGAACAGAAGCGCTATATATTCACACAGAGAACAGCTGATCTACACTGGAGGAATATTACACTGATACTGGAGTTATGATCAGATAATGAACAGAAGCACTATATATTCACACAGAGAACAGCTGATCTACACTGGAGGAATATTACACTGATACTGGAGTTATGATCAGATAATGAACAGAAGCACTATATATTCACACAGAGAACAGCTGATCTACACTGGAGGAATATTACACTGATACTGGAGTTATGATCAGATAATGAACAGAAGCACTATATATTCACACAGAGAACAGCTGATCTACACTGGAGGAATATTACACTGATACTGGAGTTATGATCAGATAATGAACAGAAGCGCTATATATTCACACAGAGAACAGCTGATCTACACTGGAGGAATATTACACTGATACTGGAGTTATGATCAGATAATGAACAGAAGCACTATATATTCACACAGAGAACAGCTGATCTACACTGGAGGAATATTACACTGATACTGGAGTTATGATCAGATAATGAACAGAAGCGCTATATATTCACACAGAGAACAGCTGATCTACACTGGAGGAATATTACACTGATACTGGAGTTATGATCAGATAATGAACAGAAGCACTATATATTCACACAGAGAACAGCTGATCTACACTGGAGGAATATTACACTGATACTGGAGTTATGATCAGATAATGAACAGAAGCACTATATATTCACACAGAGAACAGCTGATCTACACTGGAGGAATATTACACTGATACTGCAGTTATGATCAGATAATGAACAGAAGCACTATATATTCACACAGAGAACAGCTGATCTACACTGGAGGAATATTACACTGATACTGGAGTTATGATCAGATAATGAACAGAAGCACTATATATTCACACAGAGAACAGCTGATCTACACTGGAGGAATATTACACTGATACTGGAGTTATGATCAGATAATGAACAGAAGCACTATATATTCACACAGAGAACAGCTGATCTACACTGGAGGAATATTACACTGATACTGGAGTTATGATCAGATAATGAACAGAAGCGCTATATATTC
This sequence comes from Gobiocypris rarus, assembly GCA_023029165.1. Classification (NCBI taxonomy): domain Eukaryota; kingdom Metazoa; phylum Chordata; class Actinopteri; order Cypriniformes; family Gobionidae; genus Gobiocypris; species Gobiocypris rarus. The sequence goes on from CM040910.1 coordinate 49,907,432, forward strand.
ACACAGAGAACAGCTGATCTACACTGGAGGAATATTACACTGATACTGGAGTTATGATCAGATAATGAACAGAAGCGCTATATATTCACACAGAGAACAGCTGATCTACACTGGAGGAATATTACACTGATACTGGAGTTATGATCAGATAATGAACAGAAGCGCTATATATTCACACAGAGAACAGCTGATCTACACTGGAGGAATATTACACTGATACTGGAGTTATGATCAGATAATGAACAGAAGCGCTATATATTCACACAGAGAACAGCTGATCTACACTGGAGGAATATTACACTGATACTGGAGTTATGATCAGATAATGAACAGAAGCGCTATATATTCACACAGAGAACAGCTGATCTACACTGGAGGAATATTACACTGATACTGGAGTTATGATCAGATAATGAACAGAAGCGCTATATATTCACACAGAGAACAGCTGATCTACACTGGAGGAATATTACACTGATACTGGAGTTATGATCAGATAATGAACAGAAGCGCTATATATTCACACAGAGAACAGCTGATCTACACTGGAGGAATATTACACTGATACTGGAGTTATGATCAGATAATGAACAGAAGCGCTATATATTCACACAGAGAACAGCTGATCTACACTGGAGGAATATTACACTGATACTGGAGTTATGATCAGATAATGAACAGAAGCACTATATATTCACACAGAGAACAGCTGATCTACACTGAGGAATATTACACTGATACTGGAGTTATGATCAGATAATGAACAGAAGCTATATATTCACACAGAGAACAGCTGATCTACACTGGAGGAATATTACACTGATACTGGAGTTATGATCAGATAATGAACAGAAGCACTATATATTCACACAGAGAACAGCTGATCTACACTGGAGGAATATTACACTGATACTGGAGTTATGATCAGATAATGAACAGAAGCGCTATATATTCACACAGAGAACAGCTGATCTACACTGGAGGAATATTACACTGATATTGGAGTTATGATCAGATAATGAACAGAAGCACTATATATTCACACAGAGAACAGCTGATCTACACTGGAGGAATATTACACTGATACTGGAGTTATGATCAGATAATGAACAGAAGCGCTATATATTCACACAGAGAACAGCTGATCTACACTGGAGGAATATTACACTGATACTGGAGTTATGATCAGATAATGAACAGAAGCACTATATATTCACACAGAGAACAGCTGATCTACACTGGAGGAATATTACACTGATACTGGAGTTATGATCAGATAATGAACAGAAGCGCTATATATTCACACAGAGAACAGCGATCTACACTGGAGGAATATTACACTGATACTGGAGTTATGATCAGATAATGAACAGAAGCACTATATATTCACACAGAGAACAGCTGATCTACACTGGAGGAATATTACACTGATACTGGAGTTATGATCAGATAATGAACAGAAGCACTATATATTCACACAGAGAACAGCTGATCTACACTGGAGGAATATTACACTGATACTGGAGTTATGATCAGATAATGAACAGAAGCGCTATATATTCACACAGAGAACAGCTGATCTACACTGGAGAATATTACACTGATACTGGAGTTATGATCAGATAATGAACAGAAGCGCTATATATTCACACAGAGAACAGCTGATCTACACTGGAGGAATATTACACTGATACTGGAGTTATGATCAGATAATGAACAGAAGCGCTATATATTCACACAGAGAACAGCTGATCTACACTGGAGGAATATTACACTGATACTGGAGTTATGATCAGATAATGAACAGAAGCGCTATATATTCACACAGAGAACAGCTGATCTACACTGGAGGAATATTACACTGATACTGGAGTTATGATCAGATAATGAACAGAAGCGCTATATATTCACACAGAGAACAGCTGATCTACACTGGAGGAATATTACACTGATACTGAGTTATGATCAGATAATGAACAGAAGCGCTATATATTCACACAGAGAACAGCTGATCTACACTGGAGGAATATTACACTGATACTGGAGTTATGATCAGATAATGAACAGAAGCGCTATATATTCACACAGAGAACAGCTGATCTACACTGGAGGAATATTACACTGATACTGGAGTTATGATCAGATAATGAACAGAAGCGCTATATATTCACACAGAGAACAGCTGATCTACACTGGAGGAATATTACACTGATACTGGAGTTATGATCAGATAATGAACAGAAGCGCTATATATTCACACAGAGAACAGCTGATCTACACTGGAGGAATATTACACTGATACTGGAGTTATGATCAGATAATGAACAGAAGCGCTATATATTCACACAGAGAACAGCTGATCTACACTGGAGGAATATTACACTGATACTGGAGTTATGATCAGATAATGAACAGAAGCGCTATATATTCACACAGAGAACAGCTGATCTACACTGGAGGAATATTACACTGATACTGGAGTTATGATCAGATAATGAACAGAAGCGCTATATATTCACACAGAGAACAGCTGATCTACACTGGAGGAATATTACACTGATACTGGAGTTATGATCAGATAATGAACAGAAGCGCTATATATTCACACAGAGAACAGCTGATCTACACTGAGGAATATTACACTGATACTGGAGTTATGATCAGATAATGAACAGAAGCGCTATATATTCACACAGAGAACAGCTGATCTACACTGGAGGAATATTACACTGATACTGGAGTTATGATCAGATAATGAACAGAAGCGCTATATATTCACACAGAGAACAGCTGATCTACACTGGAGGAATATTACACTGATACTGGAGTTATGATCAGATAATGAACAGAAGCGCTATATATTCACACAGAGAACAGCTGATCTACACTGGAGGAATATTACACTGATACTGGAGTTATGATCAGATAATGAACAGAGCTCTATATATTCACACAGAGAACAGCTGATCTACACTGGAGGAATATTACACTGATACTGGAGTTATGATCAGATAATGAACAGAAGCTATATATTCACACAGAGAACAGCTGATCTACACTGGAGGAATATTACACTGATACTGGAGTTATGATCAGATAATGAACAGAAGCACTATATATTCACACAGAGAACAGCTGATCTACACTGGAGGAATATTACACTGATACTGGAGTTATGATCAGATAATGAACAGAAGCACTATATATTCACACAGAGAACAGCTGATCTACACTGGAGGAATATTACACTGATACTGGAGTTATGATCAGATAATGAACAGAAGCACTATATATTCACACAGAGAACAGCTGATCTACACTGGAGGAATATTACACTGATACTGGAGTTATGATCAGATAATGAACAGAAGCACTATATATTCACACAGAGAACAGCTGATCTACACTGGAGGAATATTACACTGATACTGGAGTTATGATCAGATAATGAACAGAAGCACTATATATTCACACAGAGAACAGCTGATCTACACTGGAGGAATATTACACTGATACTGGAGTTATGATCAGATAATGAACAGAAGCACTATATATTCACACAGAGAACAGCTGATCTACACTGGAGGAATATTACACTGATACTGGAGTTATGATCAGATAATGAACAGAAGCACTATATATTCACACAGAGAACAGCTGATCTACACTGGAGGAATATTACACTGATACTGGAGTTATGATCAGATAATGAACAGAAGCACTATATATTCACACAGAGAACAGCTGATCTACACTGAGGAATATTACACTGATACTGGAGTTATGATCAGATAATGAACAGAAGCGCTATATATTCACACAGAGAACAGCTGATCTACACTGGAGGAATATTACACTGATACTGGAGTTATGATCAGATAATGAACAGAAGCGCTATATATTCACACAGAGAACAGCTGATCTACACTGGAGGAATATTACACTGATACTGGAGTTATGATCAGATAATGAACAGAAGCGCTATATATTCACACAGAGAACAGCTGATCTACACTGGAGGAATATTACACTGATACTGGAGTTATGATCAGATAATGAACAGAAGCACTATATATTCACACAGAGAACAGCTGATCTACACTGGAGGAATATTACACTGATACTGGAGTTATGATCAGATAATGAACAGAAGCACTATATATTCACACAGAGAACAGCTGATCTACACTGGAGGAATATTACACTGATACTGGAGTTATGATCAGATAATGAACAGAAGCACTATATATTCACACAGAGAACAGCTGATCTACACTGGAGGAATATTACACTGATACTGGAGTTATGATCAGATAATGAACAGAAGCACTATATATTCACACAGAGAACAGCTGATCTACACTGGAGGAATATTACACTGATACTGGAGTTATGATCAGATAATGAACAGAAGCACTATATATTCACACAGAGAACAGCTGATCTACACTGGAGGAATATTACACTGATACTGGAGTTATGATCAGATAATGAACAGAACTATATATTCACACAGAGAACAGCTGATCTACACTGGAGGAATATTACACTGATACTGGAGTTATGATCAGATAATGAACAGAAGCGCTATATATTCACACAGAGAACAGCTGATCTACACTGGAGGAATATTACACTGATACTGGAGTTATGATCAGATAATGAACAGAAGCGCTATATATTCACACAGAGAACAGCTGATCTACACTGGAGGAATATTACACTGATACTGGAGTTATGATCAGATAATGAACAGAAGCGCTATATATTCACACAGAGAACAGCTGATCTACACTGGAGGAATATTACACTGATACTGGAGTTATGATCAGATAATGAACAGAAGCGCTATATATTCACACAGAGAACAGCTGATCTACACTGGAGGAATATTACACTGATACTGGAGTTATGATCAGATAATGAACAGAAGCACTATATATTCACACAGAGAACAGCTGATCTACACTGGAGGAATATTACACTGATACTGGAGTTATGATCAGATAATGAGCAGAAGCGCTATATATTCACACAGAGAACAGCTGATCTACACTGGAGGAATATTACACTGATACTGGAGTTATGATCAGATAATGAGCAGAAGCACTATATATTCACACAGAGAACAGCTGATCTACACTGGAGGAATATTACACTGATACTGGAGTTATGATCAGATAATGAACAGAAGCGCTATATATTCACACAGAGAACAGCTGATCTACACTGGAGGAATATTACACTGATACTGGAGTTATGATCAGATAATGAACAGAAGCGCTATATATTCACACAGAGAACAGCTGATCTACACTGGAGGAATATTACACTGATACTGGAGTTATGATCAGATAATGAACAGAAGCTATATATTCACACAGAGAACAGCTGATCTACACTGGAGGAATATTACACTGATACTGGAGTTATGATCAGATAATGAACAGAAGCACTATATATTCACACAGAGAACAGCTGATCTACACTGAGGAATATTACACTGATACTGGAGTTATGATCAGATAATGAACAGAAGCGCTATATATTCACACAGAGAACAGCTGATCTACACTGGAGGAATATTACACTGATACTGGAGTTATGATCAGATAATGAACAGAAGCGCTATATATTCACACAGAGAACAGCTGATCTACACTGGAGGAATATTACACTGATACTGGAGTTATGATCAGATAATGAACAGAAGCACTATATATTCACACAGAGAACAGCTGATCTACACTGGAGGAATATTACACTGATACTGGAGTTATGATCAGATAATGAACAGAAGCACTATATATTCACACAGAGAACAGCTGATCTACACTGGAGGAATATTACACTGATACTGGAGTTATGATCAGATAATGAACAGAAGCACTATATATTCACACAGAGAACAGCTGATCTACACTGGAGGAATATTACACTGATACTGAGTTATGATCAGATAATGAACAGAAGCACTATATATTCACACAGAGAACAGCTGATCTACACTGGAGGAATATTACACTGATACTGGAGTTATGATCAGATAATGAACAGAAGCACTATATATTCACACAGAGAACAGCTGATCTACACTGGAGGAATATTACACTGATACTGGAGTTATGATCAGATAATGAACAGAAGCGCTATATATTCACACAGAGAACAGCTGATCTACACTGGAGGAATATTACACTGATACTGGAGTTATGATCAGATAATGAACAGAAGCGCTATATATTCACACAGAGAACAGCTGATCTACACTGGAGGAATATTACACTGATACTGGAGTTATGATCAGATAATGAACAGAAGCGCTATATATTCACACAGAGAACAGCTGATCTACACTGGAGGAATATTACACTGATACTGGAGTTATGATCAGATAATGAACAGAAGCGCTATATATTCACACAGAGAACAGCTGATCTACACTGGAGGAATATTACACTGATACTGGAGTTATGATCAGATAATGAACAGAAGCGCTATATATTCACACAGAGAACAGCTGATCTACACTGGAGGAATATTACACTGATACTGGAGTTATGATCAGATAATGAACAGAAGCGCTATATATTCACACAGAGAACAGCTGATCTACACTGGAGGAATATTACACTGATACTGGAGTTATGATCAGATAATGAACAGAAGCGCTATATATTCACACAGAGAACAGCTGATCTACACTGGAGGAATATTACACTGATACTGCAGTTATGATCAGATAATGAACAGAAGCGCTATATATTCACACAGAGAACAGCTGATCTACACTGGAGGAATATTACACTGATACTGGAGTTATGATCAGATAATGAACAGAAGCGCTATATATTCACACAGAGAACAGCTGATCTACACTGGAGGAATATTACACTGATACTGGAGTTATGATCAGATAATGAACAGAAGCTATATATTCACACAGAGAACAGCTGATCTACACTGGAGGAATATTACACTGATACTGAGTTATGATCAGATAATGAACAGAAGCGCTATATATTCACACAGAGAACAGCTGATCTACACTGGAGGAATATTACACTGATACTGGAGTTATGATCAGATAATGAACAGAAGCGCTATATATTCACACAGAGAACAGCTGATCTACACTGGAGGAATATTACACTGATACTGAGTTATGATCAGATAATGAACAGAAGCGCTATATATTCACACAGAGAACAGCTGATCTACACTGGAGGAATATTACACTGATACTGGAGTTATGATCAGATAATGAACAGAAGCTATATATTCACACAGAGAACAGCTGATCTACACTGGAGGAATATTACACTGATACTGCAGTTATGATCAGATAATGAACAGAAGCGCTATATATTCACACAGAGAACAGCTGATCTACACTGGAGGAATATTACACTGATACTGGAGTTATGATCAGATAATGAACAGAAGCGCTATATATTCACACAGAGAACAGCTGATCTACACTGGAGGAATATTACACTGATACTGGAGTTATGATCAGATAATGAACAGAAGCGCTATATATTCACACAGAGAACAGCTGATCTACACTGGAGGAATATTACACTGATACTGGAGTTATGATCAGATAATGAACAGAAGCACTATATATTCACACAGAGAACAGCTGATCTACACTGGAGGAATATTACACTGATACTGCAGTTATGATCAGATAATGAACAGAAGCACTATATATTCACACAGAGAACAGCTGATCTACACTGGAGAATATTACACTGATACTGGAGTTATGATCAGATAATGAACAGCGCTATATATTCACACAGAGAACAGCTGATCTACACTGGAGGAATATTACACTGATACTGGAGTTATGATCAGATAATGAACAGAAGCACTATATATTCACACAGAGAACAGCTGATCTACACTGGAGGAATATTACACTGATACTGGAGTTATGATCAGATAATGAACAGAAGCACTATATATTCACACAGAGAACAGCTGATCTACACTGAGAATATTACACTGATACTGGAGTTATGATCAGATAATGAACAGAAGCACTATATATTCACACAGAGAACAGCTGATCTACACTGAGGAATATTACACTGATACTGCAGTTATGATCAGATAATGAACAGAAGCACTATATATTCACACAGAGAACAGCTGATCTACACTGAGGAATATTACACTGATACTGCAGTTATGATCAGATAATGAACAGAAGCGCTATATATTCACACAGAGAACAGCTGATCTACACTGGAGGAATATTACACTGATACTGGAGTTATGATCAGATAATGAACAGAAGCGCTATATATTCACAGAGAACAGCTGATCTACACTGGAGGAATATTACACTGATACTGGAGTTATGATCAGATAATGAACAGAAGCGCTATATATTCACACAGAGAACAGCTGATCTACACTGGAGGAATATTACACTGATACTGGAGTTATGATCAGATAATGAACAGAAGCGCTATATATTCACACAGAGAACAGCTGATCTACACTGGAGGAATATTACACTGATACTGGAGTTATGATCAGATAATGAACAGAAGCACTATATATTCACACAGAGAACAGCTGATCTACACTGGAGGAATATTACACTGATACTGGAGTTATGATCAGATAATGAACAGAAGCACTATATATTCACACAGAGAACAGCTGATCTACACTGGAGAATATTACACTGATACTGGAGTTATGATCAGATAATGAACAGAAGCGCTATATATTCACACAGAGAACAGCTGATCTACACTGGAGGAATATTACACTGATACTGGAGTTATGATCAGATAATGAACAGAAGCACTATATATTCACACAGAGAACAGCTGATCTACACTGAGGAATATTACACTGATACTGGAGTTATGATCAGATAATGAACAGAAGCACTATATATTCACACAGAGAACAGCTGATCTACACTGGAGGAATATTACACTGATACTGGAGTTATGATCAGATAATGAACAGAAGCACTATATATTCACACAGAGAACAGCTGATCTACACTGGAGGAATATTACACTGATACTGGAGTTATGATCAGATAATGAACAGAAGCACTATATATTCACACAGAGAACAGCTGATCTACACTGGAGGAATATTACACTGATACTGGAGTTATGATCAGATAATGAACAGAAGCGCTATATATTCACACAGAGAACAGCTGATCTACACTGGAGGAATATTACACTGATACTGGAGTTATGATCAGATAATGAACAGAAGCGCTATATATTCACACAGAGAACAGCTGATCTACACTGAGGAATATTACACTGATACTGGAGTTATGATCAGATAATGAACAGAAGCACTATATATTCACACAGAGAACAGCTGATCTACACTGGAGGAATATTACACTGATACTGGAGTTATGATCAGATAATGAACAGAAGCACTATATATTCACACAGAGAACAGCTGATCTACACTGGAGGAATATTACACTGATACTGGAGTTATGATCAGATAATGAACAGAAGCACTATATATTCACACAGAGAACAGCTGATCTACACTGGAGGAATATTACACTGATACTGGAGTTATGATCAGATAATGAACAGAAGCGCTATATATTCACACAGAGAACAGCTGATCTACACTGAGGAATATTACACTGATACTGGAGTTATGATCAGATAATGAACAGAATCACTATATATTCACACAGAGAACAGCTGATCTACACTGGAGGAATATTACACTGATACTGGAGTTATGATCAGATAATGAACAGAAGCACTATATATTCACACAGAGAACAGCTGATCTACACTGGAGGAATATTACACTGATACTGGAGTTATGATCAGATAATGAACAGAAGCACTATATATTCACACAGAGAACAGCTGATCTACACTGAGGAATATTACACTGATACTGGAGTTATGATCAGATAATGAACAGAAGCACTATATATTCACACAGAGAACAGCTGATCTACACTGGAGGAATATTACACTGATACTGGAGTTATGATCAGATAATGAACAGAAGCGCTATATATTCACACAGAGAACAGCTGATCTACACTGGAGGAATATTACACTGATACTGGAGTTATGATCAGATAATGAACAGAATCACTATATATTCACACAGAGAACAGCTGATCTACACTGGAGGAATATTACACTGATACTGGAGTTATGATCAGATAATGAACAGAAGCACTATATATTCACACAGAGAACAGCTGATCTACACTGGAGGAATATTACACTGATACTGGAGTTATGATCAGATAATGAACAGAAGCGCTATATATTCACACAGAGAACAGCTGATCTACACTGGAGGAATATTACACTGATACTGGAGTTATGATCAGATAATGAACAGAAGCACTATATATTCACACAGAGAACAGCTGATCTACACTGGAGGAATATTACACTGATACTGGAGTTATGATCAGATAATGAACAGAAGCACTATATATTCACACAGAGAACAGCTGATCTACACTGGAGGAATATTACACTGATACTGGAGATGATCAGATAATGAACAGAAGCACTATATATTCACACAGAGAACAGCTGATCTACACTGAGGAATATTACACTGATACTGGAGTTATGATCAGATAATGAACAGAAGCACTATATATTCACACAGAGAACAGCTGATCTACACTGGAGGAATATTACACTGATACTGGAGTTATGATCAGATAATGAACAGAAGCACTATATATTCACACAGAGAACAGCTGATCTACACTGGAGGAATATTACACTGATACTGGAGTTATGATCAGATAATGAACAGAAGCTCTATATATTCACACAGAGAACAGCTGATCTACACTGGAGGAATATTACACTGATACTGGAGATGATCAGATAATGAACAGAAGCGCTATATATTCACACAGAGAACAGCTGATCTACACTGGAGGAATATTACACTGATACTGGAGTTATGATCAGATAATGAACAGAAGCTATATATTCACACAGAGAACAGCTGATCTACACTGGAGGAATATTACACTGATACTGGAGTTATGATCAGATAATGAACAGAAGCGCTATATATTCACACAGAGAACAGCTGATCTACACTGGAGGAATATTACACTGATACTGGAGTTATGATCAGATAATGAACAGAAGCGCTATATATTCACACAGAGAACAGCTGATCTACACTGGAGAATATTACACTGATACTGGAGTTATGATCAGATAATGAACAGAAGCACTATATATTCACACAGAGAACAGCTGATCTACACTGGAGGAATATTACACTGATACTGGAGTTATGATCAGATAATGAACAGAAGCTATATATTCACACAGAGAACAGCTGATCTACACTGGAGAATATTACACTGATACTGGAGTTATGATCAGATAATGAACAGAAGCACTATATATTCACACAGAGAACAGCTGATCTACACTGGAGGAATATTACACTGATACTGGAGTTATGATCAGATAATGAACAGAAGCGCTATATATTCACACAGAGAACAGCTGATCTACACTGGAGGAATATTACACTGATACTGGGTTATGATCAGATAATGAACAGAAGCACTATATATTCACACAGAGAACAGCTGATCTACACTTGAGGAATATTACACTGATACTGGAGTTATGATCAGATAATGAGCAGAAGCGCTATATTTTCACACAGAGAACAGCTGATCTACACTGGAGGAATCACTGTTATCTGAACACACATCTGTATTCTGTATCAGTGTAGAGCATCAGTCGATATAATCTGAACACACATCTGTATACTGTATCAGTGTAGACAGCGTCAGTCATTATAATCTGAACACAAATCTGTATACTGTATCAGTGTAGGACATCAGTCATTATAATCTGAACACACATCTGTATACTGTATCAGTGTAGAGCATCAGTCATTATAATCTGACACACATCTGTATACTGTATCAGTGTAGAGCATCAGTCATTATAATCTGAACACACATCTGTATACTGTATCAGTGTAGAGCATCAGTCATTATAATCTGAACACACATCTGTATACTGTATCAGTGTAGAGCATCAGCCATTATAATCTGAACACACATCTGTATACTGTATCAGTGTAGAGCATCAGCCATTATAATCTGAACACACATCTGTATACTGTATCAGTGTAGAGCATCAGTCATTATAATCTGAACACACATCTGTATACTGTATCAGTGTAGACAGCATCAGTCATTATAATCTGAACACACATCTGTATACTGTATCAGTGTAGAGCATCAGTCATTATAATCTGAACACACATCTGTATACTGTATCAGTGTAGAGCATCAGTCATTATAATCTGAACACACATCTGTATACTGTATCAGTGTAGACATCAGTCATTATAATCTGAACACACATCTGTATACTGTATCAGTGTAGACAGCATCAGTCATTATAATCTGAACACACATCTGTATACTGTATCAGTGTAGAGCATCAGTCATTATAATCTGAACACACATCTGTATACTGTATCAGTGAAGAGCATCAGTCATTATAATCTGAACACACATCTGTATACTGTATCAGTGTAGAGCATCAGCCATTATAATCTGAACACATCTGTATACTGTATCAGTGTAGACAGCGTCAGTCATTATAATCTGAACACACATCTGTATACTGTATCAGTGAAGAGCATCAGTCATTATAATCTGAACACACATCTGTATACTGTATCAGTGAAGAGCATCAGTCATTATAATCTGAACACATCTGTATACTGTATCAGTGAAGAGCATCAGCCATTATAATCTGAACACATCTGTATACTGTATCAGTGTAGACAGCGTCAGTCATTATAATCTGAACACATCTGTATACTGTATCAGTGTAGAGCATCAGTCATTATAATCTGAACACACATCTGTATACTGTATCAGTGTAGAGCATCAGTCATTATAATCTGAACACATCTGTATACTGTATCAGTGTAGAGCATCAGTCATTATAATCTGAACACATCTGTATACTGTATCAGTGTAGAGCATCAGTCATTATAATCTGAACACACATCTGTATACTGTATCAGTGTAGAGCATCAGTCATTATAATCTGAACACACATCTGTATACTGTATCAGTGTAGAGCATCAGTCATTATAATCTGAACACACATCTGTATACTGTATCAGTGTAGAGCATCAGTCATTATAATCTGAACACACATCTGTATACTGTATCAGTGTAGAGCATCAGTCATTATAATCTGAACACACATCTGTATACTGTATCAGTGTAGAGCATTAGTCATTATAATCTGAACACACATCTGTATACTGTATCAGTGTAGAGCGTCAGTCATTATAATCTGAACACACATCTGTATACTGTATCAGTGTAGAGCATCAGTCATTATAATCTGAACACATCTGTATACTGTATCAGTGTAGACAGCATCAGTCATTATAATCTGAACACATCTGTATACTGTATCAGTGTAGAGCATCAGTCATTATAATCTGAACACACATCTGTATACTGTATCAGTGTAGACAGCATTAGTCATTATAATCTGAACACACATCTGTATACTGTATCAGTGTAGAGCATCAGTCATTATAATCTGAACACACATCTGTATACTGTATCAGTGTAGAGCATCAGTCATTATAATCTGAACACACATCTGTATACTGTATCAGTGTAGACAGCATCAGTCATTATAATCTGAACACACATCTGTATACTGTATCAGTGTAGAGCATCAGTCATTATAATCTGAACACACATCTGTATACTGTATCAGTGTAGACAGCATCAGTCATTATAATCTGAACACACATCTGTATACTGTATCAGTGTAGACAGCTTCAGTCATTATAATCTGAACACACATCTGTATACTGTATCAGTGTAGAGCATCAGTCATTATAATCTGAACACACATCTGTATACTGTATCAGTGTAGAGCATCAGTCATTATAATCTGAACACATCTGTATACTGTATCAGTGTAGACAGCATCAGTCATTATAATCTGAACACACATCTGTATACTGTATCAGTGTAGAGCATCAGTCATTATAATCTGAACACACATCTGTATACTGTATCAGTGTAGACAGCATCAGTCATTATAATCTGAACACACATCTGTATACTGTATCAGTGTAGAGCATCAGTCATTATAATCTGAACACATCTGTATACTGTATCAGTGTAGACAGCATCAGTCATTATAATCTGAACACACATCTGTATACTGTATCAGTGTAGAGCATCAGTCATTATAATCTGAACACACATCTGTATACTGTATCAGTGTAGAGCATCAGTCATTATAATCTGAACACATCTGTATACTGTATCAGTGTAGACAGCATCAGTCATTATAATCTGAACACACATCTGTATACTGTATCAGTGTAGAGCGTCAGTCATTATAATCTGAACACACATCTGTATACTGTATCAGTGTAGAGCGTCAGTCATTATAATATGAACACACATCTGTATACTGTATCAGTGTAGAGCAGTCAGTCATTATAATCTGAACACACATCTGTATACTGTATCAGTGTAGAGCATCAGTCATTATAATCTGAACACATCTGTATACTGTATCAGTGTAGACAGCATCAGTCATTATAATCTGAACACACATCTGTATACTGTATCAGTGAAGAGCATCAGTCATTATAATCTGAACACACATCTGTATACTGTATCAGTGAAGAGCATCAGTCATTATAATCTGAACACACATCTGTATACTGTATCAGTGTAGAGCATCAGTCATTATAATCTGAACACATCTGTATACTGTATCAGTGTAGACAGCATCAGTCATTATAATCTGAACACACATCTGTATACTGTATCAGTGTAGAGCATCAGTCATTATAATCTGAACACACATCTGTATACTGTATCAGTGTAGAGCATCAGTCATTATAATCTGAACACACATCTGTATACTGTATCAGTGTAGAGCATCAGTCATTATAATCTGAACACACATCTGTATACTGTATCAGTGTAGAGCATCAGTCATTATAATCTGAACACACATCTGTATACTGTATCAGTGAAGAGCATCAGTCATTATAATCTGAACACACATCTGTATACTGTATCAGTGTAGAGCATCAGTCATTATAATCTGAACACACATCTGTATACTGTATCAGTGTAGAGCATCAGTCATTATAATCTGAACACACATCTGTATACTGTATCAGTGTAGAGCATCAGTCATTATAATCTGAACACACATCTGTATACTGTATCAGTGTAGAGCATCAGTCATTATAATCTGAACACACATCTGTATACTGTATCAGTGTAGAGAGCATCAGTCATTATAATCTGACACACATCTGTATACTGTATCAGTGTAGAGCATTAGTCATTATAATCTGAACACACATCTGAATACTGTATCAGTGTAGAGCATCAGTCATTATAATCTGAACACACATCTGTATACTGTATCAGTGTAGAGCATCAGTCATTATAATCTGAACACATCTGTATACTGTATCAGTGTAGACAGCATCAGTCATTATAATCTGAACACACATCTGTATACTGTATCAGTGTAGAGCATCAGTCATTATAATCTGAACACACATCTGTATACTGTATCAGTGTAGACAGCATCAGTCATTATAATCTGAACACACATCTGTATACTGTATCAGTGTAGAGCATCAGTCATTATAATCTGAACACACATCTGTATACTGTATCAGTGTAGACAGCATCAGTCATTATAATCTGAACACACATCTGTATACTGTATCAGTGTAGACAGCTTCAGTCATTATAATCTGAACACATCTGTATACTGTATCAGTGTAGAGCATCAGTCATTATAATCTGAACACACATCTGTATACTGTATCAGTGTAGAGCATCAGTCATTATAATCTGAACACATCTGTATACTGTATCAGTGTAGACAGCATCAGTCATTATAATCTGAACACACATCTGTATACTGTATCAGTGTAGAGCATCAGTCATTATAATCTGAACACACATCTGTATACTGTATCAGTGTAGACAGCATCAGTCATTATAATCTGAACACACATCTGTATACTGTATCAGTGTAGAGCATCAGTCATTATAATCTGAACACATCTGTATACTGTATCAGTGTAGACAGCATCAGTCATTATAATCTGAACACACATCTGTATACTGTATCAGTGTAGAGCGTCAGTCATTATAATCTGAACACACATCTGTATACTGTATCAGTGTAGAGCATCAGTCATTATAATCTGAACACATCTGTATACTGTATCAGTGTAGACAGCATCAGTCATTATAATCTGAACACACATCTGTATACTGTATCAGTGTAGAGCGTCAGTCATTATAATCTGAACACACATCTGTATACTGTATCAGTGTAGAGCGTCAGTCATTATAATCTGAACACACATCTGTATACTGTATCAGTGTAGAGCATCAGTCATTATAATCTGAACACATCTGTATACTGTATCAGTGTAGAGCATCAGTCATTATAATCTGAACACACATCTGTATACTGTATCAGTGTAGACAGCATCAGTCATTATAATCTGAACACATCTGTATACTGTATCAGTGTAGACAGCATCAGTCATTATAATCTGAACACACATCTGTATACTGTATCAGTGAAGAGCATCAGCCATTATAATCTGAACACATCTGTATACTGTATCAGTGAAGCATCAGTCATTATAATCTGAACACACATCTGTATACTGTATCAGTGTAGCATCAGTCATTATAATCTGAACACATCTGTATACTGTATCAGTGTAGACAGCATCAGTCATTATAATCTGAACACACATCTGTATACTGTATCAGTGTAGAGCATCAGTCATTATAATCTGAACACACATCTGTATACTGTATCAGTGTAGAGCATCAGTCATTATAATCTGAACACACATCTGTATACTGTATCAGTGTAGAGCATCAGTCATTATAATCTGAACACACATCTGTATACTGTATCAGTGTAGAGCATCAGTCATTATAATCTGAACACACATCTGTATACTGTATCAGTGAAGAGCATCAGTCATTATAATCTGAACACACATCTGTATACTGTATCAGTGTAGACAGCATCAGTCATTATAATCTGAACACACATCTGTATACTGTATCAGTGAAGAGCATCAGTCATTATAATCTGAACACACATCTGTATACTGTATCAGTGTAGAGCATCAGTCATTATAATCTGAACACACATCTGTATACTGTATCAGTGTAGAGCATCAGTCATTATAATCTGAACACACATCTGTATACTGTATCAGTGTAGACAGCGTCAGTCATTATAATCTGAACACACATCTGTATACTGTATCAGTGTAGAGCATCAGTCATTATAATCTGAACACACATCTGTATACTGTATCAGTGTAGACAGCATCAGTCATTATAATCTGAACACACATCTGTATACTGTATCAGTGTAGAGCATCAGTCATTATAATCTGAACACACATCTGTATACTGTATCAGTGAAGAGCATCAGTCATTATAATCTGAACACACATCTGTATACTGTATCAGTGTAGACAGCATCAGTCATTATAATCTGAACACACATCTGTATACTGTATCAGTGTAGACAGCTTCAGTCATTATAATCTGAACACACATCTGTATACTGTATCAGTGTAGACAGCATCAGTCCTTATAATGGGGCGGGGTTTATGGTGAGATGATGTAAAACTATTGGTTTTATTGGGCTAAACAAGCTGTTTTGGAGCTTGATTTAATAAATGCGTTGTTATAATGTGTAACAGACTCAGGACTGTTATTATGTTTACCCCTATTGAGGGTAGTACTACTACACACCACCAGAGGCACCAGGGTGCTTTAATCTGTATATACCCAGGTGGGTAGTAGAGTTAGCCAGATTTGTTGGACAGAGGAAGCATGGTTTACCTGCTGTGTGGCCACAAACTACTTTGAGTCCTGATTGGGAAACTTTGGTTTTAAGCTCAGTCAAAGTAAGGAGTATTTGCTTTTCTTTTCTTCATTTATTCTTCATGTTTTCTGGGGTGATTTTGGTATTTGAGATTATGCTAAATGGTTTCACTATTAATGTTTAGTTTATATTTTCTGCTGTAGAAGGACTCTTTGCACCCGAGCATTCACACCACTTTTGAGATTGCTTGAAGCGCCATTTTGTTGGCTGTGGAGGTTCTTTGCCTTGTGGATCTTTTGGATCTTAAGCACAAGGGATCGTAAAGGAATACCTACCGTTCACCATCATCTACGTTTTCACCAACTGGTCTCTGGCATCTATGGACTGTATCCTACAAGATCTTTATTTTTTTTATCCTGAACAATGTTGTGTCCATCATAGGCTGGCTGGTTGCTCACCAGCAAAACTTACAAAGACTGGTATTTATACCCAAGCCTGATACTTCTTGTATGGTCATTGTGTGTCTTGTTTGTCAGTATACATTTTGGGATAATTTGTTTGGTTTGTTAATGTTTAGTTTAGTTTAGTTTTTTTTTTTTTGTGTGTGTTTAGATAAAGTGGCAAGAACACATGTTTATTACCTGACTGTTTTTGTGTGATTTATACCTGGTTATATTATGTCTATGAAGCAATAGTTTGTTGGGTTCCTTCCCTAAAAATCAGACTTATGGCAGTCTTAAACTTAAAATAGTTAAGACAGTCATAAATGATTGTTGTTTTAAACTCTGAAATATGCAGGATGATTTAATGGTACAAAGACCTCTCAAATGTCAAAAGATCTAGGAGAATCTGATTTCTCATATCAGGACCTCTTTAATATTTTATCCAGTATATTTAGGCATATATTGACATATAGATTGCAGTGTAATTACTGGGCTTGGATGCTGCTGTTGTTGAACGTCTCTACTTTCAGCGTCTCTGGCACATAAGAACACTCAAAAGTGTGCTCAGTAATTCTAGTCCCACGCTGGAACCTTTAGATCACATTATGAGCGAATCAAAACCACACAACGGTACAGTCACACCGTGACTCGACATTTTAAGGACAAAACAGCACCACTGAGTGAGACGCCGCGGATGTTGAATGTTCTTGAGTTTTACAAGAAGTTATTTTTACAGGAGGATACTTGAGATTAGCAGAAATGAGAATATACGATTTAGTTTAGCTCTTTAATTGCAGACGGTATCTTGTGTCTGATGTCCCTGATGTCGATCAGAGGCTTTCTAAAGATGCTCAGATAATGACTGCTCGTATCTCTATGAATGTCAAAGCAATGACAGCTGATCCTGAACACAACATTACTGACATCTGTCTCAGCGTTAAACAATTCACTGACTCTGGTTAAGTCAAAACCACTACAGATTACAGAGCAAGAACAAGCAATAGAGGAGAGACAGAGTACCGATCAGGCATAACATCATGACGGTGAATAGCATTGATGATCTCTTCCTCATGGCTCCTGTTAGTGGGTGGGATATATTAGGCAGCAAGTGAACATTTTGTCCTCAGAGTTGATGTGTTAGAAGCAGGAAAAATGGGCAAGCGTAAGGATTTGGCGAGTTTGACAAGGGCCAGATTGTGATGGCTGAGGCGACTGGGTCAGAGCATCTCCAAAACTGCAGCTCTTGTGGGGTGTTCCCGGTCTGCAGTGGTCAGGATCTATCAAAGTGCTCCAAAGGAAGGAACAGTGGAGAACCGGCCACAGGGTCATGGCGGCCCAGGCTCATTGATGCTGCGTGTGGGCGAAGGCTGGCCGTGTGGTCGATCAAACAGGCGAGCTACTGGAGCTCAAACTGCTCAAGAAGTTAATGCTGGTTCTGATAGAAAGGGCTCAGAATACACAGAGCATTGCAGTTTGTTGTGTATGGGCGGCATGGCGCTGACCAGTCAGGGTGCCCATGCTGACCCCTGACCCGCCCGAAAGCACCAACAGTGGCACGTGAGCATCAGAACTGGACCGCGGGCAATGGAAGAAGGTGGCCTGGTCTGAGGAATCACGTGTTCTTTTACATCACGTGGATGGCGGGTGCGTGGCTTATTTGGGAGTCCATGCCTCGGATGGGTCAGGGCTGTTTTGGCAGCAAAGGTGGACCAACACAATATTAGGAAGGTGGTCATAATGTTATGCCTGACCGTTACTTGCTTTCTAGCATGTACTAGCATTGTATAATATGAATATTGTTGGCTCTGTGATTAATCGCTTGTCATATTTCTTTGATTTAAGTTGCTTTGCTTTGTAATTTGTTACTTTTTTATAACTATAAATTAATGTTAATTTTATAATTATAAATTAGCAGCCTATAGTTTGGACACATCTACTCCTATATATATATATATATATATATATATTTATTATTACTGAAATGATTACTATTTTTCAGAAAATATATGCATGTGCATATAGAATTAAACAACTTAAAGTTCTACATATCTCATTATGATTGGCACTCATTCTTGAGTGTTTGTTGTCAGTCAATCAGTACAAACACTCCCTGTATATTTCATGGGTGGGACGGCTGGGCCAGTGCTGGTCCTCTGGGTCCGCTGGTCGCCAGCGCCCCGTTTGATGTGCTTCTTCCCTCTTTATCCCGTCAGGATCGGGCCAAACCCTCCCGCGTCACACACAGATGACTGCGATAAGCTCTCTGACCCCTCCTGGCCGCGAGCAGACATTCAGTGTCCAAACGCCCCACATTAACAGCAGGATAAAAGCTTTGTATATAAACAGTTTAAATAAAGCATTATCTCTAATTGCTCCTCTGTAAGAAAAGAAAGCTACTGGAGGCATGCGATACCGAGCCATTGAAGGGAAAAAAGACAATCTGCATCACCGCTGACCCTAAGTGCTTTATTTTGTACCAGCGATAGTGCTCCAGTCTTTGATGTCCAAACCGGTTAGGAAAATTCATGTTAATTGGCATGTTTGTGTGTCGTATTGATAGCGACTGTTGTTCCTTCCCAGAGGAGCGTCTCACTTCCCTTCCATTATACTTGGACTCAGATGTGAATTCCTACAAGGACACAGAAAAACAGACATGCAGTTGTTCTCAGATAATCAGAAATGTTTGAGTTCACTTAAATCTGAGCACAATTTGAGACATTTTGCTTTCTCAGACGAAACTTGACTTAAACATCAATATTAACGTATTCGTTTTCATAATTCAGATTCCTAGTTTTATTGTGATTAATTAATTTGCATTTATGCATTTGGCATCAAAGTGACTTGCACTGGTTTACATTTGAACACTTCATGCGATTTCAAAAGAATCGTTCATTAAAATATAATAACTTGCTCCAAATCGTTCTTTTCCAATGTTTATATGAATGTAAGCAGGTAAAAAGTGTAGATTAGAATTTAACATTTGTGTTGTTTTATGGATTATGCACCTAGTAATCCTAGCACTGTGTAGTTGCTCTATGAGGAATTTGGATAATAGTGTTTTTATTTAATTGTATTAGTAAAATATAAACTATTAGCCAATAGTTTGTTCACATGTGCAGATGCAGTGTCAGAAATCTGTTGTCTAAATCTTCATCATTTTTCACTGTTTTACCGGACAGGTGTGAAAGGCGTTTCATATTGACTTTAATCTCACAGTTTAAGCAATATCATAAAGCATTAGCATCTTCCCATGAGTTCTGACACTGAATGTGCATCTGGTGGATGGTCCTGAGGCTCGAGACAGACACACTCTTTGTTCAAGCAGCGACCCCATCCCGCTTTGTTGTGTTTGTGGCCTTTATTTTGGCCTCTAAACACCCAGATGCCTGAGCTTTTCTCTCAGGGAAGAATACCTATGGACATCCTTGTCTTTTCTCTTCATGAAGCTGCAGTCAATGTGTCATTGTGTGTGTTCAGAAGGACTTTGGTGGTCCTGGTCACTGTCTACATCGCTGGCTGCAGTCGTCCGCGGATTACGCTTTTGTGCGCTGTGAAAAGGTAAGAGAAGTCACTTATTTGAGCTCAGTGAAGCTGCTCCGTATAGAAATAAGAGACAGGCTTTTGAAAGGCCTCCGTTCCCTTTCCAATAAATCGCAACCCTCTCCAGAGATTGCCTTGATTCACGGCACAAAGACAGACGAACTCCTCCGTTCCCTCACAGAGAGTGTGCTGAGAACAGGACGACTGAGGTCAACGGGCTGTTCCATATTCCTCACGTGGAATAATTGATGTGTTTTGATGTGCTGCCCCCTGTAGGCCAACAGCTCCAACAGCTTCCAAAAATCACATCAGAGACCTCAATCATAGACAATGCCTTTAGAGTCTCTGAGCTCAGCAGTCTCATTTTAGTGACACTTTTATAGCTTTTATTAATATTTTTAATTAGTTAGGGTTAGGGTTAGGCCTATTATATATATAATATATAATATATAATATTATATATAATATATATATATATATATATATATATATATATTATATATATATACATATATATAATATATATATACATATATATAATATATATATACATATATATAATATATATATACATATATATAATATATATATACATATATATAATATATATATACATATATATAATATATATATATATATATATACATTTTTTTTTAAAGTTTTAGTAATTTTGCTGTTTGAAGTTATTTTACATCAAGTCAAATTAAATGTAAATGAGAAAATGTGAACTAAATGAAAATGTAGCCTTGCTATACGGTTGTTAATGTTTATTTTATTTCAAGCAATTATTTTTATGGTTTTATTTTTAGTTTCAGTGAACTATAATAACGCTCAAAGAATATCCGGCTGATTCTATAACAAGTAAAAACAACACAACCTGGATGGAAACACTGTGTAGCAAAAGATATGGATGCGTCTCAGTTTTTTTTTCCAAAAATAAGAGAAAATTAAGTAGATTCTTCTCAAATGTTTCACTTGAGAAAAATATCATATATGTGACCCCGGAGCCCAACAGCAGTCCTGCGTTTCACGGGTGATCTGGGGCAATAGCCAACAATACATCGGGTCACAATTATCCATTTATGCCAAAAATCATCAGGATATTAAGATCATGTTCCATGAAGATATTTTGTAAATGTCCTACCGTCAATATATCACAAATGTATTATTAGTAGTAATATGCTAGGGATTTCATTTTGACAATATTTCGATGTTTTTGCACCCTCAGATTCCAGATTCTCAAATATTGTCCTAACAAACACATCAATGGAGAGATTATATATTCAGCTTTCATCTCAATTTCATAAAATTTAGCCTTATGACTAGTTTTGTGGTCCAGGGTCACATATAGCTCACATCGCTCCCCTCTAGTGATTATTAATCTCATTGTGTTTTTCATCTTCACATATTTTTGTCGCTTTTGGACCCACTTTATATTAGCTGACCTTAACTACTATGTACTAACATTTAAATTAATTCAATTCAATTCAAATTTATTTGTATAGCGCTTTTCACAATACACATTGTTTCAAAGCAGCTTTACAGAAAGTGCATTTATAAATGTACATTGAAAAATGTTAGAAAAAGTTAATCAATCATGTATTATTTTAGGCCGCTATAACAGCGCTGGCGTTGAGTCGTCTCTTCACAGGCGTTGGGGCATCTGAAGTCTCCATGAGAGGCTGGATACAAACTGGAGCTGACCAACTATTTACCTCGGGACTAGTGTCCCGAGATAATAACAGAAAAGCAGATGGGAAATAATTAGCATAGCTGCTGTTCAGAATATTAATTCTTTTGATCCGATTTAACTGTAGTATAAAAGGTAATTATAATGTGAATGCTTGGCTAAAGAGATGCGTCTTTAATCTAGTTTTAAACTGGGACAGCGAGTCTGAACCTCGAACAATATCAGGAAGACTATTCCAGAGTTTAGGAGCTAAATGTGAAAATGCCCTCCCTCCTTTAGTGGACTTAGATATCCTAGGAATGACCAGAAGCCTCGAGTTTAGTGATCTTAAAGAGCGCGATGGATTGTAGAGGCGATAGAAGATCCGTTAAATACACTGGAGCTAAACCATTTAGGGCTTTATAGGTCAGTAGCAATACTTTGTAATTGATACGGAACTTAATAGGTAACCAGTGTAGAGATGATAAAATTGGTGTTATATGATCATATTTTCTTGACCTAGTAAGAACTCTAGCAGCTGCGTTTTGGACTAACTGTAGCTTGTTTATTGAGGATGCAGGACAACCAGCTAATAAAGCATTACAGTAATCTAGTCTCGAGGTCATGAATGCATGAACTAACTTTTCTGCATCAGAAATAGATAGCATGTTACGTAGCTTAGCAATGTTTCTAAGGTGGAAAAATGCTGTTCTTGTAACATATGAAATATGATTTTGAAAGACAAGTTGCGGTCTAATATAACACCCAGGTCTTTTACTGTAGTGGATAAAGTGACAGGGCGTCCTTCCAAGTTAAAGTTGTATTGTGAGAGGTTTTGTGGGCGTTTTTGGACCAATAAGTAATACCTCTGTTTTATCTGAATTTAATAGCAGAAAATTACGTCATCCAGTATTTAATATCTTCAACACACGCTGTCAGTTTAGATAATTTAGCGTTTTCATCTGGTCGTGATGAAATATATAATTGAGTGTCATCAGCATAACAGTGGAAATTAATTCCATGTTTTCTTATAATATTACCAAGTGGCAGCATATATATTGAGAATAGCAGAGGGCCTAACACAGATCCTTGCGGCACCCCATAGTCTACTGGCGTTATCTTTGATTTTTCCCCATTTAGACAGACAAAATGGTAGCGGTCTGATAAATCTGATCTAAACCAGTTTAATGCCTTTCCCTGAACACCAGTGTAATTTTGAAGTCGATCTAAGAGTATTTTATGATCTATAGTATCGAGCGCAGCACTAAGATCGAGTAGAACTAGTATTGAGATACAGCCTTGGTCAGAAGCTAGAAGTAAATCATTTGTGATTTTAACGGCGCAGTTTCTGTGCTATGGTGTAGTCTGAATCAGTTGAAATTTTCATAGATATCATTTTCTTGCAAGAAAGAGCACAATTGAGCAGACACAACTTTTTCTAGTATTTTAGACATAAATGGAAGATTTGAAATGGGTCTGTAATTTGCTAGGTTATTATGATCTAATTGTGGCTTCTTAATGAGAGGTTTTATGACTGCCAACTTGAATATTCTTGGAACATGACCTAAAGATAAGACGAGTTAATAATATTGAGAAGAGGCTCTTCCACTACAGGTAACAGCTCTTTCAGTAGTTTAGTGGGTATTGGATCTAATAAACATGTTGTTGGTTTAGATGCAATGATAAGTTTATTTAGCTCTTCCTGTCCTATAGTTGTAAAGCGGTGTAGTAGTTCTTGAGGCGATAATTGAGGTTGAATCATAAGACATCATTAAAGGTTGTACATTTACAATTCTGTTTCTGATGCTTTCTATTTTCTCAGTGAAGAAATTCATAAAATCGTTACTACTAAACTGTAGAATATTTTGCTCAGGCGATGCTTGTTTATTTGTTAATCTAGCCACGGTGTTAAATAAAAACCTTGGATTATTTTGGTTATTTTCTATTAGTTTGCGGAGATGCTCAGCCCTGGCTGCTTTTAGGGCCTTTTTATAACGTGGCGTACTATCTTTCCACGCGATTCTAAAGACCTCTAAATTAGTTTGTTTCCATTTTTACGCTCTAAGTTCTGAGTTTCTCTCTTGATAACATGTGTAGCACTGTTGTACCATGGTGCTTTAGTTTTCTCTCTAACCTTTTTTAATCTAATTGGTGCAACATTTTCTAATGTACTAGAGAAAATGGTGCTCATACTGCTAGTCATTTCCTCTAGTTCATCTGTTTGTTTGGGTTCACTGAGCAGCTGAGACAGATCAGGTAAGCTATTTGAGAATCTATCTATAGTGGTTGGAAGGATCGTTCTGCCTGGTCGATAACGTGGCGCAACATGACAGATTTCAGCAGTACGCAGTATACAAGTTACCATGTAATGGTCAGTGACATCATCACTTTGTTGTATAATATCTATATCGGTTGGGTTGGTTCCATGTGATATAATTAAATCTAGTGTGTGATTAAGGCGATGAGTCGGACCAGTGACGTTTTGCTTGACCCCAAAGGAGTTTAATAGATCTGTAAGCGCAGCCCCTAACGCATCATTTGTGTTATCTCGTGTATGTTAAAATCTCCAACAATTAATGCTTTATCGACATTGACCAATAGATCTGAGAGAAAGTCTGCAAACTCTTTTAGGAAATCAGCATAGGGCCCTGGAGGTCTATATACAGTAGCCAAGGCTAGAGATAAAACAGTTTTCTTTCTTACATCTAAGAGCGTAACATTTAGCACTAGTACTTCAAGCGAATTAAACCTGTGACCTGTTTTCTGAGTAACATTTAGAATATCTCTATAGATTATTGCAACACACGCCGCCACGACCAATCAGGCGGGGCTCATGCTTATAACAGT
Organism: Gobiocypris rarus; assembly: GCA_023029165.1. Lineage (NCBI taxonomy): Eukaryota > Metazoa > Chordata > Actinopteri > Cypriniformes > Gobionidae > Gobiocypris > Gobiocypris rarus. The sequence goes on from CM040910.1 coordinate 49,933,882, forward strand.
ATCCTGGTGGAGTAGACTCATTTAGACCGAAATAATCATTTGGCTTAAGCCAGGTTTCAGTAAGGCAAAGTACATCGAAACTATTATCTGTGACCATTTCATTTACAATAACACGCCTTAGGTGTGAGCGATCTAATGTTTAGAAGACCTAGTTTTAGAAATTGTTTTTGTTCACTAATATTGAGATTTTCTGGTTTAATCACAATTAGATTTTCCTAGATCTTACAGTAGATTTAAAGTTTGACCTCACTAAGCGAGGAATAGACACAGTTTCTATATAATGTTCTACATTGGTACTTATGTCAATTAAGTTAGGACAGCAAAGACTGTGATTTGAACTTTGACTTACTAGTCATATGGTGGTGTGTAACGCCCTGGAGATGTTGTCCGACAGTAGAGCCGCTCGATTCTGCTGGGGTGAAGGCCATCAGGGCGGAAGAGCCTAGGTCGCTCCCAAAACAGATTCCAATTATTTACAAAGAGCAGCTTCTGTTCATTACACCATGACATTAACCATTCATTTAGAGCAAGTAATCTACTAAACCTTTCATGTCCTGAGTCGAGTGCGTGGGAAGGGGTCCAGAACGATGATCGTTGCTTCAGGCGATGTTCTGCGCACCGTCTCGACCAGACTCCTGTAGTCCTTCTTCAGAACCTCCGTCTGCGCGGCCTGATGTCGTTCGTTCCGCGTGCAGCGACAGCTCCGATCGCTCGTCACCGTTCAGGATCTCGGGAACCTGTGCAGCGACGCCGAGAACACGAGCACCAGGAAAGCAGTGAGTGCGCACCTTACCTTTACCTGAAGTAAGCGCGGACATGCGGACGATGGAAGTACCGATGACCACAGCGTCGCGTTCCGTCTCGCGAGGAGAAGCGGTTCTGAGTGGAGATCTCGAAGACCGGGAGGCGGAGAGGTCCTTGCTCTGGTCTGGCTCGCGTCTTCCGCTGTGGAAACACCCAGGGTCCATGGTGCTGTGTCGGTGCGGAGTGAGCGAAACCAGGGATGATCGCGTCCTGGGTGCTTGGGTCCTGTGCAGAGAAACACCGGAGTAGGCGAGGTCGAGTCAAAAAGTTACCAACCACTGACTTGTGAGCATCGGCGTGATGTTTCCAGCGCTGAGCGTCGCTCTCAGCCGCGGCTCGTCTGTCTTGTAGGTTGCGAATCTGCTTGTCCAACGACTCCAACTCCAACTGCACCGAATGCAGCTCGAGCGTGTCTCCACCTGCACTCCAAAGGTAACATTAGACACACATCCGAGTTATTCGCCATTGTAGTAAATGTGCTACAATGGCGAATTGTAAATTTCAGTGGTTACGGGTGTAAATAAGTTACCACGTGCAATGCTAGCGAACTCTGGCTAGTAGCGGAAGTTCGGATATAAATGGCGATATCAAAGCAATCCGATTGTTGTTGTTTTTTTTTATAGAGAATCGTATCGGTGATATGTTCACACGCTGTAATTAATAGAAAGTATTCGTTTGTGGCGAGTGTTAAGAAGAAAATCAAGGATTATGAGTCAATTCGGCGGAGCTACAAACACATGTGAAACGAAACCACTGGCATGCAGATGATTAGATGATTAATCATTTGATATAATCCACTTATTGTGTACATACATGTTTACATTGTACTTACAGGTTAAAATTACCTGCATGTAATTATATCTGAAATTAATTTCTGTAGTTACATTTATAATTACACTGTTGACACTTCCCTTACAACTAACCCTACCCTTAAACTCACCCACACACCAAACCTGTCCCTAACCTAACCTACCACCTGTCCCTAACCTAACCTAACCCTACCACCTGTCCTAACCTAACCTAACCCTAACTTCTTTAACACCTGTCCCTAACCTAACCCTTAAACTCACCCATCCCACCACACCTGTCCCTAACCCTGCCCTTAAACTTACCCATACCACCACACCTGTCCCTAACCCTGCCCTTAAACTCACCCACACCACCACACCTGTCCTAACCCTACCTTAAACTTACCCATACCACCACACCTGTCCCTAACCCTGCCCTTAAACTCACACACCACCACCTGTCCCTAACCCTGCCCTTAAACTCACCCATCCCACCACACCTGTCCTAACCCTACCCTTAAACTTACCCATACCACCACACCTGTCCCTAACTTTGCCTTAAACTTACACCACCACACCTGTCCCTAACCCTACCCTTAAACTTACCCAAACCACCACACCTGTCCCTAACCCTACCCTTAAACTCACCCACACCACCACACCTGTCCTTAACACCCTTTAACTCACCCACACCAACACGCCTGTCCCTAACTGCCTTTAACTCACCTACACCAACACACCTTTCCCTAACCCTACCCTTAAACTCACCCACACCACCACACCTGTCCATAACTTTACTTAAACTCACCCATACCACCACACCTGTCCCTAACTTTGCCTTAAACGTACCCATACCACCACACCTGTCCCTAACCCTGCCCTTAAACTCACCCAAACCACACACCTGTCCCTAACATCCTTAAACTTACCACACCACCACACCTGTCCCTAACCCTACCCTTAAACTCACCCACACCACCACACCTGTCCCTAACTTTGCCCTTAAACTTACCCATACCACCACACCTGTCCCTAACCTACCCTTAAACTCACCCACACCACCACACCTATCCTAACCCTACCCTTAAACTCACCCACACCACACCTGTCCTAACCCTACCCTTAAACTTACCCACACCACCACACCTGTCCCTAACCCTACCCTTAAACTTACCCATACCACCACACCTGTTCCTAACTTTGCCCTTAAACTTACCCATACCACCACACCTGTTCCTGACTTTGCCCTTAAACTTACCTACCACCACACCTGTCCCTAACCCTACCCTTAAACTTACCCATACCACCACATCTGTCCTTAACTTTGCACCTTAAACTCACCCATACCACCACACCTGTTCCTAACTTTACCCTTAAACTTACACACCCCCATACCTGTCCCTAACCATACCCTTAAACTTACCTACACCACCACACCTGTCCCTAACTTTGCCTTAAACTCACCCACACCACACCTATCCCTAAGTTTACCCTTAAACTTACCCATACCACACCTGTCCTAAGTTTTACCCTTAAACTTACCCACACCACCACACCTGTCCCTAACTTTGCCCATCAAACTTACCCATACCATCACACCTGTCCCTAACCCTACCCTTAAACTTACCACTCCACCACACCTGTCCCTAACTTTGCCCTTAAACTCACCCATACCACCACACCTGTCCCTAACCCTACCCTTAAACTTACACACCATCACACCGGTCCTTAACTTTACCCTTAAACTTACCCATACAACCACACCTGTCCTAACCCTACCCTTAAACTCACCCACACCACACACCTGTCCTTAACCCTTAAACTCACCCACACCACCACACCTGTTCCTAAGTTTACCCTTAAACTCACCCCACCACCACACCTGTCCTAACCCTACCCTTAAACTTACCACACCATCACCTGTCCTTAACCCTACCCTTAAACTTACCCATACCACCACACCTGTCCTAACCCTACCCTTAAACTTACCCAAACCACCACACCTGTCCTAACTTTGCCCTTAAACTTACCCATACCACCACACCTGTCCCTAACCCTACCCTTAAACTTACCCAAACCACCACACCTGTCCCTAACTTTGCCTTAAACTCACCCACACCACCACACCTGTCCCTAACTTTGCCCTTAAACTTACCCATACCACCACACCTGTCCCTAACCTACCTAAACTCACCCACAACACTACACCTGTCCCTAACCCTGCCCTTAAACTTACCCACACCATCACACCTGTCCTTAACCCTACCCTTAAACTTACCCATACCACCACACTATCCTAACCCTACCCTTAAACTTACCCAAACCACCACCTGTCCCTAACTTTGCCCTTAAACTTACCCACACCACCACACCTGTCCCTAACCCTTAAACTCACCCATACCACACCTGTCCTAACTTTGCCCTTAAACTCACCTACACCACCACACCTGTCCCTAACTTTACCCTTAAACTCACCCACACCACCACACCTGTCCTTAACTTTACCCTTAAACTTACCCATACCACAACACCTGTCCTAACTTTACCCTTAAACTTACCCATACCATCACACCTGTCTCTAACTTTGCCCTTAAACTCACACCACCACACCTGTCCCTAACTTTGCCCTTAAACACCCATACCACCACCTGTCCCTAACCCTACCCTTAAACTTACCCATACCACCACACCTGTCCTTAACACCCTTAAACTCACCCATACCACCACACCTGTCCCTAACTTTGCCCTTAAACTAACCACACCACCACCTGTCCTAACCTACCCTTAAACTTACCCATACCACCACACCTGTCCCTAACCCTGCCCTTAAACTCACCCATACCACACCTGTCCTTAACCCTGCCCTTCAACTCACCCATACCACCACCTGTCCTTAACTGCCCTTAAACTTACCCACACCACCACACCTGTCCCTAACTTTGCCCTTAAACTTACCCATACCACCACACCTGTCCCTAACCCTACCCTTAAACTTACCCATACCACCACACCTGTCCTTAACTTAAACTCACCCATACCACCACACCTGTCCCTAACTTTACCCTTAAACTAACCCATACCACCACACCTGTCCCTAACCCTGCCCTTAAACTAACCCACACCACCACACCTGTCCTAACCTACCCTTAAACTCACCCATACCACCACACCTGTCCCTAACCCCCTTAAACTAACCCACACCACCACACCTGTCCCTAACTTTACCCTTAAACTGACCCATACCGATACATATTGTCAAAAAAAATTAAAAAATCCTAATTAATTCAGACTTTTGCCTTTTGATGTATTTCTGTTTTGTATTTTTCTATTCATCAAGTTGGCACTTGGTGAAAGATGATGAAGAAATCCATTAAGTCAAATCAAAACTGAACATTCTTGTTTTTTATGGAATATGGTTCTGTTTATAAGTGTTGAATCAGAATAATATCTTCTCTTCTCTGATCACAAGGCGGGACAACCTGTCACTCACATGAGATCCACCAATAGCAAACCACAAACATCCAATCAATTCCCCACAGACACAATCAAGCCCCGCCCTACATTTGTTTCTGTTTGTGAGGCATTTCACTCGATGCACGGCACAATAGAGAAATCAAAATATCTAATCAAATTATCTTTATTTATATAGCACTTTTAACAAGTCCAATTGTTTCAAAGCAGCTTCACAGTGTTAACAGGAAAATAATGCAACAGAATTTGTACAGCCGCTCTGGTGAGAACAGTGATGTTATCCAGCTAATTTCAATTATCATATAGTGTCAATGCGGGCAGATCGGTAATATAGTTTAAATTTAGGTGTCCCCAACTGAGCTAGCCAAAAGCCAAAGGCAAGAAGACCAGAGCAATTTCCCTTTCATGACGACTTTAATGGTAAGTAAAGTTATCAAACACAGATCATCATGTGAGGGGCGTGGCTTCTGATGGCTGAACTCATGAATATTAGTTAGATTATCCACTGATATTTTACTGTCATGAAGGTGAGTAATTAATTTTGCTGAAGATGTTTGCTGTACTCCTGCTGGAGAAACGTGAGGCTCAAAGCCTCTGTCAGGTGACTGTGATCCGGTGAGGATCAGCAGCTCTGATGGGTTCGCAGCCTGAAGGAAGGCCATTCTTTGCTCTTTCCTCTGTTTCAGTGCTAATGACAGGCGGCAGAGGAACCCGAGACTCATCCTGCTCCGGTTACCTTACGTCATGCTCCGTCAAATCCACAAAACTGCTGTAGATCCCGACACACTCTCTTCATATTGTTACCTGTATTTCATTGGGATTGATTAGTGAACATTATTACAAAGATAAAAAAATTGTTGTCATAAAATGCTCTGAAACCCCTTTCAGCTGGCATCACAAATCCCTCAACCCGTTTTCATGATCTGATCATTTCCCAATTAAAGGTTGCAGTTTTTTCATGCACATTAACACTGTGTACCCGGACGCTCACAGTAATGAACTGGTCTGAGTTCAGCCGACTCAAAATAAACAACTTTCTTTTATGAGTATTTAGAACTTTCTCTTCTTTTGAGTTCTCAAAACTGACACATTTTCAGAATCTGAATTATTTCATTGTTTTGAGTTTCATGAACTTGTTTCTTTTCATTTGGACAAACTTAAATTTAACTGAAACTGGACTGGGATTAATATTTCCCAGCATGCTTTGCCATGACACTCAAAAGGGAGAGGAAATGCTCAGATTGAGTGTTATATAATGTGTTTTAGTGCAAGATTAATGTTAAGGTGGAGATTTGGTGGTGTTTAGTGTTTTGTTTTGCTAGTTTAGAAGAGTTTCTGTTATGATGGGTTTGGTTTCCATCATGTGACGAAGAGCGGGAGCTTAGACAACAGATTTATGATCAATGTTTTATGCTATGCTAATGCTAATGCTATCAAAGCATTGTGTTACCAATTAGCAAAGTAGCATTTATTGAATTATTGATTCAGTTAAAGCTAGACAAGTTTCCTCTACTAAAAATATTTAAGTTGATAATGTTAAGTTAAATGTATGAATGAGCTTACTCAAATATTCAGAGCAATTCATATGTATGAGTACAAAATAAAAATCTGCAAGTTCTACTTACTTAAACTTTACATTTCTTAACAAAAAGAATGCGATGAAACTGATTACCTCAAATGTTTTGAGATTTTCAAATGTGAATGAAAAATGATGCACTAATGTAAACACAAGTACTATATAAATGTGTTTATTATTATTATATAATGTTTATTATTATTGTTATTTTAACTTTGTTGTATGTGTTCGGTGGGTAATTGTTCTGTTTTATTTGTTGTTCCTTTGAGTTATACAACAAAATATGATACGTATGATTTAATAATGTACTAGTAAATGTAGAAATTAGATTAATAAATGCTGTAGAAGTTTTGTTCATGTTGACTAATGCCACTAACAAATTGTAAAAGTTACCAAAAACATAGATTACTTTTGCTTTAATGTAGTGTATTTGCTAATTGTATGGATAATATGCACACTATTAGCACACTTAATAGGATATAAGAGAGGCAAAGCTTTGGTCAAGGGCCACACGGGGGTCCGTCCATTGATACAAACCCTGCTTTTGTCCTCATGGATCCTGAGGCACATTCTGTGACAGTGCCCAAATGAAAAATACTATAGTATATTATAGTAAAACAACTCTAGAAAATACTATAGTGTTTTTACCATTATATATTAAATATACTACAGTAAATTAAAAACGTGTAGTAAATACTATAATATATTACAATATACTACAATTTACTGTAGTATATTTACTATAGTATGGTTCAAAACACTATAGTATTTACAAGAGTAATTTTACTGTAATTTTACTATAATATACTATAGTATTTTTTCATGTGGGTGGAAGCAACCCGGGATTTAAAGGTCACGGCGGCACAAAGGGGAAACGCTCAGGCTGCTTTATTTGACCTTGCAGTTCTCCTGGATACTGGTGAAATCTTTCAATGCACTAAGTGACTGCTGAATACGAGCCAGGAGAAACACAATATTGGGGAGGCGCAGGGTCGCTCCTCTTAAAGGAATCCCCCGCTGGCTGCGGGACGAGGCGAACGAGGCGCTGGAAGGCCCGGATAAGGATACAGTTCCTCACATCGAGCGGCCTCTCCACCGAGCAGTTACGGCTTTTGTTAATGAAGTTTCATTTGATTCCCTCTGACAACCATTGAAACAATGAGCATTGGGAAATGTTCCTCAGCGCTGGCCGTAACAATAGTTTTTGGCGGCATTTCTGACAGGCAGAGCACTTTTCACATACAAAGCCAGAGGATCTTCCTACCTAAAAGAACTGAAAGAGTCCTGTATAAAAGGCACCTGCAAACAAGAGTTGAAAAGGGTCAGCAAATGATGCCACTTTTGTTCAGGCGCACAAAGCATCCATGATTTCCATTGTGACCCGAGAGCACATTGTGCACGAACAATGCGTCGCCGTACACAGAGTACACAGGGGTAATTGGCTTTATTCGAGGCTCTTTTGACCAGTCAGTCTGGATCAGCAAAAGCCAGATTGTTGCAAATGGGGCAAATCGTTCAACTTCATCTGAGCATCAACGTTAGATGTGAATGTTACATTGCAATGCAAACATTCTGAGCTGACTGAAGCAATGCGGTCAGAGCAGCACAAGGCACAAATATTGTGTGCTTGAACCACATTTTGACTGTACACTTTATTCACGGACACATAGAGGAGAAATAAAGTGTGTGCTTTCTGTTTCCAACAGGTTTCCAACTTGCCATTGGTCACCAAACAGTCCGGCCCAAGAACTCAAAGGATGGGACAGGACATAAAGCTATCGTGAATCTGCCAGAAAAACGGTCAGTGCATCAAAGATTTGTCTGATTTCATATATTGGCTCCTGCACCTGTAAAACTTCTGAGGCTCATGTAAACAATGAGAGCATGTATAATACGAGCTGCGCTGCAGTTTTTGTTTCTCCTGGGACTGGTATCTGCCGCAAACATCTCCCAGGCATTGTGGACGGGAGATTGGCTTTCAGGCCTGCTTTGTTCTGTTCTTTGGGTTTGGTTGATGTGCCACGCCTGCTACTCAACCTCTGAATATGTGCCAGACATTTCCCTCCTTTTGTGAAGAAGGAAAACCTTCAGCCTGTGGCCGTCAGCAGGGCTTTTCAGATCCACGGAGCCCCATATATGATCATCTAATGCCAGGGATCCTAACATTTAAAGTCTGCATGTTTAAAGACCCAGTGTATACCATGGAACATAAATATGTGTAAAATATGAGTTACAGTTAATCAGTTAACAGAAAGTTTTACTGTATGGTGAATAACTATAATAGAGCTAAGCTTACATTTAATTTTAAATCTAATGTATTTTAAATTTTACTGTAAAATACTAATCAACAGTGAAAAGCCACAAATTGACATTCCCAGAATTCCCTGCGTGTGTGTTACCATGATGGTGTTTAGTGTTTGTGTGAATGACTATATGAGTATTATCCTTGATTAGTCATGCAACTCTCATTTCCACTGTGATTGGTGGTTGTCAGTAAATCAAAGGTACAGATATAGGTATTTCAATAGGTTGATAATTTAAACATTATTTCAGTTAATGAAATACTTTCCTTTTTCTGTAAATTGAACTTAAATCTGTAAAACCTAAAATGTTGCTACCGTATTTTTGGGGGTACATTTCTGGCAACCACAGCTGCAGTTTTTTTACCGTAAATTTAACAGAATTTAACAGTAAATCTTTTTTACTCTACACTGTTTTTCACTAGCTCTTCCTTTTGGCCCCTGAGGGTCCCCGGCCCCAGTTTGTAAACCACTGGCAGGAAACATTAGCATCTGAGGTGAAACACTTTCCTTTTGGAGCTCTATTTTATATCTAGTTTAATTATTTTATCTCTTTATAATCAACAAGAACTTTTCCATAAAATAATAATAATAATAATAATTATGATTATAAAAATAAAGTGCAGAATGTTTGGTTCTGTTAACTGTTCTCTCATTGCTGCTATACTGGTACAGTACAGCAGTGTAGTCCTCAAGAGCTGGGTCTTCTTTAGTTAGGGTTAGGGGTTTTTCCAGTGTAGTCCAGTTCTAATGAGTCAGGTCTTTAGTGAATCAAACCCATTCAGCTGACAACTAACCATGAAACTTACAGTATCATTAAAGAAGATGAATGATCTCATCATTTGGCAAATTAATTTTTGATTTTAACCTAAAGTATATTATTTTTCCTAATACTATTCCCGTCCCTAGATGGTGAAGTCCTCTCTTTGTGTGCACCATTTCCTGTCCCGTCCCCTCCAGTGCAATGGCCACACCCTTGGCCCTTTTGTTGTAAAAGTGCAGATGGGTAATCCCAGAGTAGTTATTCCAGATTAGGAGATTAGGGCCCGGTCAGGCAGGAAATGGCCTCTCAAACAGATGGTTAAGATGAAGCCCCATGTCTTTGGAGAACAGGGTTAGAGCAGGGCTTCTCAGCTCCACTCTCCTGCAGACTTTGGGTTAGTCTGGCCTTGGTTCGACCCCTGGTTTGCATGACTGACAGCGCTCATTTATACAGATTGTTTCAAAGTAGCTTTACAGTGATAATAGGAAATGAATGGAGAGAGATTGTTTTGTCTGTACATCAGCTCTAGAAAAAGTAATTATTCAGCTAAAATAAGTTTTTGATTTATTTATTTCCGTTGTAAAAATCAGTTATTCACTTTGAGGCCACTTACACAACACCATTTTCAACCAAAACACGTTCATGTGCATGGCAACAGTGTTTGGTGGCTTGAGAATACAAACCCTGAAAGAGGTTTTAAAATGCAATAGTTTTGAAACAATACCATTATAATCTTCAAGTAAACTTAAAAAAAGGCACATAGTTTTTCTTTACAAAATGACTGCCAAATAACTGGCATGCATAATACAGCGTTTTAGTTGTTTCTGCAGATCCTAATGGGAGCAGGAATCAGATGTGAATGGGAATCATTTCACTAATGTTTTCATCTGTACAGAGGGAAAAGGAAGGAAAGGAGGCGTCACAGGGAGAGTCTAGTCACACGGTCTCTCTGACACTTCAGGGATGAGTTGGTCATGTCCAGGTACAGGCCCACCATCTGATCCAGATCCGGCTGACTGCAGTAAACCTCGGGATAAACAGAGAGACCTACATTAGGGTAGATGCCATTTTTCTGATGATGTACAGTCCCTGACAAAAGTCTCGTCGCTTGTGTACAAATTTAACTGAAGTGCCGCTGAAATATATTTCTTATCAAGATTTTTTACAAGAAATGGCTCATTTAATCCCAACAGCTTTTGTAATAATGTTTCAGTGCAAAATGAAACTGTCAAAAAATATTCTAATATTCACAGCTTGGTAAAGCCCATTGAGTGAATTTTTGCAAAGACATAAGTGTTGTGGCCTTGTCATATGAGCTTCACCTGTGACTAATAATGGATCAATTAGATCTCAGGTGTGTATAAAAGAACCCCAGTGCACTAGACCTTCACATCAACTGCAACTAGACCTCTGCAAACATGCCTAAGATTCACCTGAGACTAAAGATTATCAAGAGGCTGAAGACCAGATCCACTGCTGATGTGGCAGACACCTTCAAAGTGTCTCAGCGTCAAGTACAGAGGATAAAAAAAAAGATTTGAAGAGACTGGAGCGTTATGACAAACCCAGGTCAGGCAGACCCTGCAAGACAACTGCTCGAGAGGACCGTTTGTTGGCTCAAACCCAAGGCCAGCCCATTTTCCACTGCAGCTCCACGAGACCTGGTCACCTGAAGTCCCTGTGTCAACCAGAACAGTGTCGGATTCTGTCTGGAAATGGCCTCCATGGTCGAATCAGTGCCCAGAAGCCAGCACTAAACAAAGACAATTGAAAAACCGTGTGGCATTTGCCAAAGCCCACAGCCTGCTAAAAGGATGGGCGCTGGAAAAGTGGCAGAAGGATTTTCAGATGAATCTTCTGTTGAATTACACCACAGTCGCAAATATTGCAGGAGAACTACTGGAGCCGCATGGATCGAGATTCACCCAGAAAACAGTGAAGTTTGGTGGCGGAAAAATCATGGTCTGGGGTTACATCCAGTATGGGGGTGTGCGAGAGATCTGCAGGGTGGAAGGCAACTTCAATAGTCTAAAATACCAAGACATCTTAGCTACCTCTTATATTCCCAACCATAAAAGAGGCCAAATTCTGCAGCAGGATGGAGCTCCATCGCATTCTTCCATCTCCACATCAAAGTTCCTCAAGGTGAAGAAGATCAAGATGCTCCAGGATTGGCCAGCCCAGTCACCAGACATGAACATCATTGAGCATATGTGGGGTGGGATGAAAGAGGAAGCATGGAAGACCAAACCAAAGAATATTGATGAACTCTGGGAGGCATGCAAGACTGCTTTCTTTGCTATTCCTGATGACTTCATCAATAAATTGTATGAGTCCTTGCCAAACCGCATGGATGCAGTCCTTCAAGCTCATGGAAGTCATACAAGATATTACATTTGGATCTCAAAGCACCACTACTTAATTAGCTGACATATTTCTGTATTTGCAGTAAATTTGTCCAATTTCTGTATAGGCGACAAAACTTTTGTCTTACCAAAATTTGACCTTTCTGTCTTGATTAAATGATAAATCTTTTTTCAGTGAAACTAATTTATTTCAGTGCATTAAACATCATTTGGGAGGGGTTTAGCTTTTCATATGAGCTATTTCTAACACCAATTGATGAATTAAAAATCAGGTTAATAGCAGGTGTTTCTACAAAATAGATAAGCGACACGACTTTTGTCAGGGACTGTACATCAGGTGTTATGGGAAGTGTTCCCAGTTCCGGCTGACCTAGATAATGCAGCCTAATAATCATTTACTGATCAGAATAATATAAACTGATAATGTTCTGTGTGTATGCCATAGAAAAGAGATGTGTTTTTAGTCTAGATTTAAACTGATAGAGTGTGTCTGCTTCCCGAACAATGCTAGGAAGACTGTTCCAGAGTTTAGGAGCTAAATAGGAAAGGATCGACCGCCTGCAGTTGATTTTGATATTCTAGGTATTATCAGCAGGTCAGAGTTTAGAGAGTGCAATAGACGTGATGGAGTATAATGTGTTAAGAGCTCGCTTAAGTACTGGGGAGATAAACCATTTATTGCTTTATAAGTAATAAGCAAGATTTTAAAATGTATGCAATGTTTAACAGGGAGCCAGTGCAGTGTTGACAGAACCGGACTAATGTGTTCATACTTCCTGGTTCTAGTAAGAACTCGAGCTGCTGCGTTTTGGACCAGCTGGAGTTTGTTTATTAAGCAAGCAGGGCAACCACCCAGTACAGCATTACAATAATCTAGCCTTGAGCTCATGAACGCATGTATTAACTGTTCAGCATTTTTCTTTGTGACAAAGTGTGTTGGATTTACATGATTTAATCTTGTATATCGGTCCCACATGAATCAATTAAGTTAAACAAACACAATTTGTTCATGTAACTTCAACATCATGGAATTAAGTCATTTTAGGTGACCGCATTAAGTAGTCTCAAAGTGAATTTTATAACACTCCCTGACATGATTCAGGCATTCAATTTCATATATTCATTCATCCAATTTAATTTAATATAACTGAATTATAATACTGCTCTAGCTAGTTGCCAAACTTTTAGCTGGCAATAAGTTAAATGCTAAGCATTAAAAGCTCCTTCAGCTAAGCAGCTATGACATTATGTGTATCAGTCCAGTCTTCTCCACAATGGTAACCCACTGTAATGTAAATTTTGTTCTAATAATTCCAACATAATTGCACACATTAAACATTAAACACTATTGCATATTATTAAGTCTCAATCTTTTCTCACCTTGCTCAAAAATACATAAAAAACACTTTAACATATAAAATAACAACAGTTACTCTCTCGATTTAGCAAAGCATGCTGGAAACTAATAAAGCCCTGCCCAGTTTCAGTTAATGCAACACAAATCATTGATGTAATCTCAAACAGATTAAGTAAACTTAAATTTTACATATATTTAAGTGGACTGAACACAATCAAATTAAATTAGGATCATGCTCTCAGACAGCGCATGATCCAAATACAACACACACTGAATTATAATGTTTTAAAATATCTGTCACGGCGAGTATTCATGCAAACATTATCTGTTATGTCTTATGTGAACGTTTGGTTAACTGTGTAAAAATGTGCTCATTGCGACTCATTTTTCCAGCGGGTCACATTCAATTCAATATAAGCAACTTGCACTTATTATTATTTCATATCTTATTTATGCTAACTGATATATTATGATATTTGTGTCTGCATCAACGTGTCTACATCAATGTGGTGTTGATGGATTTGTCACGTTCATTATCTGTCACTGTCTCTTTGGATCTCTCGGTCTGTCTTTGGGTATTTACATACACTTAATATGACTCATGACTTCAGATTACTGTCCATCTTCAATGCATCTACACTCGCTTTACCTTTACACAATTAATATTATCCATACTTTCCTGAAAAGCTACAATCGAAACAAGGGAAAAATGTTGATTTTGAGGTTCACAAAAATGAGTTGCTGAAGCCTCGTCTAGCGATCCCAATGCTCCAATTAAACATCTAAAAGTGTCTTTATTAGTGTTTTCTGAGAGGAGTGGCTTTCCTCTGTCCATGAAACCCATCTCACTCGCACTGATGGACAGATCCGGCCAAGCGTGCCACTCTCAGACAGCGCATGATCCCAATACACGCACACACACTGAATTATAATGTTTTAAAATATCTGTCACGGCGAGTATTCATGCAAACATTATCTGTTATGTCTTATGTGAACGTTTGGTTAACTGTGTAAAATGTGCTCATTGCGACTCATTTTTCCAGCGCGGGTCACATTCAATTCAATATAAGCAACTTGCACTTATTATTATTTCATATCTTATTTATGCTAACTTTTTTATAGAAGATAAATATATGTATCATATGTATGTAAATATCTACATCATATATGTATGTAGCAGGTATATATTTTTATTTCAATATTTTCAGGATGTATTTTGCCCACCACAACCATGAAAATGACCTTCAATATAATTCATAAAAATAATTGTACCAATAATTTGACTAATAATTAAAAATATTTAATTATATTTTACTTTATGTTGTTACCACCATTTTTAGTTATTAAAATTATATACAATGTTATTTTAGTATCAAAGATATACTATTATACTGTAGTTTTTTTAACGTTTTGAATTTTATTTGTACCTTATGTTTTTGTTTTTAAATATATATATTTGTCATATTTAGTTTTAGTTATTTTACACAAAATAAACTAAAAATGTTAATATTTTGCCTTGGCAACTGGCTGAAATAAAATAAAAGGTTTTTATTCCAAGCAATGTCAATTTTCTTCAACAGTGATAACTCGGATTGTTGAGCCTGTGATTTCATCCGCCGTTTCTGAGGCCGAGACTCCCAGCAGAGATTTGCACCACTTTCGGGCTTCGGCGGAGTCTGGTCACACATGGAGCTTCAGTCAGAGCCGTTCCCGTCCGTCCGCCCCGTCCCCTGCTCCGGCTGCAGATATAGACCAGCAGGGATTGTTCACTTTGGGGCGTGTGGCAAATTGTGTTTCCCTGTTGTAATCTAGATAAGGCCGTGGAGTGTGTGGCGCTCCGCGTGTGTTCCGGGTCGGGCCTTTTAGCACGAGGAGATCACAACACACCTGCGCCTCCTTCTACCTCCGGCTCTGATGCTTTCTAAAAAACCCTTTCTCATTCTCAATGCCAGAGCACAGCAGTCTCCCTGTGCGGCCTTTCAAGCAATTAAACAGAGGACAGAAGGCTTATACCAGTGTCCAGCACGAGCCACCTCCACGCCGCTCATATCAGCTTCAGCGGATTTACCCCTCAAAATCAACATTGTATCAGTACTTACTCATTGCTCAAATGTTTATTGTATTAATATCTTACACAATTTTGCTTCTTAAATAAATGTATCTTGTTTTAAGAATGTTTTTGCTGGAAAACAAAAAGATTAAGAAAATACGTATTATAAACTCTTATAAGGAATATTTCCTAATATTTATCTATAGTAAAAATATAGTGCTTCTGTTCATTATCTGATCATAACTCCAGTATCAGTGTAATATTCCTCCAGTGTATATCAGCTGTTCTCTGTGTGAATATATAGCGCTTCTGCTCATTATCTGATCATAACTCCAGTATCAGTGTAATATTCCTCCAGTGTAGATCAGTTGTTCTCTGTGTGAATATATAGCGCTTCTGCTCATTATCTGATCATAACTCCAGTATCAGTGTAATATTCCTCCAGTGTAGATCAGCTGTTCTCTGTGTGAATATATAGTGCTTCTGTTCATTATCTGATCATAACTCCAGTATCAGTGTAATATTCCTCCAGTGTAGATCAGCTGTTCTCTGTGTGAATATATAGTGCTTCTGTTCATTATCTGATCATAACTCCAGTATCAGTGTAATATTCTCCAGTGTAGATCAGCTGTTCTCTGTGTGAATATATAGCGCTCTGTTCATTATCTGATCATAACTCCAGTATCAGTGTAATATTCTCCAGTGTAGATCAGCTGTTCTCTGTGTGAATATATAGTGCTTCTGTTCATTATCTGATCATAACTCCAGTATCAGTGTAATATTCTCCAGTGTAGATCAGCTGTTCTCTGTGTGAATATATAGCGCTTCTGTTCATTATCTGATCATAACTCCAGTATCAGTGTAATATTCCTCCAGTGTAGATCAGCTGTTCTCTGTGTGAATATATAGCGCTTCTGCTTCATTATCTGATCATAACTCCAGTATCAGTGTAATATTCCTCCAGTGTAGATCAGCTGTTCTCTGTGTGAATATATAGTGATTCTGCTCATTATCTGATCATAACTCCAGTATCAGTGTAATATTCCTCCAGTGTAGATCAGCTGTTCTCTGTGTGAATATATAGCGCTTCTGTTCATTATCTGATCATAACTCCAGTATCAGTGTAATATTCCTCCAGTGTAGATCAGCTGTTCTCTGTGTGAATATATAGCGCTTCTGTTCATTATCTGATCATAACTCCAGTATCAGTGTAATATTCCTCCAGTGTAGATCAGCTGTTCTCTGTGTGAATATATAGCGCTTCTGCTTCATTATCTGATCATAACTCCAGTATCAGTGTAATATTCCTCCAGTGTAGATCAGCTGTTCTCTGTGTGAATATATAGTGCTTCTGTTCATTATCTGATCATAACTCCAGTATCAGTGTAATATTCCTCAGTGTAGATCAGCTGTTCTCTGTGTGAATATATAGTGCTTCTGTTCATTATCTGATCATAACTCCAGTATCAGTGTAATATTCCTCCAGTGTAGATCAGCTGTTCTCTGTGTGAATATATAGCGCTTCTGTTCATTATCTGATCATAACTCCAGTATCAGTGTAATATTCCTCCAGTGTAGATCAGCTGTTCTCTGTGTGAATATATAGTGCTTCTGTTCATTATCTGATCATAACTCCAGTATCAGTGTAATATTCCTCCAGTGTAGATCAGCTGTTCTCTGTGTGAATATATAGCGCTTCTGCTCATTATCTGATCATAACTCCAGTATCAGTGTAATATTCCTCCAGTGTAGATCAGCTGTTCTCTGTGTGAATATATAGCGCTTCTGTTCATTATCTGATCATAACTCCAGTATCAGTGTAATATTCCTCCAGTGTAGATCAGCTGTTCTCTGTGTGAATATATAGCGCTTCTGTTCATTATCTGATCATAACTCCAGTATCAGTGTAATATTCCTCCAGTGTAGATCAGCTGTTCTCTGTGTGAATATATAGTTCTGTTCATTATCTGATCATAACTCCAGTATCAGTGTAATATTCCTCCAGTGTAGATCAGCTGTTCTCTGTGTGAATATATAGTGATTCTGTTCATTATCTGATCATAACTCCAGTATCAGTGTAATATTCCTCAGTGTAGATCAGCTGTTCTCTGTGTGAATATATAGTGCTTCTGTTCATTATCTGATCATAACTCCAGTATCAGTGTAATATTCCTCCAGTGTAGATCAGCTGTTCTCTGTGTGAATATATAGTGCTTCTGTTCATTATCTGATCATAACTCCAGTATCAGTGTAATATTCCTCCAGTGTAGATCAGCTGTTCTCTGTGTGAATATATAGCGCTTCTGCTCATTATCTGATCATAACTCCAGTATCAGTGTAATATTCCTCCAGTGTAGATCAGCTGTTCTCTGTGTGAATATATAGTGCTTCTGTTCATTATCTGATCATAACTCCAGTATCAGTGTAATATTCCTCCAGTGTAGATCAGCTGTTCTCTGTGTGAATATATAGTGCGCTTCTGTTCATTATCTGATCATAACTCCAGTATCAGTGTAATATTCCTCCAGTGTAGATCAGCTGTTCTCTGTGTGAATACATAGCGCTTCTGCTCATTATCTGATCATAACTCCAGTATCAGTGTAATATTCCTCCAGTGTAGATCAGCTGTTCTCTGTGTGAATATATAGCGCTTCTGTTCATTATCTGATCATAACTCCAGTATCAGTGTAATATTCCTCCAGTGTAGATCAGCTGTTCTCTGTGTGAATATATAGTGCTTCTGTTCATTATCTGATCATAACTCCAGTATCAGTGTAATATTCCTCCAGTGTAGATCAGCTGTTCTCTGTGTGAATATATAGCGCTTCTGTTCATTATCTGATCATAACTCCAGTATCAGTGTAATATTCCTCCAGTGTAGATCAGCTGTTCTCTGTGTGAATATATAGTGCTTCTGTTCATTATCTGATCATAACTCCAGTATCAGTGTAATATTCCTCCAGTGTAGATCAGCTGTTCTCTGTGTGAATATATAGTGATTCTGTTCATTATCTGATCATAACTCCAGTATCAGTGTAATATTCCTCCAGTGTAGATCAGCTGTTCTCTGTGTGAATATATAGTGCTTCTGTTCATTATCTGATCATAACTCCAGTATCAGTGTAATATTCCTCCAGTGTAGATCAGCTGTTCTCTTTGTGAATATATAGTGATTCTGTTCATTATCTGATCATAACTCCAGTATCAGTGTAATATTCCTCCAGTGTAGATCAGCTGTTCTCTGTGAATATATAGTGCTGTTCATTATCTGATCATAACTCCAGTATCAGTGTAATATTCCTCCAGTGTAGATCAGCTGTTCTCTGTGTGAATATATAGTGCTTCTGTTCATTATCTGATCATAACTCCAGTATCAGTGTAATATTCCTCCAGTGTAGATCAGCTGTTCTCTGTGTGAATATATAGTGCTTCTGTTCATTATCTGATCATAACTCCAGTATCAGTGTAATATTCCTCCAGTGTAGATCAGCTTGTTCTCTGTGTGAATATACTTCTGTTCATTATCTGATCATAACTCCAGTATCAGTGTAATATTCCTCCAGTGTAGATCAGCTGTTCTCTGTGTGAATATATAGCGCTTCTGTTCATTATCTGATCATAACTCCAGTATCAGTGTAATATTCCTCCAGTGTAGATCAGTTGTTCTCTGTGTGAATATATAGCGCTTCTGTTCATTATCTGATCATAACTCCAGTATCAGTGTAATATTCCTCCAGTGTAGATCAGCTGTTCTCTGTGTGAATATATAGTGCTTCTGTTCATTATCTGATCATAACTCCAGTATCAGTGTAATATTCCTCCAGTGTAGATCAGCTGTTCTCTGTGTGAATATATAGCGCTTCTGTTCATTATCTGATCATAACTCCAGTATCAGTGTAATATTCCTCCAGTGTAGATCAGCTGTTCTCTGTGTGAATATATAGTGCTTCTGTTCATTATCTGATCATAACTCCAGTATCAGTGTAATATTCCTCCAGTGTAGATCAGCTGTTCTCTGTGTGAATATATAGTGATTCTGTTCATTATCTGATCATAACTCCAGTATCAGTGTAATATTCCTCCAGTGTAGATCAGCTGTTCTCTGTGTGAATATATAGTGCTTCTGTTCATTATCTGATCATAACTCCAGTATCAGTGTAATATTCCTCCAGTGTAGATCAGCTGTTCTCTGTGTGAATATATAGTGATTCTGTTCATTATCTGATCATAACTCCAGTATCAGTGTAATATTCCTCCAGTGTAGATCAGCTGTTCTCTTTGTGAATATATAGTGATTCTGTTCATTATCTGATCATAACTCCAGTATCAGTGTAATATTCCTCCAGTGTAGATCAGCTGTTCTCTGTGTGAATATATAGTGCTTCTGTTCATTATCTGATCATAACTCCAGTATCAGTGTAATATTCCTCCAGTGTAGATCAGCTGTTCTCTGTGTGAATATATAGTGCTTCTGCTCATTATCTGATCATAACTCCAGTATCAGTGTAATATTCCTCCAGTGTAGATCAGCTGTTCTCTGTGTGAATATATAGTGCTTCTGTTCATTATCTGATCATAACTCCAGTATCAGTGTAATATTCCTCCAGTGTAGATCAGCTGTTCTCTTTGTGAATACATAGTGATTCTGCTCATTATCTGATCATAACTCCAGTATCAGTGTAATATTCCTCCAGTGTAGATCAGCTGTTCTCTGTGTGAATATATAGCGCTTCTGTTCATTATCTGATCATAACTCCAGTATCAGTGTAATATTCCTCCAGTGTAGATCAGCTGTTCTCTGTGTGAATATATAGCGCTTCTGTTCATTATCTGATCATAACTCCAGTATCAGTGTAATATTCCTCCAGTGTAGATCAGCTGTTCTCTGTGTGAATATATAGCGCTTCTGTTCATTATCTGATCATAACTCCAGTATCAGTGTAATATTCCTCCAGTGTAGATCAGCTGTTCTCTGTGTGAATATATAGCGCTTCTGTTCATTATCTGATCATAACTCCAGTATCAGTGTAATATTCCTCCAGTGTAGATCAGCTGTTCTCTGTGTGAATATATAGTGATTCTGTTCATTATCTGATCATAACTCCAGTATCAGTGTAATATTCCTCCAGTGTAGATCAGCTGTTCTCTGTGTGAATATGTAGTGCTTCTGTTCATTATCTGATCATAACTCCAGTATCATTGTAATATTCCTCCAGTGTAGATCAGCTGTTCTCTGTGTGAATATATAGCGCTTCTGCTCATTATCTGATCATAACTCCAGTATCAGTGTAATATTCCTCCAGTGTAGATCAGCTGTTCTCTGTGTGAATATATAGTGCTTCTGTTCATTATCTGATCATAACTCCAATATCAGTGTAATATTCCTCCAGTGTAGATCAGCTGTTCTCTGTGTGAATATATAGCGCTTCTGTTCATTATCTGATCATAACTCCAGTATCAGTGTAATATTCCTCCAGTGTAGATCAGCTGTTCTCTGTGTGAATATATAGCGCTTCTGTTCATTATCTGATCATAACTCCAATATCAGTGTAATATTCCTCCAGTGTAGATCAGCTGTTCTCTGTGTGAATATATAGCGCTTCTGTTCATTATCTGATCATAACTCCAGTATCAGTGTAATATTCCTCCAGTGTAGATCAGCTGTTCTCTGTGTGAATATATAGTGCTTCTGTTCATTATCTGATCATAACTCCAGTATCAGTGTAATATTCCTCCAGTGTAGATCAGCTGTTCTCTGTGTGAATATATAGCGCTTCTGCTCATTATCTGATCATAACTCCAGTATCAGTGTAATATTCCTCCAGTGTAGATCAGCTGTTCTCTGTGTGAATATATAGTGATTCTGTTCATTATCTGATCATAACTCCAGTATCAGTGTAATATTCCTCAGTGTAGATCAGCTGTTCTCTGTGTGAATATATAGTGATTCTGTTCATTATCTGATCATAACTCCAGTATCAGTGTAATATTCCTCCAGTGTAGATCAGCTGTTCTCTGTGTGAATATATAGCGCTTCTGTTCATTATCTGATCATAACTCCAGTATCAGTGTAATATTCCTCCAGTGTAGATCAGCTGTTCTCTGTGTGAATATATAGTGCTTCTGTTCATTATCTGATCATAACTCCAGTATCAGTGTAATATTCCTCCAGTGTAGATCAGCTGTTCTCTGTGTGAATATATAGCGCTTCTGCTCATTATCTGATCATAACTCCAGTATCAGTGTAATATTCCTCCAGTGTAGATCAGCTGTTCTCTGTGTGAATATATAGCGCTTCTGTTCATTATCTGATCATAACTCCAGTATCAGTGTAATATTCCTCCAGTGTAGATCAGTTCTCTCTGTGTGAATATATAGTGCTTCTGTTCATTATCTGATCATAACTCCAGTATCAGTGTAATATTCCTCCAGTGTAGATCAGCTGTTCTCTGTGTGAATATATAGCGCTTCTGTTCATTATCTGATCATAACTCCAGTATCAGTGTAATATTCCTCCAGTGTAGATCAGCTGTTCTCTGTGTGAATATATAGCGCTTCTGTTCATTATCTGATCATAACTCCAGTATCAGTGTAATATTCCTCCAGTGTAGATCAGCTGTTCTCTGTGTGAATATATAGTGCTTCTGTTCATTATCTGATCATAACTCCAATATCAGTGTAATAGTCCTCCAGTGTAGATCAGCTGTTCTCTGTGTGAATATATAGCGCTTCTGTTCATTATCTGATCATAACTCCAGTATCAGTGTAATAGTCCTCCAGTGTAGATCAGCTGTTCTCTGTGTGAATATATAGTGCTTCTGTTCATTATCTGATCATAACTCCAGTATCAGTGTAATATTCCTCCAGTGTAGATCAGCTGTTCTCTGTGTGAATATATAGCGCTTCTGCTTCATTATCTGATCATAACTCCAGTATCAGTGTAATATTCCTCCAGTGTAGATCAGCTGTTCTCTGTGTGAATATATAGTGATTCTGTTCATTATCTGATCATAACTCCAGTATCAGTGTAATATTCCTCCAGTGTAGATCAGCTGTTCTCTGTGTGAATATATAGTGATTCTGTTCATTATCTGATCATAACTCCAGTATCAGTGTAATATTCCTCCAGTGTAGATCAGCTGTTCTCTGTGTGAATATATAGCGCTTCTGTTCATTATCTGATCATAACTCCAGTATCAGTGTAATATTCCTCCAGTGTAGATCAGCTGTTCTCTGTGTGAATATATAGTGCTTCTGTTCATTATCTGATCATAACTCCAGTATCAGTGTAATATTCCTCCAGTGTAGATCAGCTGTTCTCTGTGTGAATATATAGCGCTTCTGCTCATTATCTGATCATAACTCCAGTATCAGTGTAATATTCCTCCAGTGTAGATCAGCTGTTCTCTGTGTGAATATATAGCGCTTCTGTTCATTATCTGATCATAACTCCAGTATCAGTGTAATATTCCTCCAGTGTAGATCAGCTGTTCTCTGTGTGAATATATAGCGCTTCTGTTCATTATCTGATCATAACTCCAGTATCAGTGTAATATTCCTCCAGTGTAGATCAGCTGTTCTCTGTGTGAATATATAGTGCTTCTGTTCATTATCTGATCATAACTCCAGTATCAGTGTAATATTCCTCCAGTGTAGATCAGCTGTTCTCTGTGTGAATATATAGTGCTTCTGTTCATTATCAGATCATAACTCCAGTATCAGTGTAATATTCCTCCAGTGTAGATCAGCTGTTCTCTGTGTGAATATATAGTGCTTCTGTTCATTATCTGATCATAACTCCAGTATCAGTGTAATATTCCTCCAGTGTAGATCAGCTGTTCTCTGTGTGAATATATAGTGCTTCTGTTCATTATCTGATCATAACTCCAGTATCAGTGTAATATTCCTCCAGTGTAGATCAGCTGTTCTCTGTGTGAATACATAGCGCTTCTGCTCATTATCTGATCATAACTCCAGTATCAGTGTAATATTCCTCCAGTGTAGATCAGCTGTTCTCTGTGTGAATATATAGCGCTTCTGTTCATTATCTGATCATAACTCCAGTATCAGTGTAATATTCCTCCAGTGTAGATCAGCTGTTCTCTGTGTGAATACATAGCGCTTCTGTTCATTATCTGATCATAACTCCAGTATCAGTGTAATATTCCTCCAGTGTAGACTAGCTGTTCTCTGTGTGAATATATAGTGCTTCTGTTCATTATCTGATCATAACTCCAGTATCAGTGTAATATTCCTCCAGTGTAGATCAGCTGTTCTCTGTGTGAATATATAGTGATTCTGTTCATTATCTGATCATAACTCCAGTATCAGTGTAATATTCCTCCAGTGTATAGATCAGCTGTTCTCTGTGTGAATATGTAGTGATTCTGTTCATTATCTGATCATAACTCCAGTATCAGTGTAATATTCCTCCAGTGTAGATCAGCTGTTCTCTTTGTGAATATATAGTGCTTCTGTTCATTATCTGATCATAACTCCAGTATCAGTGTAATATTCCTCCAGTGTAGATCAGCTGTTCTCTTTGTGAATATATAGTGATTCTGTTCATTATCTGATCATAACTCCAGTATCAGTGTAATATTCCTCCAGTGTAGATCGCTGTTCTCTTTGTGAATATATAGTGATTCTGTTCATTATCTGATCATAACTCCAGTAATCAGTGTAATATTCCTCCAGTGTAGATCAGCTGTTCTCTGTGTGAATATATAGTGCTTCTGTTCATTATCTGATCATAACTCCAGTATCAGTGTAATATTCCTCCAGTGTAGATCAGCTGTTCTCTGTGTGAATATATAGTGCTTCTGCTCATTATCTGATCATAACTCCAGTATCAGTGTAATATTCCTCCAGTGTAGATCAGCTGTTCTCTGTGTGACAATATAGTGCTTCTGTTCATTATCTGATCATAACTCCAGTATCAGTGTAATATTCCTCCAGTGTAGATCAGCTGTTCTCTTTGTGAATATATAGTGATTCTGCTCATTATCTGATCATAACTCCAGTATCAGTGTAATATTCCTCCAGTGTAGATCAGCTGTTCTCTGTGTGAATATATAGCGCTTCTGTTCATTATCTGATCATAACTCCAGTATCAGTGTAATATTCCTCCAGTGTAGATCAGCTGTTCTCTGTGTGAATATATAGCGCTTCTGTTCATTATCTGATCATAACTCCAGTATCAGTGTAATATTCCTCCAGTGTAGATCAGCTGTTCTCTGTGTGAATATATAGTGCTTCTGTTCATTATCTGATCATAACTCCAGTATCAGTGTAATATTCCTCCAGTGTAGATCAGCTGTTCTGTGTGAATATATAGTGCTTCTGTTCATTATCTGATCATAACTCCAGTATCAGTGTAATATTCCTCCAGTGTAGATCAGCTGTTCTCTGTGTGAATATATAGTGCTTCTGTTCATTATCTGATCATAACTCCAGTATCAGTGTAATATTCCTCCAGTGTAGATCAGCTGTTCTCTGTGTGAATACATAGCGCTTCTGCTCATTATCTGATCATAACTCCAGTATCAGTGTAATATTCCTCCAGTGTAGATCAGCTGTTCTCTGTGTGAATACATAGCGCTTCTGCTCATTATCTGATCATAACTCCAGTATCAGTGTAATATTCCTCCAGTGTAGATCAGTTGTTCTCTGTGTGAATATATAGCGCTTCTGTTCATTATCTGATCATAACTCCAGTATCAGTGTAATATTCCTCCACTGTAGATCAGCTGTTCTCTGTGTGAATACATAGCGCTTCTGTTCATTATCTGATCATAACTCCAGTATCAGTGTAATATTCCTCCAGTGTAGATCAGCTGTTCTCTGTGTGAATATATAGTGCTTCTGTTCATTATCTGATCATAACTCCAGTATCAGTGTAATATTCCTCCAGTGTAGATCAGCTGTTCTCTGTGTGAATATATAGTGATTCTGTTCATTATCTGATCATAACTCCAGTATCAGTGTAATATTCCTCCAGTGTAGATCGGCTGTTCTCTGTGTGAATATATAGTGATTCTGTTCATTATCTGATCATAACTCCAGTATCAGTGTAATATTCCTCCAGTGTAGATCAGTTGTTCTCTGTGTGAATATATAGCGCTTCTGTTCATTATCTGATCATAACTCCAGTATCAGTGTAATATTCCTCAGTGTAGATCAGCTGTTCTCTGTGTGAATATATAGTGCTTCTGCTCATTATCTGATCATAACTCCAGTATCAGTGTAATATTCCTCCACTGTAGATCAGCTGTTCTCTGTGTGAATACATAGCGCTTCTGTTCATTATCTGATCATAACTCCAGTATCAGTGTAATATTCCTCCAGTGTAGACTAGCTGTTCTCTGTGTGAATATATAGTGCTTCTGTTCATTATCTGATCATAACTCCAGTATCAGTGTAATATTCCTCCAGTGTAGATCGGCTGTTCTCTGTGTGAATATGTAGTGATTCTGTTCATTATCTGATCATAACTCCAGTATCAGTGTAATATTCCTCCAGTGTAGATCAGCTGTTCTCTTTGTGAATATATAGTGCTTCTGTTCATTATCTGATCATAACTCCAGTATCAGTGTAATATTCCTCCAGTGTAGATCAGCTGTTCTCTTTGTGAATATATAGTGATTCTGTTCATTATCTGATCATAACTCCAGTATCAGTGTAATATTCCTCCAGTGTAGATCGGCTGTTCTCTTTGTGAATATATAGTGATTCTGTTCATTATCTGATCATAACTCCAGTAACAGTATAATATTCCTCCAGTGTAGATCAGCTGTTCTCTGTGTGAATATATAGTGCTTCTGTTCATTATCTGATCTTAACTCCAGTATCAGTGTAATATTCCTCCAGTGTAGATCAGCTGTTCTCTGTGTGAATATATAGTGCTTCTGCTCATTATCTGATCATAACTCCAGTATCAGTGTAATATTCCTCCAGTGTAGATCAGCTGTTCTCTGTGTGACAATATAGTGCTTCTGTTCATTATCTGATCATAACTCCAGTATCAGTGTAATATTCCTCCAGTGTAGATCAGCTGTTCTCTTTGTGAATACATAGTGATTCTGCTCATTATCTGATCATAACTCCAGTATCAGTGTAATATTCCTCCAGTGTAGATCAGCTGTTCTCTGTGTGAATATATAGCGCTTCTGTTCATTATCTGATCATAACTCCAGTATCAGTGTAATATTCCTCCAGTGTAGATCAGCTGTTCTCTGTGTGAATATATAGCGCTTCTGTTCATTATCTGATCATAACTCCAGTATCAGTGTAATATTCCTCCAGTGTAGATCAGCTGTTCTCTGTGTGAATATATAGCGCTTCTGCTCATTATCTGATCATAACTCCAGTATCAGTGTAATATTCCTCCAGTGTAGATCAGCTGTTCTCTTTGTGAATACATAGTGATTCTGCTCATTATCTGATCATAACTCCAGTATCAGTGTAATATTCCTCCAGTGTAGATCAGCTGTTCTCTGTGTGAATATATAGCGCTTCTGTTCATTATCTGATCATAACTCCAGTATCAGTGTAATATTCCTCCAGTGTAGATCAGCTGTTCTCTGTGTGAATATATAGCGCTTCTGTTCATTATCTGATCATAACTCCAGTATCAGTGTAATATTCCTCCAGTGTAGATCAGCTGTTCTCTGTGTGAATATATAGCGCTTCTGCTCATTATCTGATCATAACTCCAGTATCAGTGTAATATTCCTCCAGTGTAGATCAGCTGTTCTCTGTGTGAATATATAGTGATTCTGTTCATTATCTGATCATAACTCCAGTATCAGTGTTATATTCCTCAGTGTAGATCAGCTGTTCTCTGTGTGAATATGTAGTGCTTCTGTTCATTATCTGATCATAACTCCAGTATCATTGTAATATCCTCCAGTGTAGATCAGCTGTTCTCTCTGTGAATATATAGCGCTTCTGCTCATTATCTGATCATAACTCCAGTATCAGTGTAATATTCCTCCAGTGTAGATCAGCTGTTCTCTGTGTGAATATATAGTGCTTCTGTTCATTATCTGATCATAACTCCAATATCAGTGTAATATTCCTCCAGTGTAGATCAGCTGTTCTCTGTGTGAATATATAGCGCTTCTGCTCATTATCTGATCATAACTCCAATATCAGTGTAATATTCCTCCAGTGTAGATCAGCTGTTCTCTGTGTGAATATATAGCGCTTCTGTTCATTATCTGATCATAACTCCAATATCAGTGTAATATTCCTCCAGTGTAGATCAGCTGTTCTCTGTGTGAATATATAGCGCTTCTGCTCATTATCTGATCATAACTCCAGTATCAGTGTAATATTCCTCCAGTGTAGATCAGCTGTTCTCTGTGTGAATATATAGTGATGCTGTTCATTATCTGATCATAACTCCAGTATCAGTGTAATATTCCTCAGTGTAGATCAGCTGTTCTCTGTGTGAATATATAGTGATTCTGTTCATTATCTGATCATAACTCCAGTATCAGTGTAATATTCCTCAGTGTAGATCAGCTGTTCTCTGTGTGAATATATAGCGCTTCTGTTCATTATCTGATCATAACTCCAGTATCAGTGTAATATTCCTCCAGTGTAGATCAGCTGTTCTCTGTGTGAATATATAGTGCTTCTGTTCATTATCTGATCATAACTCCAGTATCAGTGTAATATTCCTCCAGTGTAGATCAGCTGTTCTCTGTGTGAATATATAGCGCTTCTGCTCATTATCTGATCATAACTCCAGTATCAGTGTAATATTCCTCCAGTGTAGATCAGCTGTTCTCTGTGTGAATATATAGTGCTTCTGTTCATTATCTGATCATAACTCCAGTATCAGTGTAATATTCCTCCAGTGTAGATCAGTTGTTCTCTGTGTGAATATATAGCGCTTCTGTTCATTATCTGATCATAACTCCAGTATCAGTGTAATATTCCTCCAGTGTAGATCAGCTGTTCTCTGTGTGAATACATAGCGCTTCTGCTCATTATCTGATCATAACTCCAGTATCAGTGTAATATTCCTCCAGTGTAGATCAGTTGTTCTCTGTGTGAATATATAGCGCTTCTGTTCATTATCTGATCATAACTCCAGTATCAGTGTAATATTCCTCAGTGTAGATCAGCTGTTCTCTGTGTGAATATATAGTGCTTCTGCTCATTATCTGATCATAACTCCAGTATCAGTGTAATATTCCTCCACTGTAGATCAGCTGTTCTCTGTGTGAATACATAGCGCTTCTGTTCATTATCTGATCATAACTCCAGTATCAGTGTAATATTCCTCCAGTGTAGACTAGCTGTTCTCTGTGTGAATATATAGTGCTTCTGTTCATTATCTGATCATAACTCCAGTATCAGTGTAATATTCCTCCAGTGTAGATCGGCTGTTCTCTGTGTGAATATGTAGTGATTCTGTTCATTATCTGATCATAACTCCAGTATCAGTGTAATATTCCTCCAGTGTAGATCAGCTGTTCTCTTTGTGAATATATAGTGCTTCTGTTCATTATCTGATCATAACTCCAGTATCAGTGTAATATTCCTCCAGTGTAGATCAGCTGTTCTCTTTGTGAATATATAGTGATTCTGTTCATTATCTGATCATAACTCCAGTATCAGTGTAATATTCCTCCAGTGTAGATCGGCTGTTCTCTTTGTGAATATATAGTGATTCTGTTCATTATCTGATCATAACTCCAGTAACAGTATAATATTCCTCCAGTGTAGATCAGCTGTTCTCTGTGTGAATATATAGTGCTTCTGTTCATTATCTGATCTTAACTCCAGTATCAGTGTAATATTCCTCCAGTGTAGATCAGCTGTTCTCTGTGTGAATATATAGTGCTTCTGCTCATTATCTGATCATAACTCCAGTATCAGTGTAATATTCCTCCAGTGTAGATCAGTTGTTCTCTGTGTGAATATATAGCGCTTCTGTTCATTATCTGATCATAACTCCAGTATCAGTGTAATATTCCTCCAGTGTAGATCAGCTGTTCTCTGTGTGAATACATAGCGCTTCTGCTCATTATCTGATCATAACTCCAGTATCAGTGTAATATTCCTCCAGTGTAGATCAGTTGTTCTCTGTGTGAATATATAGCGCTTCTGTTCATTATCTGATCATAACTCCAGTATCAGTGTAATATTCCTCAGTGTAGATCAGCTGTTCTCTGTGTGAATATATAGTGCTTCTGCTCATTATCTGATCATAACTCCAGTATCAGTGTAATATTCCTCCACTGTAGATCAGCTGTTCTCTGTGTGAATACATAGCGCTTCTGTTCATTATCTGATCATAACTCCAGTATCAGTGTAATATTCCTCCAGTGTAGACTAGCTGTTCTCTGTGTGAATATATAGTGCTTCTGTTCATTATCTGATCATAACTCCAGTATCAGTGTAATATTCCTCCAGTGTAGATCGGCTGTTCTCTGTGTGAATATGTAGTGATTCTGTTCATTATCTGATCATAACTCCAGTATCAGTGTAATATTCCTCCAGTGTAGATCAGCTGTTCTCTTTGTGAATATATAGTGCTTCTGTTCATTATCTGATCATAACTCCAGTATCAGTGTAATATTCCTCCAGTGTAGATCAGCTGTTCTCTTTGTGAATATATAGTGATTCTGTTCATTATCTGATCATAACTCCAGTATCAGTGTAATATTCCTCCAGTGTAGATCGGCTGTTCTCTTTGTGAATATATAGTGATTCTGTTCATTATCTGATCATAACTCCAGTAACAGTATAATATTCCTCCAGTGTAGATCAGCTGTTCTCTGTGTGAATATATAGTGCTTCTGTTCATTATCTGATCTTAACTCCAGTATCAGTGTAATATTCCTCCAGTGTAGATCAGCTGTTCTCTGTGTGAATATATAGTGCTTCTGCTCATTATCTGATCATAACTCCAGTATCAGTGTAATATTCCTCCAGTGTAGATCAGCTGTTCTCTGTGTGACAATATAGTGCTTCTGTTCATTATCTGATCATAACTCCAGTATCAGTGTAATATTCCTCCAGTGTAGATCAGCTGTTCTCTTTGTGAATACATAGTGATTCTGCTCATTATCTGATCATAACTCCAGTATCAGTGTAATATTCCTCCAGTGTAGATCAGCTGTTCTCTGTGTGAATATATAGCGCTTCTGTTCATTATCTGATCATAACTCCAGTATCAGTGTAATATTCCTCCAGTGTAGATCAGCTGTTCTCTGTGTGAATATATAGCGCTTCTGTTCATTATCTGATCATAACTCCAGTATCAGTGTAATATTCCTCCAGTGTAGATCAGCTGTTCTCTGTGTGAATATATAGCGCTTCTGTTCATTATCTGATCATAACTCCAGTATCAGTGTAATATTCCTCCAGTGTAGATCAGCTGTTCTCTGTGTGAATATATAGCGCTTCTGCTCATTATCTGATCATAACTCCAGTATCAGTGTAATATTCCTCCAGTATAGATCAGCTGTTCTCTGTGTGAATATATAGTGATTCTGTTCATTATCTGATCATAACTCCAGTATCAGTGTAATATTCCTCAGTGTAGATCAGCTGTTCTCTGTGTGAATATGTAGTGCTTCTGTTCATTATCTGATCATAACTCCAGTATCATTGTAATATCCCTCCAGTGTAGATCAGCTGTTCTCTGTGTGAATATATAGCGCTTCTGCTCATTATCTGATCATAACTCCAGTATCAGTGTAATATTCCTCCAGTGTAGATCAGCTGTTCTCTGTGTGAATATATAGTGCTTCTGTTCATTATCTGATCATAACTCCAATATCAGTGTAATATTCCTCCAGTGTAGATCAGCTGTTCTCTGTGTGAATATATAGCGCTTCTGCTCATTATCTGATCATAACTCCAGTATCAGTGTAATATTCCTCCAGTGTAGATCAGCTGTTCTCTGTGTGAATATATAGCGCTTCTGTTCATTATCTGATCATAACTCCAATATCAGTGTAATATTCCTCCAGTGTAGATCAGCTGTTCTCTGTGTGAATATATAGCGCTTCTGTTCATTATCTGATCATAACTTCAGTATCAGTGTAATATTCCTCCAGTGTAGATCAGCTGTTCTCTGTGTGAATATATAGTGCTTCTGTTCATTATCTGATCATAACTCCAGTATCAGTGTAATATTCCTCCAGTGTAGATCAGCTGTTCTCTGTGTGAATATATAGCGCTTCTGCTCATTATCTGATCATAACTCCAGTATCAGTGTAATATTCCTCCAGTGTAGATCAGCTGTTCTCTGTGTGAATATATAGTGATTCTGTTCATTATCTGATCATAACTCCAGTATCAGTGTAATATTCCTCAGTGTAGATCAGCTGTTCTCTGTGTGAATATATAGTGATTCTGTTCATTATCTGATCATAACTCCAGTATCAGTGTAATATTCCTCAGTGTAGATCAGCTGTTCTCTGTGTGAATATATAGCGCTTCTGTTCATTATCTGATCATAACTCCAGTATCAGTGTAATATTCCTCCAGTGTAGATCAGCTGTTCTCTGTGTGAATATATAGTGCTTCTGTTCATTATCTGATCATAACTCCAGTATCAGTGTAATATTCCTCCAGTGTAGATCAGCTGTTCTCTGTGTGAATATATAGCGCTTCTGCTCATTATCTGATCATAACTCCAGTATCAGTGTAATATTCCTCCAGTGTTGATCGGCTGTTCTCTGTGTGAATATATAGCGCTTCTGTTCATTATCTGATCATAACTCCAGTATCAGTGTAATATTCCTCCAGTGTAGATCGGCTGTTCTCTGTGTGAATATATAGTGCTTCTGTTCATTATCTGATCATAACTCCAGTATCAGTGTAATATTCCTCCAGTGTAGATCAGCTGTTCTCTGTGTGAATATATAGCGCTTCTGTTCATTATCTGATCATAACTCCAGTATCAGTGTAATATTCCTCAGTGTAGATCGGCTGTTCTCTGTGTGAATATATAGCGCTTCTGTTCATTATCTGATCATAACTCCAGTATCAGTGTAATATTCCTCCAGTGTAGATCAGCTGTTCTCTGTGTGAATATATAGTGCTTCTGTTCATTATCTGATCATAACTCCAATATCAGTGTAATAGTCCTCCAGTGTAGATCAGCTGTTCTCTGTGTGAATATATAGCGCTTCTGTTCATTATCTGATCATAACTTCAGTATCAGTGTAATAGTCCTCCAGTGTAGATCAGCTGTTCTCTGTGAATATATAGTGCTTCTGTTCATTATCTGATCATAACTCCAGTATCAGTGTAATATTCCTCCAGTGTAGATCAGCTGTTCTCTGTGTGAATATATAGCGCTTCTGCTCATTATCTGATCATAACTCCAGTATCAGTGTAATATTCCTCCAGTGTAGATCAGCTGTTCTCTGTGTGAATATATAGTGATTCTGTTCATTATCTGATCATAACTCCAGTATCAGTGTAATATTCCTCAGTGTAGATCAGCTGTTCTCTGTGTGAATATATAGTGATTCTGTTCATTATCTGATCATAACTCCAGTATCAGTGTAATATTCCTCAGTGTAGATCAGCTGTTCTCTGTGTGAATATATAGCGCTTCTGTTCATTATCTGATCATAACTCCAGTATCAGTGTAATATTCCTCCAGTGTAGATCAGCTGTTCTCTGTGTGAATATATAGTGCTTCTGTTCATTATCTGATCATAACTCCAGTATCAGTGTAATATTCCTCCAGTGTAGATCAGCTGTTCTCTGTGTGAATATATAGCGCTTCTGCTCATTATCTGATCATAACTCCAGTATCAGTGTAATATTCCTCCAGTGTAGATCAGCTGTTCTCTGTGTGAATATATAGCGCTTCTGTTCATTATCTGATCATAACTCCAGTATCAGTGTAATATTCCTCCAGTGTAGATCAGCTGTTCTCTGTGTGAATATATAGCGCTTCTGTTCATTATCTGATCATAACTCCAGTATCAGTGTAATATTCCTCCAGTGTAGATCAGCTGTTCTCTGTGTGAATATATAGTGCTTCTGTTCATTATCTGATCATAACTCCAGTATCAGTGTAATATTCCTCCAGTGTAGATCGGCTGTTCTCTGTGTGAATATATAGTGCTTCTGTTCATTATCAGATCATAACTCCAGTATCAGTGTAATATTCCTCCAGTGTAGATCAGCTGTTCTCTATGTGAATATATAGTGCTTCTGTTCATTATCAGATCATAACTCCAGTATCAGTGTAATATTCCTCCAGTGTAGATCAGCTGTTCTCTGTGTGAATATATAGTGCTTCTGTTCATTATCTGATCATAACTCCAGTATCAGTGTAATATTCCTCCAGTGTAGATCAGCTGTTCTCTGTGTGAATACATAGCGCTTCTGCTCATTATCTGATCATAACTCCAGTATCAGTGTAATATTCCTCCAGTGTAGATCAGTTGTTCTCTGTGTGAATATATAGCGCTTCTGTTCATTATCTGATCATAACTCCAGTATCAGTGTAATATTCCTCCACTGTAGATCAGCTGTTCTCTGTGTGAATACATAGCGCTTCTGTTCATTATCTGATCATAACTCCAGTATCAGTGTAATATTCCTCCAGTGTAGACTAGCTGTTCTCTGTGTGAATATATAGTGCTTCTGTTCATTATCTGATCATAACTCCAGTATCAGTGTAATATTCCTCCAGTGTAGATCAGCTGTTCTCTGTGTGAATATATAGTGATTCTGTTCATTATCTGATCATAACTCCAGTATCAGTGTAATATTCCTCCAGTATAGATCGGCTGTTCTCTGTGTGAATATGTAGTGATTCTGTTCATTATCTGATCATAACTCCAGTATCAGTGTAATATTCCTCCAGTGTAGATCAGCTGTTCTCTTTGTGAATATATAGTGCTTCTGTTCATTATCTGATCATAACTCCAGTATCAGTGTAATATTCCTCCAGTGTAGATCAGCTGTTCTCTTTGTGAATATATAGTGATTCTGTTCATTATCTGATCATAACTCCAGTATCAGTGTAATATTCCTCCAGTGTAGATCGGCTGTTCTCTTTGTGAATATATAGTGATTCTGTTCATTATCTGATCATAACTCCAGTAACAGTGTAATATTCCTCCAGTGTAGATCAGCTGTTCTCTGTGTGAATATATAGTGCTTCTGTTCATTATCTGATCTTAACTCCAGTATCAGTGTAATATTCCTCCAGTGTAGATCAGCTGTTCTCTGTGTGAATATATAGTGCTTCTGCTCATTATCTGATCATAACTCCAGTATCAGTGTAATATTCCTCCAGTGTAGATCAGCTGTTCTCTGTGTGACAATATAGTGCTTCTGTTCATTATCTGATCATAACTCCAGTATCAGTGTAATATTCCTCCAGTGTAGATCAGCTGTTCTCTTTGTGAATATATAGTGATTCTGCTCATTATCTGATCATAACTCCAGTATCAGTGTAATATTCCTCCAGTGTAGATCAGCTGTTCTCTGTGTGAATATATAGCGCTTCTGTTCATTATCTGATCATAACTCCAGTATCAGTGTAATATTCCTCCAGTGTAGATCAGCTGTTCTCTGTGTGAATATATAGCGCTTCTGTTCATTATCTGATCATAACTCCAGTATCAGTGTAATATTCCTCCAGTGTAGATCAGCTGTTCTCTGTGTGAATATATAGTGCTTCTCCTCATTATCTGATCATAACTCCAGTATCAGTGTAATATTCCTCCAGTGTAGATCAGCTGTTCTCTATGTGAATATATAGTGCTTCTGTTCATTATCTGATCATAACTCCAGTATCAGTGTAATATTCCTCCAGTGTAGATCAGCTGTTCTCTGTGTGAATATATAGTGCTTCTGTTCATTATCTGATCATAACTCCAGTATCAGTGTAATATTCCTCCAGTGTAGATCAGCTGTTCTCTGTGTGAATACATAGCGCTTCTGCTCATTATCTGATCATAACTCCAGTATCAGTGTAATATTCCTCCAGTGTAGATCAGCTGTTCTCTGTGTGAATACATAGCGCTTCTGCTCATTATCTGATCATAACTCCAGTATCAGTGTAATATTCCTCCAGTGTAGATCAGTTGTTCTCTGTGTGAATATATAGCGCTTCTGTTCATTATCTGATCATAACTCCAGTATCAGTGTAATATTCCTCCACTGTAGATCAGCTGTTCTCTGTGTGAATACATAGCGCTTCTGTTCATTATCTGATCATAACTCCAGTATCAGTGTAATATTCCTCCAGTGTAGACTAGCTGTTCTCTGTGTGAATATATAGTGCTTCTGTTCATTATCTGATCATAACTCCAGTATCAGTGTAATATTCCTCCAGTGTAGATCAGCTGTTCTCTGTGTGAATATATAGTGATTCTGTTCATTATCTGATCATAACTCCAGTATCAGTGTAATATTCCTCCAGTGTAGATCGGCTGTTCTCTGTGTGAATATGTAGTGATTCTGTTCATTATCTGATCATAACTCCAGTATCAGTGTAATATTCCTCCAGTGTAGATCAGCTGTTCTCTTTGTGAATATATAGTGCTTCTGTTCATTATCTGATCATAACTCCAGTATCAGTGTAATATTCCTCCAGTGTAGATCAGCTGTTCTCTTTGTGAATATAAAGTGATTCTGTTCATTATCTGATCATAACTCCAGTATCAGTGTAATATTCCTCCAGTGTAGATCGGCTGTTCTCTTTGTGAATATATAGTGATTCTGTTCATTATCTGATCATAACTCCAGTAACAGTGTAATATTCCTCCAGTGTAGATCAGCTGTTCTCTGTGTGAATATATAGTGCTTCTGTTCATTATCTGATCTTAACTCCAGTATCAGTGTAATATTCCTCCAGTGTAGATCAGCTGTTCTCTGTGTGAATATATAGTGCTTCTGCTCATTATCTGATCATAACTCCAGTATCAGTGTAATATTCCTCCAGTGTAGATCAGCTGTTCTCTGTGTGACAATATAGTGCTTCTGTTCATTATCTGATCATAACTCCAGTATCAGTGTAATATTCCTCCAGTGTAGATCAGCTGTTCTCTTTGTGAATATATAGTGATTCTGCTCATTATCTGATCATAACTCCAGTATCAGTGTAATATTCCTCCAGTGTAGATCAGCTGTTCTCTGTGTGAATATATAGCGCTTCTGTTCATTATCTGATCATAACTCCAGTATCAGTGTAATATTCCTCCAGTGTAGATCAGCTGTTCTCTGTGTGAATATATAGCGCTTCTGTTCATTATCTGATCATAACTCCAGTATCAGTGTAATATTCCTCCAGTGTAGATCGGCTGTTCTCTGTGTGAATATATAGTGCTTCTGTTCATTATCAGATCATAACTCCAGTATCAGTGTAATATTCCTCCAGTGTAGATCAGCTGTTCTCTATGTGAATATATAGTGCTTCTGTTCATTATCTTATCATAACTCCAGTATCAGTGTAATATTCCTCCAGTGTAGATCAGCTGTTCTCTGTGTGAATATATAGCGCTTCTGTTCATTATCTGATCATAACTCCAGTATCAGTGTAATATTCCTCCAGTGTAGATCAGCTGTTCTCTGTGTGAATATATAGCGCTTCTGTTCATTATCTGATCATAACTCCAGTATCAGTGTAATATTCCTCCAGTGTAGATCGGCTGTTCTCTGTGTGAATATATAGTGCTTCTGTTCATTATCAGATCATAACTCCAGTATCAGTGTAATATTCCTCCAGTGTAGATCAGCTGTTCTCTATGTGAATATATAGTGCTTCTGTTCATTATCTGATCATAACTCCAGTATCAGTGTAATATTCCTCCAGTGTAGATCAGCTGTTCTCTGTGTGAATATATAGTGCTTCTGTTCATTATCTGATCATAACTCCAGTATCAGTGTAATATTCCTCCAGTGTAGATCAGCTGTTCTCTGTGTGAATACATAGCGCTTCTGCTCATTATCTGATCATAACTCCAGTATCAGTGTAATATTCCTCCAGTGTAGATCAGCTGTTCTCTGTGTGAATACATAGCGCTTCTGCTCATTATCTGATCATAACTCCAGTATCAGTGTAATATTCCTCCAGTGTAGATCAGTTGTTCTCTGTGTGAATATATAGCGCTTCTGTTCATTATCTGATCATAACTCCAGTATCAGTGTAATATTCCTCCACTGTAGATCAGCTGTTCTCTGTGTGAATACATAGCGCTTCTGTTCATTATCTGATCATAACTCCAGTATCAGTGTAATATTCCTCCAGTGTAGACTAGCTGTTCTCTGTGTGAATATATAGTGCTTCTGTTCATTATCTGATCATAACTCCAGTATCAGTGTAATATTCCTCCAGTGTAGATCAGCTGTTCTCT
Source organism: Gobiocypris rarus (assembly GCA_023029165.1). Lineage (NCBI taxonomy): Eukaryota > Metazoa > Chordata > Actinopteri > Cypriniformes > Gobionidae > Gobiocypris > Gobiocypris rarus. Next base: position 49,971,715 of record CM040910.1, read on the forward strand.
GTGTGAATATATAGTGATTCTGTTCATTATCTGATCATAACTCCAGTATCAGTGTAATATTCCTCCAGTGTAGATCGGCTGTTCTCTGTGTGAATATGTAGTGATTCTGTTCATTATCTGATCATAACTCCAGTATCAGTGTAATATTCCTCCAGTGTAGATCAGCTGTTCTCTTTGTGAATATATAGTGCTTCTGTTCATTATCTGATCATAACTCCAGTATCAGTGTAATATTCCTCCAGTGTAGATCAGCTGTTCTCTTTGTGAATATATAGTGATTCTGTTCATTATCTGATCATAACTCCAGTATCAGTGTAATATTCCTCCAGTGTAGATCGGCTGTTCTCTTTGTGAATATATAGCGCTTCTGCTCATTATCTGATCATAACTCCAGTAACAGCGTAATATTCCTCCAGTGTAGATCAGCTGTTCTCTGTGTGAATATATAGTGCTTCTGTTCATTATCTGATCTTAACTCCAGTATCAGTGTAATATTCCTCCAGTGTAGATCAGCTTTTCTCTGTGTGAATATATAGTGCTTCTGCTCATTATCTGATCATAACTCCAGTATCAGTGTAATATTCCTCCAGTGTAGATCAGCTGTTCTCTGTGTGACAATATAGTGCTTCTGTTCATTATCTGATCATAACTCCAGTATCAGTGTAATATTCCTCCAGTGTAGATCAGCTGTTCTCTTTGTGAATATATAGTGATTCTGCTCATTATCTGATCATAACTCCAGTATCAGTGTAATATTCCTCCAGTGTAGATCAGCTGTTCTCTGTGTGAATATATAGCGCTTCTGTTCATTATCTGATCATAACTCCAGTATCAGTGTAATATTCCTCCAGTGTAGATCAGCTGTTCTCTGTGTGAATATATAGCGCTTCTGTTCATTATCTGATCATAACTCCAGTATCAGTGTAATATTCCTCCAGTGTAGATCAGCTGTTCTCTGTGTGAATATATAGTGCTTCTCCTCATTATCTGATCATAACTCCAGTATCAGTGTAATATTCCTCCAGTGTAGATCAGCTGTTCTCTATGTGAATATATAGTGCTTCTGTTCATTATCTGATCATAACTCCAGTATCAGTGTAATATTCCTCAGTGTAGATCAGCTGTTCTCTGTGTGAATATATAGTGCTTCTGTTCATTATCTGATCATAACTCCAGTATCAGTGTAATATTCCTCCAGTGTAGATCGGCTGTTCTCTGTGTGAATATGTAGTGATTCTGTTCATTATCTGATCATAACTCCAGTATCAGTGTAATATTCCTCCAGTGTAGATCAGCTGTTCTCTTTGTGAATATATAGTGCTTCTGTTCATTATCTGATCATAACTCCAGTATCAGTGTAATATTCCTCCAGTGTAGATCAGCTGTTCTCTTTGTGAATATATAGTGATTCTGTTCATTATCTGATCATAACTCCAGTATCAGTGTAATATTCCTCCAGTGTAGATCGGCTGTTCTCTTTGTGAATATATAGTGATTCTGTTCATTATCTGATCATAACTCCAGTAACAGTGTAATATTCCTCCAGTGTAGATCAGCTGTTCTCTGTGTGAATATATAGTGCTTCTGTTCATTATCTGATCTTAACTCCAGTATCAGTGTAATATTCCTCCAGTGTAGATCAGCTGTTCTCTGTGTGAATATATAGTGCTTCTGCTCATTATCTGATCATAACTCCAGTATCAGTGTAATATTCCTCCAGTGTAGATCAGCTGTTCTCTGTGTGACAATATAGTGCTTCTGTTCATTATCTGATCATAACTCCAGTATCAGTGTAATATTCCTCCAGTGTAGATCAGCTGTTCTCTTTGTGAATATATAGTGATTCTGCTCATTATCTGATCATAACTCCAGTATCAGTGTAATATTCCTCCAGTGTAGATCAGCTGTTCTCTGTGTGAATATATAGCGCTTCTGTTCATTATCTGATCATAACTCCAGTATCAGTGTAATATTCCTCCAGTGTAGATCAGCTGTTCTCTGTGTGAATATATAGCGCTTCTGTTCATTATCTGATCATAACTCCAGTATCAGTGTAATATTCCTCCAGTGTAGATCGGCTGTTCTCTGTGTGAATATATAGTGCTTCTGTTCATTATCAGATCATAACTCCAGTATCAGTGTAATATTCCTCCAGTGTAGATCAGCTGTTCTCTATGAATATATAGTGCTTCTGTTCATTATCTGATCATAACTCCAGTATCAGTGTAATATTCCTCCAGTGTAGATCAGCTGTTCTCTGTGTGAATATATAGTGCTTCTGTTCATTATCTGATCATAACTCCAGTATCAGTGTAATATTCCTCCAGTGTAGATCAGCTGTTCTCTGTGTGAATACATAGCGCTTCTGTTCATTATCTGATCATAACTCCAGTATCAGTGTAATATTCCTCCAGTGTAGATCAGCTGTTCTCTGTGTGAATACATAGCGCTTCTGCTCATTATCTGATCATAACTCCAGTATCAGTGTAATATTCCTCCAGTGTAGATCAGTTGTTCTCTGTGTGAATATATAGCGCTTCTGTTCATTATCTGATCATAACTCCAGTATCAGTGTAATATTCCTCCACTGTAGATCAGCTGTTCTCTGTGTGAATACATAGCGCTTCTGTTCATTATCTGATCATAACTCCAGTATCAGTGTAATATTCCTCCAGTGTAGACTAGCTGTTCTCTGTGTGAATATATAGTGCTTCTGTTCATTATCTGATCATAACTCCAGTATCAGTGTAATATTCCTCCAGTGTAGATCAGCTGTTCTCTGTGTGAATATATAGTGATTCTGTTCATTATCTGATCATAACTCCAGTATCAGTGTAATATTCCTCCAGTGTAGATCGGCTGTTCTCTGTGTGAATATGTAGTGATTCTGTTCATTATCTGATCATAACTCCAGTATCAGTGTAATATTCCTCCAGTGTAGATCAGCTGTTCTCTTTGTGAATATATAGTGCTTCTGTTCATTATCTGATCATAACTCCAGTATCAGTGTAATATTCCTCCAGTGTAGATCAGCTGTTCTCTTTGTGAATATATAGTGATTCTGTTCATTATCTGATCATAACTCCAGTATCAGTGTAATATTCCTCCAGTGTAGATCGCTGTTCTCTTTGTGAATATATAGCGCTTCTGCTCATTATCTGATCATAACTCCAGTAACAGTGTAATATTCCTCCAGTGTAGATCAGCTGTTCTCTGTGTGAATATATAGTGCTTCTGTTCATTATCTGATCTTAACTCCAGTATCAGTGTAATATTCCTCCAGTGTAGATCAGCTGTTCTCTGTGTGAATATATAGTGCTTCTGCTCATTATCTGATCATAACTCCAGTATCAGTGTAATATTCCTCCAGTGTAGATCAGCTGTTCTCTGTGTGACAATATAGTGCTTCTGTTCATTATCTGATCATAACTCCAGTATCAGTGTAATATTCCTCCAGTGTAGATCAGCTGTTCTCTTTGTGAATATATAGTGATTCTGCTCATTATCTGATCATAACTCCAGTATCAGTGTAATATTCCTCCAGTGTAGATCAGCTGTTCTCTGTGTGAATATATAGCGCTTCTGTTCATTATCTGATCATAACTCCAGTATCAGTGTAATATTCCTCCAGTGTAGATCAGCTGTTCTCTGTGTGAATATATAGCGCTTCTGTTCATTATCTGATCATAACTCCAGTATCAGTGTAATATTCCTCCAGTGTAGATCAGCTGTTCTCTGTGTGAATATATAGCGCTTCTGTTCATTATCTGATCATAACTCCAGTATCAGTGTAATATTCCTCCAGTGTAGATCAGCTGTTCTCTGTGTGAATATATAGCGCTTGCTCATTATCTGATCATAACTCCAGTATCAGTGTAATATTCCTCCAGTGTAGATCAGCTGTTCTCTGTGTGAATATATAGTGATTCTGTTCATTATCTGATCATAACTCCAGTATCAGTGTAATATTCCTCAGTGTAGATCAGCGGTTCTCTGTGTGAATATATAGTGCTTCTGTTCATTATCTGATCATAACTCCAGTATCATTGTAATATCCTCCAGTGTAGATCAGCTGTTCTCTGTGTGAATATATAGCGCTTCTGCTCATTATCTGATCATAACTCCAGTATCAGTGTAATATTCCTCCAGTGTAGATCAGCTGTTCTCTGTGTGAATATATAGTGCTTCTGTTCATTATCTGATTATAACTCCAATATCAGTGTAATATTCCTCCAGTGTAGATCAGCTGTTCTCTGTGTGAATATATAGCGCTTCTGCTCATTATCTGATCATAACTCCAGTATCAGTGTAATATTCCTCCAGTGTAGATCAGCTGTTCTCTGTGTGAATATATAGCGCTTCTGTTCATTATCTGATCATAACTCCAATATCAGTGTAATATTCCTCCAGTGTAGATCAGCTGTTCTATGTGTGAATATATAGCGCTTCTGTTCATTATCTGATCATAACTTCAGTATCAGTGTAATATTCCTCCAGTGTAGATCAGCTGTTCTCTGTGTGAATATATAGTGCTTCTGTTCATTATCTGATCATAACTCCAGTATCAGTGTAATATTCCTCCAGTGTAGATCAGCTGTTCTCTGTGTGAATATATAGCGCTTCTGCTCATTATCTGATCATAACTCCAGTATCAGTGTAATATTCCTCCAGTGTAGATCAGCTGTTCTCTGTGTGAATATATAGTGATTCTGTTCATTATCTGATCATAACTCCAGTATCAGTGTAATATTCCTCAGTGTAGATCAGCTGTTCTCTGTGTGAATATATAGCGCTTCTGTTCATTATCTGATCATAACTCCAGTATCAGTGTAATATTCCTCCAGTGTAGATCAGCTGTTCTCTGTGTGAATATATAGTGCTTCTGTTCATTATCTGATCATAACTCCAGTATCAGTGTAATATTCCTCCAGTGTAGATCAGCTGTTCTCTGTGTGAATATATAGCGCTTCTGCTCATTATCTGATCATAACTCCAGTATCAGTGTAATATTCCTCCAGTGTTGATCAGCTGTTCTCTGTGTGAATATATAGCGCTTCTGTTCATTATCTGATCATAACTCCAGTATCAGTGTAATATTCCTCAGTGTAGATCGGCTGTTCTCTGTGTGAATATATAGCGCTTCTGTTCATTATCTGATCATAACTCCAGTATCAGTGTAATATTCCTCCAGTGTAGATCAGCTGTTCTCTGTGTGAATATATAGCGCTTCTGCTCATTATCTGATCATAACTCCAGTATCAGTGTAATATTCCTCCAGTGTTGATCAGCTGTTCTCTGTGTGAATATATAGCGCTTCTGTTCATTATCTGATCATAACTCCAGTATCAGTGTAATATTCCTCCAGTGTAGATCAGCTGTTCTCTGTGTGAATATATAGTGCTTCTGTTCATTATCTGATCATAACTCCAATATCAGTGTAATATTCCTCCAGTGTAGATCAGCTGTTCTCTGTGTGAATATATAGCGCTTCTGTTCATTATCTGATCATAACTTCAGTATCAGTGTAATATTCCTCCAGTGTAGATCAGCTGTTCTCTGTGTGAATATATAGTGCTTCTGTTCATTATCTGATCATAACTCCAGTATCAGTGTAATATTCCTCCAGTGTAGATCAGCTGTTCTCTGTGTGAATATATAGCGCTTCTGCTCATTATCTGATCATAACTCCAGTATCAGTGTAATATTCCTCCAGTGTAGATCAGCTGTTCTCTGTGTGAATATATAGTGATTCTGTTCATTATCTGATCATAACTCCAGTATCAGTGTAATATTCCTCAGTGTAGATCAGCTGTTCTCTGTGTGAATATATAGTGATTCTGTTCATTATCTGATCATAACTCCAGTATCAGTGTAATATTCCTCAGTGTAGATCAGCTGTTCTCTGTGTGAATATATAGTGCTTCTGTTCATTATCTGATCATAACTCCAGTATCAGTGTAATATCCTCCAGTGTAGATCAGCTGTTCTCTGTGTGAATATATAGCGCTTCTGTTCATTATCTGATCATAACTCCAGTATCAGTGTAATATTCCTCCAGTGTAGATCAGCTGTTCTCTGTGTGAATATATAGTGCTTCTGTTCATTATCTGATCATAACTCCAGTATCAGTGTAATATCCCTCCAGTGTAGATCAGCTGTTCTCTGTGTGAATATATAGCGCTTCTGTTCATTATCTGATCATAACTCCAGTATCAGTGTAATATTCCTCCAGTGTAGATCAGCTGTTCTCTATGTGAATATATAGTGCTTCTGTTCATTATCTGATCATAACTCCAGTATCAGTGTAATATCCTCCAGTGTAGATCAGCTGTTCTCTGTGTGAATATATAGTGCTTCTGTTCATTATCTGATCATAACTCCAGTATCAGTGTAATATTCCTCCAGTGTAGATCAGCTGTTCTCTGTGTGAATATATAGCGCTTCTGTTCATTATCTGATCATAACTCCAGTATCAGTGTAATATTCCTCCAGTGTAGATCAGCTGTTCTCTATGTGAATATATAGTGCTTCTGTTCATTATCTGATCATAACTCCAGTATCAGTGTAATATCCCTCCAGTGTAGATCAGCTGTTCTCTGTGTGAATATATAGTGCTTCTGTTCATTATCTGATCATAACTCCAGTATCAGTGTAATATTCCTCCAGTGTAGATCGGCTGTTCTCTGTGTGAATATATAGCTTCTGCTCATTATCTGATCATAACTCCAGTATCAGTGTAATATTCCTCCAGTGTAGATCGGCTGTTCTCTGTGTGAATATATAGTGCTTCTGTTCATTATCTGATCATAACTCCAGTATCAGTGTAATATTCCTCCAGTGTAGATCAGCTGTTCTCTGTGTGAATATATAGTGCTTCTGTTCATTATCTGATCATAACTCCAGTATCAGTGTAATATTCCTCCAGTGTAGATCGGCTGTTCTCTGTGTGAATATATAGTGCTTCTGTTCATTATCTGATCATAACTCCAGTATCAGTGTAATATTCCTCCAGTGTAGATCAGCTGTTCTCTGTGTGAATATATAGTGCTTCTGTTCATTATCTGATCATAACTCCAGTATCAGTGTAATATTCCTCAGTGTAGATCAGCTGTTCTCTGTGTGAATATATAGCGCTTCTGCTCATTATCTGATCATAACTCCAGTATCAGTGTAATATCCTCCAGTGTAGATCAGCTGTTCTCTGTGTGAATATATAGTGCTTCTGTTCATTATCTGATCATAACTCCAGTATCAGTGTAATATTCCTCCAGTGTAGATCTGTTCTCTGTGTGAATATATAGCGCTTCTGCTCATTATCTGATCATAACTCCAGTATCAGTGTAATATTCCTCCAGTGTAGATCGGCTGTTCTCTGTGTGAATATATAGTGCTTCTGTTCATTATCTGATCATAACTCCAGTATCAGTGTAATATTCCTCCAGTGTAGATCAGCCGTTCTCTGTGTGAATATATAGTGCTTCTGTTCATTATCTGATCATAACTCCAGTATCAGTGTAATATTCCTCCAGTGTAGATCGGCTGTTCTCTGTGTGAATATATAGTGCTTCTGTTCATTATCTGATCATAACTCCAGTATCAGTGTAATATTCCTCCAGTGTAGATCAGCTGTTCTCTGTGTGAATATATAGTGCTTCTGTTCATTATCTGATCATAACTCCAGTATCAGTGTAATATTCCTCAGTGTAGATCAGCTGTTCTCTGTGTGAATATATAGCGCTTCTGCTCATTATCTGATCATAACTCCAGTATCAGTGTAATATTCCTCCAGTGTAGATCGGCTGTTCTCTATGTGAATATATAGTGCTTCTGTTCATTATCTGATCATAACTCCAGTATCAGTGTAATATTCCTCCAGTGTAGATCAGCTGTTCTCTGTGTGAATATATAGTGCTTCTGTTCATTATCTGATCATAACTCCAGTATCAGTGTAATATTCCTCCAGTGTAGATCGGCTGTTCTCTGTGTGAATATATAGTGCTTCTGTTCATTATCTGATCATAACTCCAGTATCAGTGTAATATTCCTCCAGTGTAGATCGGCTGTTCTCTGTGTGAATATATAGTGCTTCTGTTCATTATCTGATCATAACTCCAGTATCAGTGTAATATTCCTCCAGTGTAGATCAGCTGTTCTCTGTGTGAATATATAGTGCTTCTGTTCATTATCTGATCATATCTCCAGTATCAGTGTAATATTCCTCCAGTGTAGATCTGTTCTCTGTGTGAATATATAGTGCTTCTGTTCATTATCTGATCATAACTCCAGTATCAGTGTAATATTCCTCCAGTGTAGATCAGCTGTTCTCTATGTGAATATATAGTGCTTCTGTTCATTATCTGATCATAACTCCAGTATCAGTGTAATATTCCTCCAGTGTAGATCGGCTGTTCTCTGTGTGAATATATAGCGCTTCTGCTCATTATCTGATCATAACTCCAGTATCAGTGTAATATTCCTCCAGTGTAGATCGGCTATTCTCCGTGTGAATATATAGTGCTTCTGTTCATTATCTGATCATAACTCCAGTATCAGTGTAATATTCCTCCAGTGTAGATCAGCTGTTCTCTATGTGAATATATAGTGCTTCTGTTCATTATCTGATCTTAACTCCAGTATCAGTGTAATATTCCTCCAGTGTAGATCAGCTTTTCTGTGTGAATATATAGTGCTTTTGCTCATTATCTGATCATAACTCCAGTATCAATGTAATATTCCTCCAGTGTAGATCAGCTGTTCTCTGTGTGAATATATAGTGCTTCTGATCATTATCTGATCATAACTCCAGTATCAGTGTAATATTCCTCCAGTGTAGATCAGCTGTTCTCTGTGTGAATATATAGTGCTTCTGTTCATTATCTGATCATAACTCCAGTATCAGTGTAATATTCCTCCAGTGTAGATCAGCTGTTCTCTATGTGAATATATAGTGCTTCTGTTCATTATCTGATCATAACTCCAATATCAGTGTAATATCCCTCCAGTGTAGATCAGCTGTTCTCTGTGTGAATATATAGCGCTTCTGTTCATTATCTGATCATAACTCCAGTATCAGTGTAATATTCCTCCAGTGTAGATCAGCTGTTCTCTGTGTGAATATATAGCGCTTCTGTTCATTATCTGATCATAACTCCAGTATCAGTGTAATATTCCTCCAGTGTAGATCAGCTGTTCTCTATGTGAATATATAGTGCTTCTGTTCATTATCTGATCATAACTCCAGTATCAGTGTAATATCCTCCAGTGTAGATCAGCTGTTCTCTGTGTGAATATATAGTGCTTCTGTTCATTATCTGATCATAACTCCAGTATCAGTGTAATATTCCTCCAGTGTAGATCGGCTGTTCTCTGTGTGAATATATAGCGCTTCTGCTCATTATCTGATCATAACTCCAGTATCAGTGTAATATTCCTCCAGTGTAGATCGGCTGTTCTCTGTGTGAATATATAGTGCTTCTGTTCATTATCTGATCATAACTCCAGTATCAGTGTAATATTCCTCCAGTGTAGATCAGCTGTTCTCTATGTGAATATATAGTGCTTCTGTTCATTATCTGATCATAACTCCAGTATCAGTGTAATATTCCTCCAGTGTAGATCAGCTGTTCTCTGTGTGAATATATAGTGCTTCTGTTCATTATCTGATCATAACTCCAGTATCAGTGTAATATTCCTCCAGTGTAGATCGGCTGTTCTCTGTGTGAATATATAGTGCTTCTGTTCATTATCTGATCATAACTCCAGTATCAGTGTAATATTCCTCCAGTGTAGATCGGCTGTTCTCTGTGTGAATATATAGTGCTTCTGTTCATTATCTGATCATAACTCCAGTATCAGTGTAATATTCCTCCAGTGTAGATCGGCTGTTCTCTGTGTGAATATATAGTGCTTCTGTTCATTATCTGATCATAACTCCAGTATCAGTGTAATATTCCTCCAGTGTAGATCAGCTGTTCTCTGTGTGAATATATAGTGCTTCTGTTCATTATCTGATCATAACTCCAGTATCAGTGTAATATTCCTCCAGTGTAGATCGGCTGTTCTCTGTGTGAATAAATAGTGCTTCTGTTCATTATCTGATCATAACTCCAGTATCAGTGTAATATTCCTCCAGTGTAGATCAGCTGTTCTCTATGTGAATATATAGTGCTTCTGTTCATTATCTGATCATAACTCCAGTATCAGTGTAATATTCCTCCAGTGTAGATCGGCTGTTCTCTGTGTGAATATATAGCGCTTCTGCTCATTATCTGATCATAACTCCAGTATCAGTGTAATATTCCTCCAGTGTAGATCGGCTGTTCTCCGTGTGAATATATAGTGCTTCTGTTCATTATCTGATCATAACTCCAGTATCAGTGTAATATTCCTCCAGTGTAGATCAGCTGTTCTCTATGTGAATATATAGTGCTTCTGTTCATTATCTGATCTTAACTCCAGTATCAGTGTAATATTCCTCCAGTGTAGATCAGCTGTTCTCTGTGTGAATATATAGTGCTTCAGTTCATTATCTGATCATAACTCCAGTATCAGTGTAATATTCCTCCAGTGTAGATCAGCTGTTCTCTGTGTGAATATATAGTGCTTCAGTTCATTATCTGATCATAACTCCAGTATCAGTGTAATATTCCTCCAGTGTAGATCAGCTGTTCTCTGTGTGAATATATAGTGCTTCAGTTCATTATCTGATCATAACTCCAGTATCAGTGTAATATTCCTCCAGTGTAGATCAGCTGTTCTCTGTGTGAATATATAGTGCTTCTGCTCATTATCTGATCATAACTCCAGTATCAGTGTAATATTCCTCAGTGTAGATCAGCTGTTCTCTGTGTGAATGTATAGTGCTTCTGTTCATTATCTGATCATAACTCCAGTATCAGTGTAATATTCCTCCAGTGTAGATCAGCTGTTCTCTGTGTGAATATATAGTGCTTCTGTTCATTATCTGATCATAACTCCTGTATCAGTGTAATATTCCTCCAGTGTAGATCAGCTGTTCTCTGTGTGAATATATAGTGCTTCAGTTCATTATCTGATCATAACTCCAGTATCAGTGTAATATTCCTCCAGTGTAGATCGGCTGTTCTCTGTGTGAATATATAGCGCTTCTGCTCATTATCTGATCATAACTCCAGTATCAGTGTAATATTCCTCCAGTGTAGATCGGCTGTTCTCCGTGTGAATATATAGTGCTTCTGTTCATTATCTGATCATAACTCCAGTATCAGTGTAATATTCCTCCAGTGTAGATCAGCTGTTCTCTGTGTGAATATATAGTGCTTTTGCTCATTATCTGATCATAACTCCAGTATCAATGTAATATTCCTCCAGTGTAGATCAGCTGTTCTCTGTGTGAATATATAGTGCTTCTGATCATTATCTGATCATAACTCCAGTATCAGTGTAATATTCCTCCAGTGTAGATCAGCTGTTCTCTGTGTGAATATATAGTGCTTCAGTTCATTATCTGATCATAACTCCAGTATCAGTGTAATATTCCTCCAGTGTAGATCAGCTGTTCTCTGTGTGAATATATAGTGCTTCAGTTCATTATCTGATCATAACTCCAGTATCAGTGTAATATTCCTCCAGTGTAGATCAGCTGTTCTCTGTGTGAATATATAGTGCTTCTGCTCATTATCTGATCATAACTCCAGTATCAGTGTAATATTCCTCAGTGTAGATCAGCTGTTCTCTGTGTGAATGTATAGTGCTTCTGTTCATTATCTGATCATAACTCCAGTATCAGTGTAATATTCCTCCAGTGTAGATCAGCTGTTCTCTGTGTGAATATATAGTGCTTCTGTTCATTATCTGATCATAACTCCTGTATCAGTGTAATATTCCTCCAGTGTAGATCAGCTGTTCTCTGTGTGAATATATAGTGCTTCAGTTCATTATCTGATCATAACTCCAGTATCAGTGTAATATTCCTCAGTGTAGATCGGCTGTTCTCTGTGTGAATATATAGTGCTTCTGTTCATTATCTGATCATAACTCCAGTATCAGTGTAATATTCCTCCAGTGTAGATCAGCTGTTCTCTGTGTGAATATATAGTGCTTCTGTTCATTATCTGATCATAACTCCAGTATCAGTGTAATATTCCTCCAGTGTAGATCAGCTGTTCTCTGTGTGAATATATAGTGCTTCTGTTCATTATCTGATCATAACTCCTGTATCAGTGTAATATTCCTCCAGTGTAGATCAGCTGTTCTCTGTGTGAATATATAGTGCTTCAGTTCATTATCTGATCATAACTCCAGTATCAGTGTAATATTCCTCCAGTGTAGATCAGCTGTTCTCTGTGTGAATATATAGTGCTTCTGTTCATTATCTGATCATAACTCCAGTATCAGTGTAATATTCCTCAGTGTAGATCGGCTGTTCTCTGTGTGAATATATAGTGCTTCTGTTCATTATCTGATCATAACTCCAGAATCAGTGTAATATTCCTCCAGTGTAGATCAGCTTTTCCTGTGTGAATATATAGTGCTTCTGTTCATTATCTGATCATAACTCCAGTATCAGTGTAATATTCCTCCAGTGTAGATCAGCTGTTCTCTTTGTGAATATATAGCGCTTCTGTTCATTATCTGATCATAACTCCAGTATCAGTGTAATATTCCTCAGTGTAGATCAGCTGTTCTCTGTGTGAATATATAGTGCTTCTGCTCATTATCTGATCATAACTCCAGTATCAGTGTAATATTCCTCAGTGTAGATCAGCTGTTCTCTGTGTGAATATATAGCGCTTCTGTTCATTATCTGATCATAACTCCAGTATCAGTGTAATATTCCTCCAGTGTAGATCAGCTGTTCTCTGTGTGAATATATAGTGCTTCTGTTCATTATCTGATCTCCAGTATCAGTGTAATATTCCTCCAGTGTAGATCGGCTGTTCTCTGTGTGAATATATTGTGATTCTGTTCATTATCTGATCATAACTCCAGTATCAGTGTAATATTCCTCCAGTGTAGATCGGCTGTTCTCTGTGTGAATATATAGTGCTTCTGCTCACTCCAGTCTTCAGTGTCTCATGATCCTTCACTAATCATTCTCATATGAGGATCTGATGATCAACACACATTTATGATTATTATCAGTTCATATTTCTGTGAAAACTCATTTGATTTCTCAGGATTCTTTGTTCAATAGAAAGTTCAAAAGAACATTATAATGTTTTGTCACATTTAAAATGTCTTTAGTTTAATGTCTTTAGTTTAATGTGTCTAATGAATAAAAATATTAATTTCCTTAAAAATTCATTTATTTGTAATTTGTTTAGATGTATTATTATTATTTGATGTATCTTTCCTTTTTTAAATGTGTAACTGTATTAAAGAAGCATTATGTTCAGTATCCAGTATGTAATGTCCTGCAGGAATCACACATTGGCCTGGACCGCTGGTTTTGCTCAGACTTATTTAATGCCGTACCGTCGGCCCGCTTCACACCTGAAACGAAAGATGACAGTATATTGAATAACTTACTGTAAGGACACGGCAAAGCCAGACCTGTTTACCAAACTATGTTTTCACGTCTGCACAAACAGTGCCGTCTGAGAAGACATTCGGTGTCTTTCTCAGAGATCCAGAGCGAGTGACTCATTTGTTCTCGGCAGAGCGTGATCGAACCATGGCAAGCAACTTGAAATATCCATAACCTTTGCAACTGAAAAGAGATCAGCGATAAAATAACAACAAGTTGGCATGTTAAACAGAGCAAACAGTAGTCATGTCACAGACAATGCAAGCACAACATTGGGTTCATAACTGAAATGGAGCATGCATGCTCTTCAAACAGAGCAGACAAAGGCAAGCGGACCCTGGCATGGGATCACGGTGCGTGAGACAGGGCAGCAGCTCCGCACCAGAGCCCTGTGTACTGAGGGAGGGTTCGACATGTTCCCGTGAATAAGAGTAACACGTCGTGTTTGTCTGTTGGGTTAGTCACGCCACTCTTACACTGACTGTGACAGGTTGAAGGATCACCACCGCCCTGCGCTTCTGTTCCTGAGGATAATGATGGACAATGCTGATAAAACACACCTGTGATGCTCATTGTCTATCAAGGCACCTACAGTTACACTAATGCACCTCGTCAGGGCACACACTTGATTTAATTTGGCCCTGAGGAATAGAACAGTTCAGGCAGAGTCAACTTTGTGTCCTTATTCACTTACTGGTATATTAAGATGATCATGGTGGTAAGAATCGTGAACTGTGGTTGGTCACAGAGATTATTTTATGCAATAATCCAAAAGGGAACCAGGGTGATGCTTGCATGTGGGTTGGCCTACAGTCAGGATTTCCTTCCAATGTCTGTCATTACAGGGCAGCCGGAAGATCCCGGATGAAGTCCCGGCTCAGTTCTCCCTGTGAGTGTGTGTGTGTGTGTGTGTGTGTGTGTGTGTGTGTGTGTGTGGACTGGTAATCCCTACGGTATGGGGACAAAATGTCCCCACAAAGATGACAATATCCAAATTTTTGTCCTTGTGGGGACATTTTTGGTCCCCATGAGGAAAACATCTTATAAATCACACTAAGTGATGTTTTTGAAAAAGTAAAAATGCAGCATGTCTCCTGTGATGGGTAGTGTGTGTGTGTGTGTGTGTGTGTGTGTGTGTGTGTGTGTGTGATGGGTAGGTTTAGGGGCAGTGTAGGGGATAGAAAATACGGTTTGTAAATGGTATAAAATGCATTACGCCTATGGAATGTCCCCATAAAACATGGAAACACAACATGTGTGTGTGTGTGTGTGTGTGTGTGTGTGACGCTGAGTTAGGCTCCGGGCCGCTGGCACCCTACTAAGGGTGGATATGGTTTGGATATGAATGGATGCCTGTCATTACCTCATGTCTTGTATTTATTTACCAAAGCATCTAAAATTGCATTTAAGGGTTACATTTGATCAGTTTTTTCTCTCTGCTATAAAGTTATTTGCAGTTTCACTAACTTCAATTAATAGCTGTGTTTTGTGGAAGATTTTCTCATACGCACCTGACTTACGTTTACCTGAGCATCTCCAGTCGACACCCAAGCGTGGCAATATTTATACTCTAGCACTGCGTCTACAGTCGGCAACCGGCTTCCAGTCTGTTATGAACACTAACCCTTGGGAGTTAGATCTGTAGTGTCCACTAACCCTCCTGTGCAGCAGTAATCAAACAGACTCCAGACAATGACTCTGAATGTGCTTTAATCACGGCCCGGAGGATCTCAGGCCAGTTTCAGAGAGAATCGCACCAGCAAAAAGAGTACGACAGCTTTCATAGAACATGATTCACTTCATCATTTACTTCATACCCTTCTGTTACTAGGTAAAAAACATCTGGATTTCAAAGTCATGAGTTTATATATTCAGATATCCCCTTTTGTTATATTCAGATAAGATTCAGACACACACTGACTTTGGATAAATGTTGGAAACACATTCACTGAATAAATCACTCAAAACCTCAGGCTGATTGGATAAGTGGCCTAACCAGCGGATCAATGGGGTCACAGCTTCTCAAATGTTGGTTTGGTGCCTCTGATGTGTGTGTGTGTGTGTGTGTGTGTGTGTGTGTGTGTGTGTGTGTGTGTGTGTGTGTGTGTGTGTCTTTCACCTGACGCTCTGAGATGAGACTCATTTACGATTGAGGGACTTACAGTTTATTACCGATATTTTGGCAGTTTCCCAGAAGTGATGATTTTATTCTCTTGAAACACATGATGTTTTATTAACAAAGTTCTAGAGCGGCAGATGATTAACCGAATGAACACGAGAGTTAATCAACTCCATTAATGTCAGCCAAATACACATTACCTTTATTCTCTGTAATTATATGTAAGTGTGAACTCGTGAAATGGGTTTGAAACGCTGCTTTATTTGCAAATGTTTTATGCAATATTCCACTTTTGCGCACAAGTTAAATTTGCAACTTTGAATGAAAACATAGTTTATGTAAGCGGAAATCGCTTTGGATAAAAACATCTGCCAAATGCATACATGTAAATGTACTTGATCAGCAATATTCTCAGCAAGTTCTCAAAATGTTAGCACAAAAATGTTTTTTATGAAGTGATTAGGGGCCAAGCACCAAAGGTGCGATTGTATCCGCTGGTGTTCTTATTCTTCTTCCGTTTCTTCCAAAAGCTTTTTGATAAACCCAACCATTCTCGAATTACATGCAAACGGATTTGATGAAGAGCACACCCAATTGGACATGAAGCTATATCTCCAACACTGTGGCATATTCAGACCAAACTTGGTACATATCATCACAAGCATGACCTGAGGCTACATATTTTGGCACAGCGCCTCCTACTGGTAAAAAGATATGAAAATGTTTGTTCCCTATCTGGGAACTCGAGCTGCGTCGAACGCTGTGAGAACGCCCTGCGTGATCGCGTCATGAAGCGCGTGTAGAACCAATCCAATCAGGAGATAGAACGTCATCGGCTGGGTGGCGTCATCGATCGAAACTATAAAACACCCGTGAAAACAAACAGGAACTAGCTTCTGTGCCTTCAGTAAGCGATCTGTGTGAACCTGTCTGTCTATTTGGTGTTTTGTCTGTCTAAGAGAGAATTTTCCACCCTTTTGTTAAATATTACAAAAAGAGAAAAGAAAGGAGAAAATATGGCGAGTGAACAGTTCACCAAATGTGTGCATCCCTGCCCTCGTTTTATCACGGCTGGGGATACACACTCTCTTTGTGTGATCTGTTTGGGAGCGCAGCATGCCCAGGCAGCCCTTGAGGGCTGCTTGCGAGCATTGTGAGCGGCTTCCGCTGAGAACGCTGCGCTCCCGCCAGGCACTCTTTGAGAGGGTGCCTCGGCGCGTGTTCCCGCGGCTCGGGTCCCGCTTCTGCCGAGGCAGGCGGCGGCTTCAGTCGTGGGGTTCACAAATTGACCTTGCAGAGGGTGTGAGACGGGCCCAGCCTTATCTCAGCCCTCACCTGCACCGTCAGCGCCTCATCTCGGGTTTGGAAGCCCGCCCTGCGGTTTCTTCCCCGGGTGAGGCGCCGATGCTCCAACTATCCAGCTCTGAGGAGTTGGGCGTTGAGAGCATTCGCAACTGAAGACTCGCCACTTCAGTCACCAGCAGGCGAGAGCTAATGGAGGTGCTCACGAGAGCGGTGGCCAGGTTAAATATAGACTGGCCAGCCGAGAGATCAGAATCCCATCAAGTGAGAAGGAGTAAACTTGATGAGCGGTTCCTGCCCTCTCGTGCAGCAGAACCTCAACGTCGGGGCCTGCCGTTCTTCCTGACCTGCACACCGAGGTGTCTAGGTCCTGGAAGAAGCCGGCGTCATTTAGGGTTTTCAGCCCTCAGACATCTACCTATAGTAACATCATAGGGCTGAAACAGCATGGTTATGGGGCGTGCCTAAGGTTGAAGAGACGCTTGCGAGCCATCTCTCGCCTTCTTCGGCATCGTCCCTAAAGGCCCCGACTTTACCCACCAAGCCGTTAAAAACAACGTCGCGCTGGTGGGTAAAGCGTGCTCGGCGGCAGGTCAGGCGCGGCATGCCTGCATACGATGGCTATCATGCAGGCATACCAGGCCGACCTGCTTAGGGACTTGGATGGCAGAGATGAGGTGGGCTCAGATTTAATTACTGAGCTCAGGCAGTCTGCCGATCTCGCTCTCCGGGCCACCAAGGAGACGGCTAGATGTGTGGGCCGCTCTGGCAGCCTTGGTGGCCACGGAGAGGCATTTGTGGCTAAACCCCACTGAGATCAAGGAGAGGGAGAAGAGCTTTTTGCTCGATGCGCCGCTGTCCCCTGAGGGCCTCTTCGGTGACGCTGTACAATCAGTCACCGAGAGGTTCCAGGAGTCAAGAAAACAGGCAGCGGCGCTTAAGCAGTTTCTCCCTCTCCGAATCCAAGTCCCGGGGCAGCAGCCCAAGGAAAGGCCGAGTACGAGCTCCTCGCACAGGGCGCAACAGAAGCAGGCGTCGCCACCCGTGCTCCTCCGCAGCGGAATGGGAGGCGGGCGGCGCTCTCAGCAGGCCTTCGAGGGGTAGGGCTGATCTGAGGACAGTCCTTATCGCCAAGAAGGCCTCGTCAGCGGTCCTGACGCCAGGAACGTCAGGACGCTGAGGGTTGTCCCCTCCGCAGGAAGACGGTGTTTACCTCAGCACACGGTACCCGTCTTCCTGCGGCGCCCTCTGGGGGCCACGCTGCCAACCCGCCGCAACGCCGGGCGCAGATGGTCTCGCGGGCCACCCGAGGGTGGTCCGCTTCCTCCTCGGGAGGTTCCCGAGCAGTCAAGTCAGGCGTTCCCTGCCGGTCCGCCGTTTCAGGGCACTGCACTTGTTGCTCAAAGTACACAGAGGCCAGCCTCGAGAGGCTGGTTCCCTTAGTAGAATTTCTAGACGAGTGGAAACGTCTATTGAACATATCTCGTTGGGTCCTGCAGATAATAGAGAGGGGTGCAGCGATTCAGTTCAAAGAGCGGCCACCTCCGTTCAGCGGTGTCCTACCCACAGAGGTAGGCCCGGAGCAGGCTCTGGTAATGGCACAGGAAGTAGAGACACTCCTGCGAAAGGGGGCTATAGAAAGGGTTCCTCCTCCCAGCAGGGAGTCGGGCTTTTACAGCCGTTACTTTATCGTGCCAAAGAAGGATGGGGGGTTGCGCCCGATATTAGATCTGCGTCTACTAAATCGCTCTGTGGCAAAGCTCAGATTCAAGATGCTTACACTCAGACAGATCGTGTCTCAGATCAGATCCGAGGATTGGTTTGTGACCATAGACCTCAAAGACGCATACTTTCACGTCTCCATCCTTCCACATCACAGGAAGTTTCTGAGGTTTGCCTTCGGGGGAGAGGCATACCAATATCGAGTACTTCCCTTCGGTCTAGCACTGTCACCCCGCACCTTTACCAAGTGTGTGGATGCAGCTCTGGCGCCGTTGCGTCTGCAGGGCATCCGCATACTCAATTATATCGACGATTGGTTGATCCTAGCTCACTCCGAGCAGATGGCGGTTCAGCATCGAGATGCTGTTCTCGCACACATGTCAAGGTTGGGGTTGAGACTGAACGCAAAGAAAAGTGTGCTTTCTCCGGCTCAGAGGACCACCTTTCTAGGCGTGAAGTGGGACTCGGTAATTATGCGGGCGCAATTATCGCCGACACGCATAACATCGATCCGCACAGCAGTAAAAGAACTGAAGCTAGACCGTGCTATCACTGTGAAGCAGTTTCAGAAACTGTTAGGCCTCATGGCAGCTCGTCCAACGTGATACCTTTTGGCCTGCTGAACATGAGGCCGTTACAGTGGTGGCTCAGAACGAGAGGGTTTTCCCCGAGGGGAAATCCGCTCGCGATCAAAGTCACGCGGGATGCCTTCGTGCTCTGGTCATGTGGAAGGATCCCGGGTTTCTGGCCCAGGGACCGGTGTTGGGGGCTCAGGTTCGTCGCACGCTAACGACAGATGCTTCCCTCACGGGGTGGGGGGCGGTCATGAGTGGTCGCTCATCCCAGGGTCTATGGCAGGAACATCAGCGGCTATGGCACATAAATCGGCTAGAGATGCTGGCTGTGTTTCTTGCATTGAAACAGTTCCTGCCCGACCTCAGGGGCCACCATGTGTTAGTCAGGACAGACAACACATCGGTGGTCGCCTATATAAATATAAGGGGTCTGAGGTCTCGCCCCTTATACAAGCTGGCACGTCAGATCCTCCTGTGGGCCCAAGGAAACTGCGTTCCATCAGGGCAGTTTACATCCCAGGGGTCTTGAATCAGGAAGCGGACATCCTGTCGAGGCAGGGGCCGAGGCCCGGGGAATGGAGACTCCACCCGAGGTGGTGGAGCTCCTATGGCAAAATTCGAGAGCAGAGGTAGACCTCTGGGGCTGGGCGCCATGGTACAGGAGTGGCCGAGGCTGCCCCTGTCGCATTTCCCCGATCGCTCTGCTTCGGGAGTTCTGGAGAGGGTGCGCCTTGGACGGAGTCCGGGTGCTACTAGTGGCTCCGTGCTGGCCGACCAGGATCTGGTTTTCGGACCTGATATCTCTCCTGGAAGGCTCTCCCATGGAGATTCCAACCAGGAGGACCTCCTTTCCCAAGCGGGCGGGAGATTCCTTCATCCCCGCCCGGAGTTGTGGAAACTGTGGGCCTGGCCTCTGAGGGGCTAGGCTCCTAGAAGAGGGTCTCTCGACTGAGGTCGTGGAGACCATTCTTCACTCCAGAGCTCCGTCCACGAGGAAGCTGTACGCACTAAAATGGAGATTGTTCTCAGTGTGGTGTAGAGCGCCAGTTGGACCCAGTTAACTGCCCGGTTGGTACAGTGCTGGAGTTCCTGCAGGCGAGATTCTCAGCAGGGTTGACCCTCCACAATAAAGGTGTGCGTGGCGGCCTTAGCTGCCTTTCACACTCCTTTGGGTGGAGTGTCTTTGGGAAGACACCCTTTAGTTACGTTTCCTCCGTGGCACTTTGAGGTTGAGGCCGGTGGTGCATTCGAGGTCCCGGCATGGGATTTGGCTATTGTTCTGCGGGGCCTGTCTGAGGCTCCTTTGAACCATTGGAAGAAGTGCCAGATAAATTTCTGACACTTAAGACCATCTTTTTATTGGCCATTTCGTCCCTCAAAAGAGTAGGGGACATGCAGTCCCTGTCGGTAGGGCCCTTATGTCTAGAGTTTGCGCCTGGCATGGTGAAGGCTTTCTTCACTCCAGACCAGGATATATCCCCAAGGTTCAGTCGAGCCCGAGGGGTCCTATTACTCTGCAAGCCTTCTGTCCTCCTCCTTTCGTGACGTCAGACCAGGAAAAATTAAATCTGCTTTGCCCGGTTAGGGCGCTTGATGCCTATGTCCACAGAGCTGCCCTGTGGAGAAAGACGGATCAATTATTTGTCTGTTTGGAGCCCCAAAAAGGGGCGCCAGTGTCTAAGCAGAGAATGAGCAAGTGGTTGGTCGAGGCCATCTCTCTTGCTTATGAGCGGTCGGACAGCCGTCTCCTCTGGCTGTCGGGCGCATTCTACTAGGGTATGGCTGCTTCTAAAGCACTTCTGTCGGGGCTTCCTCCAAGATATTTGTAACGCGGCGGGTTGGTCCTCGCCGCTGACCTTTGTTAGATTCTACGAACTTGACGTAGCATCTACAGTTGGGGCACAGGTGTTATCGTAGTCGTGTGCGCTACGGTTTCACACATCTGAAGCACTTGGTCCTATGGCGATGTGGGTATAAGCGTTCTCACAGCGTTTGACGCAGCTCGAGTTCCCAGATAGGGAACGTCGGTTACGTATGTAACCCTAGTTCCCTGAGGAGCGAGGCGGCTGCGTCGCTCGGCCATACTCCCGGCATGCCCGTGATCACTTACTTCAGGCTTTTGCAGAAGCTAGTTCCTGTTTGTTTTCACGGGTGTTTTATAGTTTCCGGTCGATGGCGTCACCCAGCCGATGGCGTTCTATCTCCTGATTGGATTGGTTCTACACGCGCTTCATGACGCGATCACGCAGGGCGTTCTCACAGCGTTCGACGCAGCGCCTCGTTCCCCTCAGGGAACTAGGGTTACATACGTAACCAAGACGTTTTTGCTAATAACTTTTGAATGGTTTGCCTAACCTAATCATAAAAGTTTTCTTGTTAGATTCGGGGCAGCATGCTGAGTCAAATGATATCCAATTTTTCCATATCGGCCATTTTGTGCATCAGCCATTTTGTATTCTGTAGTAAAATACTGTATTTCATCAATGTATGAGTTTTTGAACGTATTGTTATGAAACTTGAGTCATAAGCACAATGCCCTGAAAGAGCCTTCTCTTTTTGAGCAGTGCTACCTAGTGGTAAAAATCAAATCTTCAAAACCGTTAGTCCGATCGAGATGAAACCACTGTAGGAAAATCGGAATCATAGCCAATTGTTAAAATATTGTGACCAAGTGACCAAAAAATGCAATCAGTGTCAGGTGTGGAGTATTTTTTATATGCTTATAAATACAAATGTCTATAACTCCTAAACAAAATAGGATATATTCACCAATTGTGACACGCTTATGTATGGGGGCACCCTGAGAACAGAGGTGGGACTGCACTACAGAGGTGGCGCAACTATAATTGAACAAAACATGAAATTGGCTCTATACAACTCAACCTTTTTAACCTTATGGCTTAAAATAAATCTTTACTCACTGTTGCAGTTGATCTGCGGCTGCTTCTTTGTTTGCTTCTGTTGCGCTTGGCCCCGATAACTGCTGCTTGCAGATATAATTGTTTATTATTGTTGTCTAATGTTTTTTTTTTCAGAACGTTCCCACAATGTTTGCAGAATGATCAAATTTAATCTTCCCGTAACATTCATATAGCAAAGAATTATATATTTTTTTAATTTAAAACATTTTAAAATTGGACAGAAATAGCTAAATGTTCTTAGAACATATTTGTTAGCTATGATGCTGTTTGATATTACTTGTATTTGTTATTAAATTATTTTACTGTATCATCATAAACACACTGGTTTGTAACACTCCATTAACGGCACTTCTAGTTATTTAAGCGGCTCGTGAACTGGAAATCTTGCAGAAAATACTTGTGCATTGCAAAATAAAGTGGATAGCCAACTACATTAATTATGAAATGAAGATCATGTAATTGAGGTTAAAGCACCTGCATTCGTGTTTCAGGTCGAATCCTGCTTTGGTACATTAAAAATCCCATAAATGTAAGCGCTCCTCATTACAGGCATCGAGGAGCAGTCAGACAGAACATCTACAAACAATCCGCTCTTCTGTTAAAGCATTGGTGTTTGCATTAAAACTGGGTGAACTAAAACAAGGCCCTAATGTCATACAGCCCTAATCCCACATAAAGCCACGCCAGCTATTCAACACCCACAAATTACATTAGTTGTGTTATTGTGTATTTATTATGAGTCATTAGAAGGGATGGGACACCAGCCGAAACCCCTGTGTGAGCGAGAGATTACAGAAAGACTTGCGAAAACACAAGAGGGCCACTTGACGATTGATTTCGTGTTTGAGAGCTTAAGTCAATAGTCCCATTGGCACAGATAAATTCCCAGAGCTCTGCTATCATAATCTCAATCAATAGCGGTCGCTGATGAAGGAGTCCCGTGTACATATTGAAACGGGCCGTGTTTGAGCAGATAAGCTCTTACAGTATCTCTCCGGGGTTTGGCGGCACTTGGGTCTGATGTTTGCTTAGTTTAAAGATCATGTCTGCTGACCCAATCCAAACGGCCACAGCATTAACAGGATAATACGATAATCAAAGAGCTCTGATACTATGTACAATACATGTCTTACTCCGTTTATCCAGCGCTGAAGAGCAAACTCGTAACCGTAGCCGAGCATTCTGTCAAACGCTGCTTGTTCATGATTCGCCACATTGTTGGAGCTCACGGATAACCGATAGCCTGCTTTCTGGAATATGACAGAGTGTCAGTGGGATTTGTCGGGCAAATAACAGCTGACTAGTTCCACGTACGGCTCTGTGTACACTGGCTTTTCTCAATAGCACTCTTGAATAAACGTACACAACCTGAGATGATCCCAGCCAGCACTGAAATGATCTGAACGTAATCTCCACAAAACATTGCTCGAGTTAAACACACAACTGTCAACTAAAATGTGTATCTAAAAGTATGTTTCTATTTATTTAGACATACAGTGCATCCGGAAAGCATTCACAGCACTTCACTTTTCACTTCAACATTTTGTTATGTTACAGCCTTATTCCAAAATGGATTCAATTAATTATTTTCCTCAAAATTCTACAAACAATACCCCATAATTACAATGTGAAAGAAGTTTGTTTGAAATCTTTGCAAATGTATTAAAAATAAAACTAAAAATCTGGTCCATGAGTTTTCACAGCCTTTGCTCACTGCTCTGTTTAAGCTCCTTTGGCACGATCACAGCTTCAGGTCTTTTTGAGTTTGATGCTAAAGCTATAGGCACACCTATTTCTGTTCCTGCCGCTGAAAAACATCCCCACAGCATTATGCTGCCACCACCATGCTTCACTGCAAGGAAGGAAGTTTCTAGGCGGTTGCTAGGGAGTTGCTATGGCATTGCTAAATGGTTGCTATGGTGTTCTAGGTGGTTGCTATGGTGTTGCTAGGTGGTTGCTAGGGTGTTCTGAGTGGTTGTCTAGGAATTGCTTGGTGGTTGCTATGATGGGGAGGAAAAATAATATGTAAGTAATTCTGTGTTTTTGCAAAAAGAAAAAATAGTGTTCACTGGCAAGCCGCTCGATGACCTGGATGTTACTCTGAATTTAAACACTTTTACCAATGTCCTCTTCTCGTTGTTTATGTTTTAACTTCCTGTTTTCATCTGAACTAGTGCTGCTTTTTCTCTTTGATTGTTCAAGTTAGATTAGTCAAATGAGCAGGACCGGAGTTATGATACTTATGCTGTAGTTACTGGTTGATTCAAAGAGTTTGCAACCAGTGGACACTTTCCCATAATGCCATGGGATTTGATTTGAAAGGGCTGCTTTCATAAGTTCAGTGATGTAGAACCAGGCCAGTTTTTCCTTGTGGTTAAATAACAACACCAGGGAAAGTTATTTTTGTGGTTGGGTTATTATGTTATGTCAAAGGTCATGCAGGTTACCACACTAAAGTAAGAACATTTACTGCTTCCACAATCACATGCTGTACACTGTAGGGACTACATTTGGCTTGACATTTATTTCATGACTGTTAAAAAAGTATAATCCGGGGACTTTTCACCTACTGTTTTATGAATACTGTGAATTCAGACATGCTACTTGGCTCACATACTGTTCTTCACAATATATAGTATAAAAGTAGGCATATTTGGACACAATGATTGGATTCAGATCATTCTCTGAACTGGAAACTCAGACACAGTCCATGTCTAAATTAGGAAATGCAAACTACTCTTACTATTTCTGCCCCTTTCTATGATATCAGAGTACAACACACACACACACACACACACACACACACACACACTACCCATCGCAGGAGACATTCTGCATTTTACTTTCTCAAAAACATCACTCAGTGTGATTTATGACCTGTTTTCCTCATGGGGACCAAAAATGTCCCCACAAGGACAAGGATTTGGATACTGCCATCTTTGTGGGGACATTTTGTCCCCATAATGTAGGGATTAGCAGGACACACACACACACACACACAGCTGATCAGGAGCGGTTACTCAGGGCTGAAGCTTGACTCATTTCATATGGTAGAGTAATGAGAGTACAGTATGCTTGTGCTGTTCTGAGTTCAGCCTCTTACCAACACACATCAGTCAGAGTCTGCCCTCTAGTGGTAGAAATAAAACATTTCATCAAATGTCATGCATCCGATAACACAATCAGAACTCTCTGCCAGTGTTACTTTAGTATCATTGATAGTTTGTTCATGTTTAGAAATACATTTTATTTGTATATCTTCTGTTTTAGTAATATGGTTGGTTGTGTTTTTTCATCGTCATTTTTAATTCTTTTTTATTACTTTTGTCTTTTTGTTTTTAAGTTTATTTAGTTCGAATTAAATATGTTGCCTTGGCAAATATGTTTGTTTTTATATTCTACTTTATTTCTAGTAACCAAAATATTTTGTTTAAGATTTCAGTTTTAGTTAAGGATCATAACTTTATCTGTAACAGTAATGCACACTGGCGATACATCTACTATATGACTTTTTTATATTTATGTTCTACTAAAGTATGTTCATAACAAAAAGCAACTGCAAACAGCAATGCACAAAAACATATATAATATACTATATACAAAGATCAGCAATAACATTATTATCACCCATGATCACTAATACTCCTAATATTGTGTTGGTCCCCTGACCCGTCGAGGCATGGACTCCACTAGACTCCTGAAGCGTGCGCTGTGGTATCTGGCACCAAGATGTTAGCTAGATGATGCTTTAAGTCCTGTAAGTTGTGAGGTGTGCCTCAATGGATCGGGCTTGTTTGTTCAGCACATCCCACAGATGCTCGATTGGATTGAGATCTGGGAATTTGGAGGCCAAGTCAACACCTCAAATTCGTTGTTGTGCTCCTCAAACATTCAAGAGTAACACTCAGAGAACATTCAAGAGTAACGCTCAGAGAACATTCAAGAGTAACGCTCAGAGAACATTCAAAAGTAACGCTCAGAGAACACTCAAGAGTAACGCTCAGAGAACATTCAAGAGTAACGCTCAGAGAACATTCAAGAGTAACGCTCAGAGAACATTCAAAAGTAACGCTCAGAGAACACTCAAGAGTAACGCTCAGAGAACACTCAAGAGTAACACTCAGAGAACACTCAAGAGTAACGCTCAGAGAACACTCAAGAGTAACGCTCAGAGAACACTCAAGAGTAACACTCAGTGAACACTCAAGAGTAACTCTCAGAGAACACTCAAGAGTAACGCTCAGAGAACACTCAAGAGTAACTCTCAGAGAACACTCAAGAGTAAAACTCAGAGAACATTCAAGAGTAACGCTCAGAGAACACTCAAAAGTAACGCTCAGAGAACACTCAAGAGTAACTCTCAGAGAACACTCAAGAGTAACGCTCAGTGAACACTCAAGAGTAACTCTCAGAGAACACTCAAGAGTAAAACTCAGAGAACATTCAAGAGTAACTCTCAGAGAACACTCAAGAGTAACGCTCAGAGAACACTCAAGAGTAACTCTCAGAGAACACTCAAGAGTAACTCTCAGAGAACACTCAAGAGTAACGCTCAGAGAACACTCAAGAGTAACGCTCAGAGAACACTCAAGAGTAACGCTCAGAGAACACTCAAGAGTAACGCTCAGAGAACACTCAAGAGAAACACTCAGTGAACACTCAAGAGTAACTCTCAGAGAACACTCAAGAGTAAAACTCAGAGAACATTCAAGAGTAACGCTCAGAGAACACTCAAAAGTAACGCTCAGAGAACACTCAAGAGTAACACTCAGTGAACACTCAAGAGTAACTCTCAGAGAACACTCAAGAGTAACGCTCAGAGAACACTCAAGAGTAACTCTCAGAGAACACTCAAGAGTAAAACTCAGAGAGAACATTCAAGAGTAACGCTCAGAGAACACTCAAAAGTAACGCTCAGAGAACACTCAAGAGTAACTCTCAGAGAACACTCAAGAGTAACGCTCAGTGAACACTCAAGAGTAACTCTCAGAGAACACTCAAGAGTAAAACTCAGAGAACATTCAAGAGTAACTCTCAGAGAACACTCAAGAGTAACGCTCAGAGAACACTCAAGAGTAACTCTCAGAGAACATTTAAGAGTAACTCTCAGAGAACACTCAAGAGTAAGCGCTCAGAGAACACTCAAGAGTAACGCTCAGAGAACACTCAGAGTAATTCTCAGAGAACACTCAAGAGTAACTCTCAGAGAACACTCAAGAGTAACGCTCAGAGAACACTCAAGAGTAACGCTCAGAGAACACTCAAGTGTAACGCTCAGAGAACACTCAAGAGTAACGCTCAGAGAACACTCAAGTGTAACGCTCAGAGAACACTCAAGAGTAACTCTCAGAGAACACTCAAGAGTAACACTCAGAGAACACTCAAGTGTAACGCTCAGAGAACACTCAAGAGTAACTCTCAGAGAACACTCAAGAGTAACACTCAGAGAACACTCAAGAGTAACGCTCAGAGAACACTCAAGAGTAACTCGTAGAGAACACTCAAGAGTAATGCTCAGAGAACACTCAAGAGTAACGCTCAGAGAACACTCAAGAGTAACACTCAGAGAACACTCAAGTGTAACGCTCAGAGAACACTCAAGAGTAACTCGTAGAGAACACTCAAGAGTAATGCTCAGAGAACACTCAAGAGTAACGCTCAGAGAACACTCAAGTGTAACGCTCAGAGAACACTCAAGAGTAACGCTCAGAGAACACTCAAGAGTAACGCTCAGAGAACATTCAAGAGTAACGCTCAGAGAACATTCAAGAGTAACGCTCAGAGAACATTCAAGAGTAATGCTCAGAGAACACTCAAGAGTAACTCTCAGAGAACACTCAAGAGTAACGCTCAGAGAAAACTCAAGAGTAACGCTCAGAGAACATTCAAGAGTAACGCTCAGAGAACACTCAAGAGTAACGCTCAGAGAACATTCAAAAGTAACGCTCAGAGAACACTCAAGAGTAACGCTCAGAGAACACTCAAGAGTAACGCTCAGAGAATACTCAAGAGTAACGCTCAGAGAACACTCAAGAGTAAATCTCAGAGAACATTCAAGAGTAACGCTCAGAGAACACCCAAGAGTAGCGCTCAGAGAACACTCAAGAGTAACACTCAGAGAACACTCAAGAGTAACACTCAGAGAACACTCAAGAATAACACTCAGAGAACACTCAAGTGTAACGCTCAGAGAACACTCAAGAGTAACTCTCAGAGAACACTCAAGAGTAACGCTCAGAGAACACTCAAGAGTAACTCTCAGAGAACACTCAAGAGTAAGACTCAGAGAACACTCAAGAGTAACGCTCAGAGAACACTCAAGAGTAACGCTCAGAGAACACTCAAGAGTAACTCTCAGAGAACACTCAAGAGTAACGCTCAGAGAACATTCAAGAGTAACGCTCAGAGAACATTCAAGAGTAACGCTCAGAGAACATTCAAGAGTAACGCTCAGAGAACATTCAGAGTACGCTCAGAGAACACTCAAGAGAAACTCTCAGAAAACACTCAAGAGTAACGCTCAGAGAACACTCAAGAGTAACGCTCAGAGAACATTCAAGAGTAACGCTCAGAGAACACTCAAGAGTAACGCTCAGAGAACATTCAAAGTAACGCTCAGAGAACACTCAAGAGTAACGCTCAGAGAACACTCAAGAGTAACGCTCAGAGAACACTCAAGAGTACGCTCAGAGAACACTCAAGAGTAAATCTCAGAGAACATTCAGAGTAACGCTCAGAGAACACCCAAGAGTAGCGCTCAGAGAACACTCAAGAGTAACACTCAGAGAACACTCAGAGTAACACTCAGAGAACACTCAAGAGTAACGCTCAGAGAACACTCAGTGTAACGCTCAGAGAACACTCAAGAGTAACACTCAGAGAACACTCAAGAGTAACACTCAGAGAACACTCAAGAGTAACACTCAGAGAACACTCAAGAGTAACACTCAGAGAACACTCAAGAGTAAGCAGCTCAGAGAACACTCAAGAGTAGCGCTCAGAGAACACTCAAGAGTAACTCTCAGAGAACACTCAAGAGTAACGCTCAGAGAACATTCAAGAGTAACGCTCAGAGAACATTCAAGAGTAACGCTCAGAGAACACTCAAGAGTAACGCTCAG
Source organism: Gobiocypris rarus (assembly GCA_023029165.1). NCBI lineage: Eukaryota > Metazoa > Chordata > Actinopteri > Cypriniformes > Gobionidae > Gobiocypris > Gobiocypris rarus. The sequence goes on from CM040910.1 coordinate 50,000,982, forward strand.
AGAACATTCAAGAGTAACGCTCAGAGAACACTCAAGAGTAGCAGCTCAGAGAACACTCAAGAGTAACGCTCAGAGAACACTCAAGAGTAACGCTCAGAGAACACTCAAGAGTAACGCTCAGAGAACACTCAAGAGTAACGCTCAGAGAACATTCAAGAGTAACGCTCAGAGAACACTCAAGAGTAACGCTCAGAGAACATTCAGAGTAACGCTCAGAGAACATTCAAGAGTATCGCTCAGAGAACATTCAAGAGTAACAATCAGAGAACACTCAAGAGTAACGCTCAGAGAACACTCAGAGTAACGCTCAGAGAACACTCAAGAGTAACGCTCAGAGAACACTCAAGAGTAACGCTCAGAGAACACTCAAGTGTAACACTCAGAGAACATTCAAGAGTAACGCTCAGAGAACACTCAAGAGTAACGCTCAGAGAACACTCAAGAGTAACACTCAGAGAACACTCAAGAGTAACGCTCAGAGAACACTCAAGGGTAACGCTCAGAGTACATCTCAAGAGTAACGCTCAGAGAACACTCAAGAGGAACGCTCAGAGAAAACTCAAGAGTAACGCTCAGAGAACATTCAAGAGTAACGCGCAGAGAACATTCAAGGGTAACGCTCAGAGAACACTCAAGAGTAAGCGCTCAGAGAACACTCAAGAGGAACGCTCAGAGAACACTCAAGAGGAACGCTCAGAGAACACTCAAGAGTAACGCTCAGAGAACATTCAAGAGTAACGCTCAGAGAACATTCAAGAGAAACACTCAGTGAACACTCAAGAGTAACTTTCAGAGTACATCTCAAGAGTAACGCTCAGAGAACACTCAAGAGGAACGCTCAGAGAACACTCAAGAGTAACGCTCAGAGAACATTCAAGAGTAACGCTCAGAGAACATTCAAGGGTAACGCTCAGAGAACACTCAAGAGTAACGCTCAGAGAACACTCAAGAGGAACGCTCAGAGAACACTCAAGAGGAACGCTCAGAGAACACTCAAGAGTAACGCTCAGAGAACATTCAAGAGTAACGCTCTGAGAACATTCAAGAGAAACACTCAGTGAACACTCAAGAGTAACTCTCAGAGAACACTCAAGAGTAAAACTCAGAGAACATTCAAGAGTAACGCTCAGAGAACACTCAAAGTAACGCTCAGAGAACACTCAAGAGTAACACTCAGTGAACACTCAAGAGTAACTCTCAGAGAACACTCAAGAGTAACGCTCAGAGAACACTCAAGAGTAACTCTCAGAGAACACTCAAGAGTAAAACTCAGAGAACATTCAAGAGTAACGCTCAGAGAACACTCAAAAGTAACGCTCAGAGAACACTCAAGAGTAACTCTCAGAGAACACTCAAGAGTAACGCTCAGTGAACACTCAAGAGTAACTCTCAGAGAACACTCAAGAGTAAAACTCAGAGAACATTCAAGAGTAACTCTCAGAGAACACTCAAGAGTAACGCTCAGAGAACACTCAAGAGTAACTCTCAGAGAACACTCAAGAGTAACTCTCAGAGAACACTCAAGAGTAACGCTCAGAGAACACTCAAGAGTAACGCTCAGAGAACACTCAAGAGTAATTCTCAGAGAACACTCAAGAGTAACTCTCAGAGAACACTCAAGAGTAACACTCAGAGAACACTCAAGAGTAAAACTCAGAGAACATTCAAGAGTAACTCTCAGAGAACACTCAAGAGTAACGCTCAGAGAACACTCAAGAGTAACGCTCAGAGAACACTCAAGTGTAACGCTCAGAGAACACTCAAGAGTAACGCTCAGAGAACACTCAAGTGTAACGCTCAGAGAACACTCAAGAGTAACTCTCAGAGAACACTCAAGAGTAACACTCAGAGAACACTCAAGAGTAACGCTCAGAGAACACTCAAGTGTAACGCTCAGAGAACACTTAAGAGTAACTCAGAGAACACTCAAGAGTAATGCTCAGAGAACACTCAAGAGTAACGCTCAGAGAACACTCAAGTGTAACGCTCAGAGAACACTCAAGAGTAACGGTCAGAGAACACTCAAGAGTAACGCTCAGAGAACATTCAAGAGTAACGCTCAGAGAACATTCAAGAGTAACGCTCAGAGAACATTCAAGAGTAATGCTCAGAGAACACTCAAGAGTAACTCTCAGAGAACACTCAAGAGTAACGCTCAGAGAACACTCAAGAGTAACGCTCAGAGAACATTCAAGAGTAACGCTCAGAGAACACTCAAGAGTAACGCTCAGAGAACACTCAAGAGTAACTCTCAGAGAACACTCAAGAGTAACGCTCAGAGAACATTCAAGAGTAACGCTCAGAGAACATTCAAGAGTAACGCTCAGAGAACATTCAAGAGTAACGCTCAGAGAACATTCAAGAGTAACGCTCAGAGAACACTCAAGAGAAACTCTCAGAAAACACTCAAGAGTAACGCTCAGAGAACACTCAAGAGTAACGCTCAGAGAACATTCAAGAGTAACGCTCAGAGAACACTCAAGAGTAACGCTCAGAGAACATTCAAAAGTAACGCTCAGAGAACACTCAAGAGTAACGCTCAGAGAACACTCAAGAGTAACGCTCAGAGAACACTCAAGAGTAACGCTCAGAGAACACTCAAGAGTAAATCTCAGAGAACATTCAAGAGTAACGCTCAGAGAACACCCAAGAGTAGCGCTCAGAGAACACTCAAGAGTAACACTCAGAGAACACTCAAGAGTAACACTCAGAGAACACTCAAGAGTAACGCTCAGAGAACACTCAAGAGTAACGCTCAGAGAACACTCAAGAGTACTCTCAGAGAACACTCAAGAGTACTCTCAGAGAACACTCAAGAGTAACGCTCAGAGAACACTCAAGAGTAACTCTCAGAGAACATTCAAGAGTAACACTCAGTGAACACTCAAGAGTAACGCTCAGAGAACACTCAAGAGTAACGCTCAGAGAACACTCAAGAGTAACTCTCAGAGAACACTCAAGAGTAACGCTCAGAGAACATTCAAGAGTAACGCTCAGAGAACATTCAAGAGTAACGCTCAGAGAACACTCAAGAGTAACGCTCAGAGAACATTCAAGAGTAACGCTCAGAGAACACTCAAGAGTAACGCTCAGAGAACACTCAAGAGTAACGCTCAGAGAACACTCAAGAGTAACGCTCAGAGAACACTCAAGAGTAACGCTCAGAGAACACTCAAGAGTAACGCTCAGAGAACATTCAAGAGTAACGCTCAGAGAACACTCAAGAGTAACGCTCAGAGAACATTCAAGAGTAACGCTCAGAGAGAACATTCAAGAGTATCGCTCAGAGAACATTCAAGAGTAACAATCAGAGAACACTCAAGAGTAACGCTCAGAGAACACTCAAGAGTAACGCTCAGAGAACACTCAAGAGTAACGCTCAGAGAACACTCAAGAGTAACGCTCAGAGAACACTCAAGTGTAACACTCAGAGAACATTCAAGAGTAACGCTCAGAGAACACTAAAGAGTAACGCTCAGAGAACACTCAAGAGTAACACTCAGAGAACACTCAAGAGTAACGCTCAGAGAACACTCAAGGGTAACGCTCAGAGAACACTCAAGAGTAATGCTCAGAGAACACTCAAGAGGAACGCTCAGAGAACACTCAAGAGTAACGCTCAGAGAACATTCAAGAGTAACGCTCAGAGAACATTCAAGAGTAGCAGCTCAGAGAACAATCAAGAGTAACGCTCAGAGAACACTCAAAGTAACGCTCAGAGAACACTCAAGAGTAACTCTCAGAGAACACTCAAGAGTAACGCTCAGAGAACACTCAAGAGTAACTCTCAGAGAACACTCAAGAGTAAGACTCAGAGAACACTCAAGAGTAACGCTCAGAGAACACTCAAGAGTAACGCTCAGAGAACACTCAAGAGTAACTCTCAGAGAACACTCAAGAGTAACGCTCAGAGAACATTCAAGAGTAACGCTCAGAGAACATTCAAGAGTAACGCTCAGAGAACATTCAAGAGTAACGCTCAGAGAACATTCAAGAGTAACGCTCAGAGAACACTCAAGAGAAACTCTCAGAAAACACTCAAGAGTAACGCTCAGAGAACACTCAAGAGTAACGCTCAGAGAACATTCAAGAGTAACGCTCAGAGAACACTCAAGAGTAACGCTCAGAGAACATTCAAAAGTAACGCTCAGAGAACACTCAAGAGTAACGCTCAGAGAACACTCAAGAGTAACGCTCAGAGAACACTCAAGAGTAACGCTCAGAGAACACTCAAGAGTAAATCTCAGAGAACATTCAAGAGTAACGCTCAGAGAACACCCAAGAGTAGCGCTCAGAGAACACTCAAGAGTAACACTCAGAGAACACTCAAGAGTAACACTCAGAGAACACTCAAGAGTAACGCTCAGAGAACACTCAAGTGTAACGCTCAGAGAACACTCAAGAGTACTCTCAGAGAACACTCAAGAGTACTCTCAGAGAACACTCAAGAGTAACGCTCAGAGAACACTCAAGAGTAACTCTCAGAGAACACTCAAGAGTAACACTCAGTGAACACTCAAGAGTAACGCTCAGAGAACACTCAGAGTAACGCTCAGAGAACACTCAAGAGTAACTCTCAGAGAACACTCAAGAGTAACGCTCAGAGAACATTCAAGAGTAACGCTCAGAGAACATTCAAGAGTAACGCTCAGAGAACACTCAAGAGTAACGCTCAGAGAACATTCAAGAGTAACGCTCAGAGAACACTCAAGAGTAACGCTCAGAGAACACTCAAGAGTAACGCTCAGAGAACACTCAAGAGTAACGCTCAGAGAACACTCAAGAGTAACGCTCAGAGAACACTCAAGAGTAACGCTCAGAGAACATTCAAGAGTAACGCTCAGAGAACACTCAAGAGTAACGCTCAGAGAACATTCAAGAGTAACGCTCAGAGAACATTCAAGAGTATCGCTCAGAGAACATTCAAGAGTAACAATCAGAGAACACTCAAGAGTAACGCTCAGAGAACACTCAAGAGTAACGCTCAGAGAACACTCAAGAGTAACGCTCAGAGAACACTCAAGTGTAACACTCAGAGAACATTCAAGAGTACGCTCAGAGAACACTCAAGAGTAACGCTCAGAGAACACTCAAGAGTAACGCTCAGAGAACACTCAAGAGTAACACTCAGAGAACACTCAAGAGTAACGCTCAGAGAACACTCAAGGGTAACGCTCAGAGTACATCTCAAGAGTAACGCTCAGAGAACACTCAAGAGGAACGCTCAGAGAACACTCAGAGTAACGCTCAGAGAACATTCAAGAGTAACGCAGAGAACATTCAAGGGTAACGCTCAGAGAACACTCAAGATTAACGCTCAGAGAACACTCAAGAGGAACGCTCAGAGAACACTCAAGAGGAACGCTCAGAGAACACTCAAGAGTAACGCTCAGAGAACATTCAAGAGTAACGCTCAGAGAACATTCAAGAGAAACACTCAGTGAACACTCAAGAGTAACTTTCAGAGTACATCTCAAGAGTAACGCTCAGAGAACACTCAAGAGGAACGCTCAGAGAACACTCAAGAGTAACGCTCAGAGAACATTCAAGAGTAACGCTCAGAGAACATTCAAGGGTAACGCTCAGAGAACACTCAAGAGTAACGCTCAGAGAACACTCAAGAGGAGCTCAGAGAACATTCAAGAGTAATGCTCAGAGAACACTCAAGAGTAACTCTCAGAGAACACTCAAGAGTAACGCTCAGAGAAACTCAAGAGTAACGCTCAGAGAACATTCAAGAGTAACGCTCAGAGAACACTCAAGAGTAACGCTCAGAGAACATTCAAAAGTAACGCTCAGAGAACACTCAAGAGTAACGCTCAGAGAACACTCAAGAGTAACGCTCAGAGAATACTCAAGAGTAACGCTCAGAGAACACTCAAGAGTAAATCTCAGAGAACATTCAAGAGTAACGCTCAGAGAACACCCAAGAGTAGCGCTCAGAGAACACTCAAGAGTAACACTCAGAGAACACTCAAGAGTAACACTCAGAGAACACTCAAGAATAACACTCAGAGAACACTCAAGTGTAACGCTCAGAGAACACTCAAGAGTAACTCTCAGAGAACACTCAAGAGTAACGCTCAGAGAACACTCAAGAGTAACTCTCAGAGAACACTCAAGAGTAAGACTCAGAGAACACTCAAGAGTAACGCTCAGAGAACACTCAAGAGTAACGCTCAGAGAACACTCAAGAGTAACTCTCAGAGAACACTCAAGAGTAACGCTCAGAGAACATTCAAGAGTAACGCTCAGAGAACATTCAAGAGTAACGCTCAGAGAACATTCAAGAGTAACGCTCAGAGAACATTCAGAGTAACGCTCAGAGAACACTCAAGAGAAACTCTCAGAAAACACTCAAGAGTAACGCTCAGAGAACACTCAAGAGTAACGCTCAGAGAACATTCAAGAGTAACGCTCAGAGAACACTCAAGAGTAACGCTCAGAGAACATTCAAAGTAACGCTCAGAGAACACTCAAGAGTAACGCTCAGAGAACACTCAAGAGTAACGCTCAGAGAACACTCAAGAGTAACGCTCAGAGAACACTCAAGAGTAAATCTCAGAGAACATTCAAGAGTAACGCTCAGAGAACACCCAAGAGTAGCGCTCAGAGAACACTCAAGAGTAACACTCAGAGAACACTCAAGAGTAACACTCAGAGAACACTCAAGAGTAACGCTCAGAGAACACTCAAGTGTAACGCTCAGAGAACACTCAAGAGTAACACTCAGAGAACACTCAAGAGTAACACTCAGAGAACACTCAAGAGTAACACTCAGAGAACACTCAAGAGTAACACTCAGAGAACACTCAAGAGTAACGCTCAGAGAACACTCAAGAGTAACGCTCAGAGAACACTCAAGAGTAACTCTCAGAGAACACTCAAGAGTACGCTCAGAGAACATTCAAGAGTAACGCTCAGAGAACATTCAAGAGTAACGCTCAGAGAACACTCAAGAGTAACGCTCAGAGAACATTCAAGAGTAACGCTCAGAGAACACTCAAGAGTAACGCTCAGAGAACACTCAAGAGTAACGCTCAGAGAACACTCAAGAGTAACGCTCAGAGAACACTCAAGAGTAACGCTCAGAGAACACTCAAGAGTAACGCTCAGAGAACATTCAAGAGTAACGCTCAGAGAACACTCAAGAGTAACGCTCAGAGAACATTCAAGAGTAACGCTCAGAGAACATTCAAGAGTATCGCTCAGAGAACATTCAAGAGTAACAATCAGAGAACACTCAAGAGTAACGCTCAGAGAACACTCAAGAGTAACGCTCAGAGAACACTCAAGAGTAACGCTCAGAGAACACTCAAGAGTAACGCTCAGAGAACACTCAAGTGTAACACTCAGAGAACATTCAAGAGTAACGCTCAGAGAACACTCAAGAGTAACGCTCAGAGAACACTCAAGAGTAACACTCAGAGAACACTCAAGAGTAACGCTCAGAGAACACTCAAGGGTAACGCTCAGAGTACATCTCAAGAGTAACGCTCAGAGAACACTCAAGAGGAACGCTCAGAGAAAACTCAAGAGTAACGCTCAGAGAACATTCAAGAGTAATGCGCAGAGAACATTCAAGGGTAACGCTCAGAGAACACTCAAGAGTAACGCTCAGAGAACACTCAAGAGGAACGCTCAGAGAACACTCAAGAGGAACGCTCAGAGAACACTCAAGAGTAACGCTCAGAGAACATTCAAGAGTAACGCTCAGAGAACATTCAAGAGAAACACTCAGTGAACACTCAAGAGTAACTTTCAGAGTACATCTCAAGAGTAGCGCTCAGAGAACACTCAAGAGGCAGCTCAGAGAACACTCAAGAGTAACGCTCAGAGAACATTCAAGAGTAACGCTCAGAGAACATTCAAGGGTAGCTCAGAGAACACTCAAGAGTAACGCTCAGAGAACACTCAAGAGGAACGCTCAGAGAACACTCAAGAGGAACGCTCAGAGAACACTCAAGAGTAACGCTCAGAGAACATTCAAGAGTAACGCTCTGAGAACATTCAAGAGAAACACTCAGTGAACACTCAAGAGTAACTCTCAGAGAACACTCAAGAGTAAAACTCAGAGAACATTCAAGAGTAACGCTCAGAGAACACTCAAAGTAACGCTCAGAGAACACTCAAGAGTAACACTCAGTGAACACTCAAGAGTAACTCTCAGAGAACACTCAAGAGTAACGCTCAGAGAACACTCAAGTAACTCTCAGAGAACACTCAAGAGTAAAACTCAGAGAACATTCAAGAGTAACGCTCAGAGAACACTCAAAAGTAACGCTCAGAGAACACTCAAGAGTAACTCTCAGAGAACACTCAAGAGTAACGCTCAGTGAACACTCAAGAGTAACTCTCAGAGAACACTCAAGAGTAAAACTCAGAGAACATTCAAGTAACTCTCAGAGAACACTCAAGAGTAACGCTCAGAGAACACTCAAGAGTAACTCTCAGAGAACACTCAAGAGTAACTCTCAGAGAACACTCAAGAGTAACGCTCAGAGAACACTCAAGAGTAACGCTCAGAGAACACTCAAGAGTAATTCTCAGAGAACACTCAAGAGTAACTCTCAGAGAACACTCAAGAGTAACACTCAGAGAACACTCAAGAGTAAAACTCAGAGAACATTCAAGAGTAACTCTCAGAGAACACTCAAGAGTAACGCTCAGAGAACACTCAAGAGTAACGCTCAGAGAACACTCAAGTGTAACGCTCAGAGAACACTCAAGAGTAACGCTCAGAGAACACTCAAGTGTAACGCTCAGAGAACACTCAAGAGTAACTCTCAGAGAACACTCAAGAGTAACACTCAGAGAACACTCAAGAGTAACGCTCAGAGAACACTCAAGTGTAACGCTCAGAGAACACTTAAGAGTAACTCAGAGAACACTCAAGAGTAATGCTCAGAGAACACTCAAGAGTAACGCTCAGAGAACACTCAAGTGTAACGCTCAGAGAACACTCAAGAGTAACGGTCAGAGAACACTCAAGAGTAACGCTCAGAGAACATTCAAGAGTAACGCTCAGAGAACATTCAAGAGTAACGCTCAGAGAACATTCAAGAGTAATGCTCAGAGAACACTCAAGAGTAACTCTCAGAGAACACTCAAGAGTAACGCTCAGAGAACACTCAAGAGTAACGCTCAGAGAACATTCAAGAGTAACGCTCAGAGAACACTCAAGAGTAACGCTCAGAGAACACTCAAGAGTAACTCTCAGAGAACACTCAAGAGTAACGCTCAGAGAACATTCAAGAGTAACGCTCAGAGAACATTCAAGAGTAACGCTCAGAGAACATTCAAGAGTAACGCTCAGAGAACATTCAAGAGTAACGCTCAGAGAACACTCAAGAGAAACTCTCAGAAAACACTCAAGAGTAACGCTCAGAGAACACTCAAGAGTAACGCTCAGAGAACATTCAAGAGTAACGCTCAGAGAACACTCAAGAGTAACGCTCAGAGAACATTCAAAAGTAACGCTCAGAGAACACTCAAGAGTAACGCTCAGAGAACACTCAAGAGTAACGCTCAGAGAACACTCAAGAGTAACGCTCAGAGAACACTCAGAGTAAATCTCAGAGAACATTCAAGAGTAACGCTCAGAGAACACCCAAGAGTAGCTCAGAGAACACTCAAGAGTAACACTCAGAGAACACTCAAGAGTAACACTCAGAGAACACTCAAGAGTAACGCTCAGAGAACACTCAAGAGTAACGCTCAGAGAACACTCAAGAGTACTCAGAGAACACTCAAGAGTACTCTCAGAGAACACTCAAGAGTACGCTCAGAGAACACTCAAGAGTAACTCTCAGAGAACATTCAAGAGTAACACTCAGTGAACACTCAAGAGTAACGCTCAGAGAACACTCAAGAGTAACGCTCAGAGAACACTCAAGAGTAACTCTCAGAGAACACTCAAGAGTAACGCTCAGAGAACATTCAAGAGTAACGCTCAGAGAACATTCAAGAGTAACGCTCAGAGAACACTCAGAGTAACGCTCAGAGAACATTCAAGAGTAACGCTCAGAGAACACTCAAGAGTAACGCTCAGAGAACACTCAAGAGTAACGCTCAGAGAACACTCAAGAGTAACGCTCAGAGAACACTCAAGAGTAACGCTCAGAGAACACTCAAGAGTAACGCTCAGAGAACATTCAAGAGTAACGCTCAGAGAACACTCAAGAGTAACGCTCAGAGAACATTCAAGAGTAACGCTCAGAGAACATTCAAGAGTATCGCTCAGAGAACATTCAAGAGTAACAATCAGAGAACACTCAAGAGTAACGCTCAGAGAACACTCAAGAGTAACGCTCAGAGAACACTCAAGAGTAACGCTCAGAGAACACTCAAGAGTAACGCTCAGAGAACACTCAAGTGTAACACTCAGAGAACATTCAAGAGTAACGCTCAGAGAACACTAAAGAGTAACGCTCAGAGAACACTCAAGAGTAACACTCAGAGAACACTCAAGAGTAACGCTCAGAGAACACTCAAGGGTAGCACGCTCAGAGAACACTCAAGAGTAATGCTCAGAGAACACTCAAGAGGAACGCTCAGAGAACACTCAAGAGTAACGCTCAGAGAACATTCAAGAGTAACGCTCAGAGAACATTCAAGAGTAACGCTCAGAGAACAATCAAGAGTAACGCTCAGAGAACACTCAAAAGTAACGCTCAGAGAACACTCAAGAGTAACTCTCAGAGAACACTCAAGAGTAACGCTCAGAGAACACTCAAGAGTAACTCTCAGAGAACACTCAAGAGTAAGACTCAGAGAACACTCAAGAGTAACGCTCAGAGAACACTCAAGAGTAACGCTCAGAGAACACTCAAGAGTAACTCTCAGAGAACACTCAAGAGTAACGCTCAGAGAACATTCAAGAGTAACGCTCAGAGAACATTCAAGTAACGCTCAGAGAACATTCAAGAGTAACGCTCAGAGAACATTCAAGAGTACGCTCAGAGAACACTCAAGAGAAACTCTCAGAAACACTCAAGAGTAACGCTCAGAGAACACTCAAGAGTAACGCTCAGAGAACATTCAAGAGTAACGCTCAGAGAACACTCAAGAGTAACGCTCAGAGAACATTCAAAGTAACGCTCAGAGAACACTCAAGAGTAACGCTCAGAGAACACTCAAGAGTAACGCTCAGAGAACACTCAAGAGTAACGCTCAGAGAACACTCAAGAGTAAATCTCAGAGAACATTCAAGAGTAACGCTCAGAGAACACCCAAGAGTAGCGCTCAGAGAACACTCAAGAGTAACACTCAGAGAACACTCAAGAGTAACACTCAGAGAACACTCAAGAGTAACGCTCAGAGAACACTCAAGTGTAACGCTCAGAGAACACTCAAGAGTACTCTCAGAGAACACTCAAGAGTACTCTCAGAGAACACTCAAGAGTAACGCTCAGAGAACACTCAAGAGTAACTCTCAGAGAACACTCAAGAGTAACACTCAGTGAACACTCAAGAGTAACGCTCAGAGAACACTCAAGAGTAACGCTCAGAGAACACTCAAGAGTAACTCTCAGAGAACACTCAAGAGTAACGCTCAGAGAACATTCAAGAGTAACGCTCAGAGAACATTCAAGAGTAACGCTCAGAGAACACTCAAGAGTAACGCTCAGAGAACATTCAAGAGTAACGCTCAGAGAACACTCAAGAGTAACGCTCAGAGAACACTCAAGAGTAACGCTCAGAGAACACTCAAGAGTAACGCTCAGAGAACACTCAAGAGTAACGCTCAGAGAACACTCAAGAGTAACGCTCAGAGAACATTCAAGAGTAACGCTCAGAGAACACTCAAGAGTAACGCTCAGAGAACATTCAAGAGTAACGCTCAGAGAACATTCAAGAGTATCGCTCAGAGAACATTCAAGAGTAACAATCAGAGAACACTCAAGAGTAACGCTCAGAGAACACTCAAGAGTAACGCTCAGAGAACACTCAAGAGTAACGCTCAGAGAACACTCAAGTGTAACACTCAGAGAACATTCAAGAGTAACGCTCAGAGAACACTCAAGAGTAACGCTCAGAGAACACTCAAGAGTAACGCTCAGAGAACACTCAAGAGTAACACTCAGAGAACACTCAAGAGTAACGCTCAGAGAACACTCAAGGGTAACGCTCAGAGTACATCTCAAGAGTAACGCTCAGAGAACACTCAAGAGGAACGCTCAGAGAACACTCAAGAGTAACGCTCAGAGAACATTCAAGAGTAACGCGCAGAGAACATTCAAGGGTAACGCTCAGAGAACACTCAAGATTAACGCTCAGAGAACACTCAAGAGAACGCTCAGAGAACACTCAAGAGGAACGCTCAGAGAACACTCAAGAGTAACGCTCAGAGAACATTCAAGAGTAACGCTCAGAGAACATTCAAGAGAAACACTCAGTGAACACTCAAGAGTAACTTTCAGAGTACATCTCAAGAGTAACGCTCAGAGAACACTCAAGAGGAACGCTCAGAGAACACTCAAGAGTAGCGCTCAGAGAACATTCAAGAGTAACGCTCAGAGAACATTCAAGGGTAACGCTCAGAGAACACTCAAGAGTAACGCTCAGAGAACACTCAAGAGGAACGCTCAGAGAACACTCAAGAGGAACGCTCAGAGAACACTCAGAGTAACGCTCAGAGAACATTCAAGAGTAACGCTCAGAGAACATTCAAGAGAAACACTCAGTGAACACTCAAGAGTAACTCTCAGAGAACACTCAAGAGTAAAACTCAGAGAACATTCAAGAGTAACGCTCAGAGAACACTCAAAAGTAACGCTCAGAGAACACTCAAGAGTAACACTCAGTGAACACTCAAGAGTAACTCTCAGAGAACACTCAAGAGTACGCTCAGAGAACACTCAAGAGTAACTCTCAGAGAACACTCAAGAGTAAAACTCAGAGAACATTCAAGAGTAACGCTCAGAGAACACTCAAAGTAATGCTCAGAGAACACTCAAGAGTAACTCTCAGAGAACACTCAAGAGTAACGCTCAGTGAACACTCAAGAGTAACTCTCAGAGAACACTCAAGAGTAAAACTCAGAGAACATTCAAGAGTAACTCTCAGAGAACACTCAAGAGTAACGCTCAGAGAACACTCAAGAGTAACTCTCAGAGAACACTCAAGAGTAACTCTCAGAGAACACTCAAGAGTAACGCTCAGAGAACACTCAAGAGTAACGCTCAGAGAACACTCAAGAGTAATTCTCAGAGAACACTCAAGAGTAACTCTCAGAGAACACTCAAGAGTAACACTCAGAGAACACTCAAGAGTAAAACTCAGAGAACATTCAAGAGTAACTCTCAGAGAACACTCAAGAGTAACGCTCAGAGAACACTCAAGAGTAACGCTCAGAGAACACTCAAGTGTAACGCTCAGAGAACACTCAAGAGTAACGCTCAGAGAACACTCAAGTGTAACGCTCAGAGAACACTCAAGAGTAACTCTCAGAGAACACTCAAGAGTAACACTCAGAGAACACTCAAGAGTAACGCTCAGAGAACACTCAAGTGTAACGCTCAGAGAACACTTAAGAGTAACTCAGAGAACACTCAAGAGTAATGCTCAGAGAACACTCAAGAGTAGCAGCTCAGAGAACACTCAAGTGTAACGCTCAGAGAACACTCAAGAGTAACGGTCAGAGAACACTCAAGAGTAACGCTCAGAGAACATTCAAGAGTAACGCTCAGAGAACATTCAAGAGTAACGCTCAGAGAACATTCAAGAGTAATGCTCAGAGAACACTCAAGAGTAACTCTCAGAGAACACTCAAGAGTAACGCTCAGAGAACACTCAAGAGTAACGCTCAGAGAACATTCAAGAGTAACGCTCAGAGAACACTCAAGAGTAACGCTCAGAGAACACTCAGAGTAACTCTCAGAGAACACTCAAGAGTAACGCTCAGAGAACATTCAAGAGTAACGCTCAGAGAACATTCAAGAGTAACGCTCAGAGAACATTCAAGAGTAACGCTCAGAGAACATTCAAGAGTAACGCTCAGAGAACACTCAAGAGAAACTCTCAGAAAACACTCAAGAGTAACGCTCAGAGAACACTCAAGAGTAACGCTCAGAGAACATTCAAGAGTAACGCTCAGAGAACACTCAAGAGTAACGCTCAGAGAACATTCAAAAGTAACGCTCAGAGAACACTCAAGAGTAACGCTCAGAGAACACTCAAGAGTAACACTCAGAGAACACTCAAGAGTAAAGCTCAGAGAACACTCAAGAGTAACGCTCAGAGAACACTCAAGAGTAACGCTCAGAGAACACTCAAGAGTAAAGCTCAGAGAACACTCAAGAGTACGCTCAGAGAATATTCAAGAGTAACGCTCAGAGAACACTCAAGAGTAACGCTCAGAGAACATTCAAGAGTAACGCTCAGAGAACACTCAAGAGTAACGCTCAGAGAACACTCAAGAGTAACGCTCAGAGAACACTCAAGAGTAACGCTCAGAGAACACTCAAGTGTAACGCTCAGAGAACATTCAAGAGTAACGCTCAGATAACACTCAAGAGTAACGCTCAGAGAACACTCAAGAGTAACGCTCAGAGAACACTCAAGAGTAACTCTCAGAGAACATTCAAGAGTAACGCTCAGAGAACACTCAAGAGTAACGCTCAGAGAACACTCAGAGTAACTCTCAGAGAACACTCAAGAGTAACGCTCAGAGAACACTCAAGTAACGCTGAGAGAACACTCAAGAGTAACTCTCAGAGAACATTCAAGAGTAACGCTCAGAGAACACTCAAGAGTAACGCTCAGAGAACACTCAAGAGTAACGCTCAGAGAACACTCAAGAGTAACGCTCAGAGAACATTCAAGAGTAACGCTCAGAGAACACTCAAGAGTAACGCTCAGAGAACACTCAAGAGTAACGCTCAGAGAACACTCAAGAGTAACGCTCAGAGAACACTCAAGAGTAACGCTCAGAGAACACTCAAGAGTACGCTCAGAGAACACTCAAGAGTAACGCTCAGAGAACATTCAAGAGTAACGCTCAGAGAACACTCAAGAGTAACGCTCAGAGAACATTCAAGAGTAACGCTCAGAGAACATTCAAGAGTATCGCTCAGAGAACATTCAGAGTAAAACTCAGAGAACATTCAAGAGTAACGCTCAGAGAACATTCAAGAGTAACGCTCAGAGAACAATCAAGAGTAACGCTCAGAGAACACTCAAAAGTAACGCTCAGAGAACACTCAAGAGTAACGCTGAGAGAACACTCAGAGTAACTCTCAGAGAACATTCAAGAGTAACGCTCAGAGAACACTCAAGAGTAACGCTCAGAGAACATTCAAGAGTAACGCTCAGAGAACAATCAAGAGTAACTCTCAGAGAACACTCAAGAGTAACGCTCAGAGAACACTCAAGAGTAACGCTGAGAGAACACTCAAGAGTAACTCTCAGAGAACATTCAAGAGTAACGCTCAGAGAACACTCAAGAGTAACGCTCAGAGAACACTCAAGAGTAACTCTCAGAGAACACTCAAGAGTAACGCTCAGAGAACATTCAAAAGTAACGCTCAGAGAACACTCAAGAGTAACGCTCAGAGAACACTCAAGAGTAACGCTCAGAGAACACTCAAGAGTAACGCTCAGAGAACACTCAAGAGTAAATCTCAGAAAACATTCAAGAGTAACGCTCAGAGAACACCCAAGAGTAGCGCTCAGAGAACACTCAAGAGTAACACTCAGAGAACACTCAAGAGTAACACTCAGAGAACATTCAAGAGTAACGCTCAGAGAACACTCAAGAGTAACGCTCAGAGAACACTCAAGAGTAACGCTCAGAGAACACTCAAGAGTAAAGCTCAGAGAACACTCAAGAGTAACGCTCAGAGAATATTCAAGAGTAACGCTCAGAGAACACTCAAGAGTAACGCTCAGAGAACATTCAAGAGTAACGCTCAGAGAACACTCAAGAGTAACGCTCAGAGAACACTCAAGAGTAACGCTCAGAGAACACTCAAGAGTAACGCTCAGAGAACACTCAAGTGTAACGCTCAGAGAACATTCAAGAGTAACGCTCAGAGAACACTCAAGAGTAACGCTCAGAGAACACTCAAGAGTAACGCTCAGAAAACACTCAAGAGTAACTCTCAGAGAACATTCAAGAGTAACGCTCAGAGAACACTCAAGAGTAACGCTCAGAGAACACTCAAGAGTAACTCTCAGAGAACAATCAAGAGTAACGCTCAGAGAACACTCAAGAGTAACGCTGAGAGAACACTCAAGAGTAACTCTCAGAGAACATTCAAGAGTAACGCTCAGAGAACACTCAAGAGTAACGCACAGAGAACACTCAAGAGTAACACTCAGAGAACACTCAAGAGTAACTCTCAGAGAACACTCAAGAGTAACTCTCAGAGAACACTCAAGAGTAACGCTCAGAGAACACTCAAGAGTAACGCTGAGAGAACACTCAAGAGTAACTCTCAGAGAACATTCAAGAGTAACTCAGAGAACACTCAAGAGTAACGCTCAGAGAACACTCAAGAGTAACGCTCAGAGAACACTCAAGAGTAACTCTCAGAGAACACTCAAGAGTAACGCACAGAGAACACCCAAGAGTAGCGCTCAGAGAACACTCAAGAGTACGCTCAGAGAACACTCAAGTGTAACGCTCAGAGAACATTCAAGAGTAACGCTCAGAGAACACTCAAGAGTAACGCTGAGAGAACACTCAAGAGTAACGCTCAGAGAACACTCAAGAGTAACGCTCAGAGAACATTCAAGAGTAACGCTCAGAGAACATTCAAGAGTAACACTCAAGAGTAACGCTCAGAGAACACTCAAGAGTAACGCTCAGAGAACACTCAAGAGTAATGCTCAGAGAACACTCAAGTGTAACGCTCAGAGAACACTCAAGAGTAACGCTCAGAGAACACTCAAGAGTAACTCTCAGAGAACACTCAAGAGTAACGCTCAGAGAACATTCAAGAGTAATGCTCAGAGAACATCCAAGAGTAACTCTCAGAGAACACTCAAGAGTAACTCTCAGAGAACACTCAGAGTAACGCTCAGAGAACACTCAAGAGTAGCGCTCAGAGAACACTCAAGAGTAATGCTCAGAGAACACTCAAGAGTAACGCTCAGAGAACACTCAAGAGTAACACTCAGAGAACACTCAAGAGTAACTCTCAGAGAACATTCGAGAGTAACGCTCAGAGAACACTCAGAGTAACTCTCAGAGAACACTCAAGAGTAACGCTCAGAGAACATTCAAGAGTAACGCTCAGAGAACACTCAAGAGTAACTCAGAGAACACTCAAGAGTAATGCTCAGAGAACACTCAAGAGTAACGCTCAGAGAACACTCAAGTGTAACGCTCAGAGAACACTCAAGAGTAACGCTCAGAGAACACTCAAGAGTAACGCTCAGAGAACATTCAAGAGTAACGCTCAGAGAACACTCAAGAGTAACGCTCAGAGAACACTCAAGAGTAACGCTCAGAGAACACTCAAGAGTAACGCTCAGAGAACATTCAAGAGTAACGCTCAGAGAACATTCAAGAGTAACGCTCAGAGAACACTCAAGAGTACGCTCAGAGAACACTCAAGAGTAACGCTCAGAGAACACTCAAGAGTAATGCTCAGAGAACACTCAAGTGTAACGCTCAGAGAACACTCAAGAGTAACGCTCAGAGAACACTCAAGAGTAACTCTCAGAGAACACTCAAGAGTAACGCTCAGAGAACATTCAAGAGTAACGCTCAGAGAACATCCAAGAGTAACTCTCAGAGAACACTCAAGAGTAACTCTCAGAGAACACTCAAGAGTAACGCTCAGAGAACACTCAAGAGTAACGCTCAGAGAACACTCAAGAGTAATGCTCAGAGAACACTCAAGAGTAACGCTCAGAGAACACTCAAGAGTAACACTCAGAGAACACTCAAGAGTAACTCTCAGAGAACATTCAGAGTAACGCTCAGAGAACACTCAAGAGTAACTCTCAGAGAACACTCAAGAGTAACGCTCAGAGAACATTCAAGAGTAACACTCAGAGAACACTCAAGAGTAACACTCAGAGAACACTCAAGAGTAACGCTCAGAGAACACCCAAGAGTAGCGCTCAGAGAACACTCAAGAGTAACGCTCAGAGAACACTCAAGTGTAACGCTCAGAGAACATTCAAGAGTAACGCTCAGAGAACACTCAAGAGTAACGCTCAGAGAACACTCAAGAGTAACGCTCAGAGAACACTCAAGAGTAACGCTCAGAGAACATTCAAGAGTAACGCTCAGAGAACATTCAAGAGTAACGCTCAGAGAACACTCAAGAGTAACGCTCAGAGAACACTCAAGAGTAACGCTCAGAGAACACTCAAGAGTAACGCTCAGAGAACACTCAAGTGTAACGCTCAGAGAACACTCAAGAGTAACGCTCAGAGAACACTCAAGAGTAACTCTCAGAGAACACTCAAGAGTAACGCTCAGAGAACATTCAAGAGTAACGCTCAGAGAACATCCAAGAGTAACTCTCAGAGAACACTCAGAGTAACTCTCAGAGAACACTCAAGAGTAACGCTCAGAGAACACTCAAGAGTAACGCTCAGAGAACACTCAAGAGTAATGCTCAGAGAACACTCAAGAGTAACGCTCAGAGAACACTCAAGAGTAACACTCAGAGAACACTCGAGAGTAACTCTCAGAGAACATTCGAGAGTAACGCTCAGAGAACACTCGAGAGTAACTCTCAGAGAACACTCAAGAGTAATGCTCAGAGAACATTCAAGAGTAACACTCAGAGAACACTCAAGAGTAACACTCAGAGAACACTCAAGAGTAACGCTCAGAGAACACTCAAGAGTAACGCTCAGAGAACATTCAAGAGTAACGCTCAGAGAACACTCAAGAGTACGCTCAGAGAACACTCAAGAGTAACGCTCAGAGAACACTCAAGAGTAACGCTCAGAGAACATTCAAGAGTAACGCTCAGAGAACACTCAAGAGTAACGCTCAGAGAACACTCAAGAGTAACGCTCAGAGAACACTCAGAGTAACTCTCAGAGAACACTCAAGAGTAACGCTCAGAGAACACTCAAGAGTAACGCTCAGAGAACACTCAAGAGTAACTCTCAGAGAACACTCAAGAGTAACGCTCAGAGAACACTCAAGAGTAACGCTCAGAGAACACTCGAGAGTAACTCTCAGAGAACACTCAAGAGTAATGCTCAGAGAACATTCAAGAGTAACACTCAGAGAACACTCAAGAGTAACACTCAGAGAACACTCAAGAGTAACGCTCAGAGAACACTCAAGAGTAACGCTCAGAGAACATTCAAGTAACGCAGCTCAGAGAGAACACTCAAGAGTAACGCTCAGAGAACACTCAAGAGTAACGCTCAGAGAACACTCAAGAGTAACGCTCAGAGAACACTCAAGAGTAACGCTCAGAGAACACTCAAGAGTAACGCTCAGAGAACACTCAAGAGTAACACTCAGAGAACACTCAAGAGTAAGGCTCGGAGAACACATTCAAGAGTAACGCTCAGAGAACACTCAAGAGTAAGGCTCGGAGAACACATTCAAGAGTACCTTCACATAATGTTTGTAGAATAACACAATGTAATGTTTTGCTTAATGTTCAAATAATCAGAAACATTTTAAAATGTCTAACATTCAGCAGTAATGTTTTAGCTACTGAATGACGTATGGTTTAAATAGATATAAACACACACACACACACACATTTGAAAAGACACTCAACAGGCAGTATTTTTCCTCAGTGCTTGCGAACTCATAGTGAGGAATTATGGGAAGGAGCAGAATCTGACTCATCCTGTCCAGCGGTCTGGAGGGAAAGTGCTTGATCATGACGAGGCCCTGCAGAAGAAGAAAGAAGGATTTATTTCTATATTATATAACAACAGGAAGCGGAGGTTGTTTTCCCAGGCCTCTGATGAATCCTGCTGATGATTACCAATATATAAACACACACATTCTGACAGAAATATGAGACTCTTTGTAAACACAGAAGAAACAGAACAGAGAGTAAGTCTACAGACTCCCGGAGAACAGCAGAAGTGAATGACGGCCAGCTCATATCGGTGAATCTGAAGGCTTCTGGCATGGGACAATCCTGGATAAACTAGTGTTTGTTCTGATTTTCTTCTTCTGTTATTATAATGTTGCAGCCCATAAAATGCAGAGAGACTGAACCTGGACGTTTGGTCCCAAATAATAATAAAATTTCAATATTTGCATTTAACTCAAACTTCATTCATAATCTAAATTCCTTTACCCTTACTGAAACAAATTATTTTAATTAGATTTCTTAAAAGTTTTGTCTCACATGCCAAACGTATGCTTTAGATTTACTGCATCTTTTTTCATTATTATTACTTATTCAATTATTTCAATGCTACTTTTTAAAATGTGCATTGTTTTATTGCATTTTTCACTTCTTTATTTGTTTATATTGCTTGTTTATTTGCACTATTGCTCCTTGTATTTTGATTGTATGCTTGGTGCTCCTTTTTACCCATATTTTTATATCACATATTTTAGTAATCATCATAAATTAGGTATCATCCATGTGTTGCAGGAGAATGCATAAAAACAACACCCGTTGGATATTTTTGGTACAGCGCCTCAACAGAATCTCATGGGAACTTCAATATTTGTGATATCAACTTGGACATATGGCTTTGATTTTATAGTAATTCTTTAGTAAAAATTATTTTGTAAAATATATATTTTATATACAATAAAAGTATTTAGTATAGTACATTTAATTTACAGTAAATTTAAACTTCCATAACTTTTTCATACTTTGACTTTTTGAAGTGCGTTCTAATCTGCAGAGTGTCTATTGGTCAATATTTCAAAGCATTCTTGAATTACAGCTATTTATGTTTGGATAGTGTGTTGAGTAAATTAAGCAGTGACACTTTACATGCACATTTATGCATTTAGCAGATGTAACATGTTCATTGTATTTTCCTCTGTATAATCAAAGCCAGCTCTAGCCACAAGTACACCTGGCTGCAGCCTGCAGATCGAGGCGGAGCTGCATGAGAGGCGGGGCTGCACATGTAGTCCCGCCCACAACTCTTCTTATTGGTTAGTGGCATCAAGTCATGACCTGAATTCTAAGTTTTCATTTCCGCTGTTCATTGCATGGTGAGTACAGGCGAGCTACGTAATGTGTTTATTTATCATTTTAATTCTAAAGTGGCGTTTGGAGCGTTGTTAAAAGGATTGTGTAACTTTACTCACTCAACCATATCACAAATAACCAGGTTACATTTCCATAAGCATTGTTGGCCTAAGTGTGTGTGTCTGTGTGTGTGTGTATGTGTGTGTGTGTGTTTTCTTC